>QEPC01004358.1:1270762-1288403 GCA_003113815.1 Sphenodon punctatus | reverse complement strand
CCCCCTCCAGCAGGTCCCCCCTCGCTGCCCCTCCCCCCCAGCAGGTCCTCCCTTGCTCCCTCCTCCCCTGTGTGCCCCCACCCACCCCTGGGCCCCCCGCAATTTGCTCCTTCCTCCCCTGTGTGCCCCCACCCACCCCTGGCCCCCCCGCAATTTGCTCCTTCCTCCCCTGTGTGCCCCCCCCAGGTGGTTCTCCGCATCGTCGTCGCGACAATCCTCCTCGCCTCGGCCTCCCAGTCCCCGGGCTTGAAGCAGCGTGCACGGGAGCAACAGGAGTCGAGCCTCCTGCTGCTTCCGCGTGCGCGCTGCTTGAGGCACAGCTGGCTTGAGTCCCCTCCCTCCCTCCCAGTCGAGTCAAAGTTGACTCGACGCAGGGAGGGAGGGACTCGGAAGGGAGGGAGGAGGGGGGGAGGCTGGGAGCTGCGCGGGAGCTCCCAATCTCCCTCTTCCCCCCCCCACCTAGGCGCCTGTATTGGGTGCCCAGGTATGGCGTTTCCCCCTGCCGGGCCCCTGCAATGAAAGCCTCAGAAGCCTCTACTAGCGAAATTGTGTACCCTATTCCGTGAACCAACATAAACTAATTTTATGGACACACCTGGACGCTTATGTAGCAAGATTTACCTTGCTAGCCTTGTGACTACAGCTGAAACGAATACCCACAGAACACCCATCGAAACTATGGTATTTGATTCGACTTAGTAATATTCAGTATCGGAATAGTATCTGAATGGGTACCCAATCTACTGAAATTCTGTTTTCGCATTTGATTTTTTGACTTTTGGTCCTGAATTTTGGATTACTGTCCTGATTATTCTGGGGTTTCATCCTGATTTCTGATTGGAAAATGGTAAATTGGTTACTTGGGAATGAAAATACCCAGTATTTTGGAATATTTGAGTAGCAGAACTAGTTTCCAGAACTTCAGATATTACTCACAGGTACCAAATGTGCTACACATTTCAGCTCTACTTGTGATACTGAGGAAGAGTCTTGTACTCGAAACATGTTGGATATTTTTGTCACACCACCATTGGTTTTAACCATCTTTTTGAATATTCCTATATTTTGACATACAGTAAAGTTTTGTTTTTATCTTACATAACAGCTTTTTCTTACCGTTGTTATACCATTTGCTGTTATTTATTCCCTCTATATTTTGGTCTATAGGCTGGTGACTGAAAGCAGAAAATGTCTCCTTCACCCCATTACAAGAAATGTACAAGAGGGAAATAGCTTGACTGTTAAATCTTGGTTGCATCCTGAAACTTGCAGGTTATTTGACGAGGCATCCTGATTTAATTCACGCAATTTTAAAAGCCCCGGAGAACAGTGGCGGTGCGCCCCCTAGATTCAGAAGCCTGTACTAGTGAAGTTGTGTATTAGTCTAGCTTGTCATAAACTAACTGAAAACTCTTGCTCAATTCAGAAGCCACTACTAGTGAAAAGACTTGCATTCCAAAATGTGTTGGAGCTCTTTGTCATGTTACCATTGGTTAGTGTGCTTTTAACCATATTTTTGTATATTCCTATATTTTGACATATTGGATGTTTTCACACGGTCACCTGCCCCAATCTCACCCCCGGGCGGTCCATCTGTTTAAAGGCAGCCTGCCAGATGTAGAGGCAGAGCAGAGATGGGGCAGGCTGTCCCTGCTCCGGGGCTGCCCTGACAGCAGTGCTTTGGAACATCTCGGAATTCCGCTAGCAGAGTGGGCAACCCAACTCGGGCAGCAGCCAGAAGCAGGACTGTCAGCTCAGTGGATGGCCGCTTCAGCCCTGCTCTCCGGGCACCATGTGGGTGGGCTGTGGGCCCCGGCAGTCGCCAGGTCCGTTTAAAATGGACCCAGGTGTGGCTGCAATTGAGCAGATGCAGGGGTGCACCCCTAGACTTGCTGTGGGGTTGTGCACCCCCACATCCATGTGGAAATACTCATAAATAAGGCTTTGCAGTTATGTAAGATAAAAACTTTTTCTTCTTGTTGCTGCCAGCCTATAGCGACACGAGACAGCCATGCGGCATCATGGGATTGCTAGTTGCAGCAGAGGCAATACCTGAGGCAAAATTGAAAGAGGTGGAAGGAAAGTGGGGGGAAAAAAAGACTGCAAGGTGCAATTGTTATCTCCTGCAGGAAATTTTAAAAGCAGGAGCAGACATTCATGTGGATGTTTCCAGTCTTGTAAGAGAAGAACCAGACAATTCTTACCGCTTTGCTCATTGCGAGGGAAAGAGGAAAGTTGGGCTATTTATTTCTCACCAGTGCTTTAACCTGCATTGGCCTGGGATCAGGATTTCTGTTATCGGCAATATTTCTGAGGAAGTTGTATGTCTGCAATGCGCTGGGGGCTGTGCGTTCAGCCAAATGCAGCTCAGTGGATGGCTTTGTCTAGATCTAGTAGGAGCGGGATTTGCTGCCCTGTGCTAGGCAGGGGGTTGTCAGATGATCTCACTGGTTCCTTCTGACCTTTCAACCTGTGAACTGCCCTTGCTCAATTGGGCTTCCAGTGAAATCTCCGGCACCAGAATTGGTCAAATATTTTTTTTTTCCTTTATCAAAAATTTTGAAAATCTAACTAGTACTTTCATTCCTTAAGTGTGTGAAATGGAAATAGCTTTCCATGTGAAGTTTTTTTAATGGGTTCCAAAAGCAGAAAAAGTTTTGGTTGCTGAAATTTTTTTAAAAAATAAAAAATCTTCCAGAAAGTTTTTGGCAAAAATGGGAATTTTTCACATACAAACACACCCGCACAAATAATCACTTTTTGGAAAATGCTACTTTCTGAGAAAAAAATGATTTGGAAAATTCTTCTAGGTAGCTTGCATGATTGGTTCTTTTTATATTATTCTCTGCTATTGTTGGCATGGATACCTCTGATTCACAGTCACCAGAAGTGTTGAAACTAGGACTGCTTTCTCACGTGTATTAATACACACTTGTCGGTGCGGCAGCACTGTGAGGAAGTCCAGGGCTCAGAAGACCTTTTCCCTACTCTGCTGGATGCACGTGTTTGCAGGCAAAGATCTGCATTTCTGCCATTCTCACGGTACTGAAGCTGTTCAGGTCTTTTGAGTCCCGAACTTCCTTGCGGCGCCGACGCGTGCATATTAACACACGTGATAAAGTGGTTTATGGAAGATTTAATTCATTAAAGAAGCAAATGAAGACGCTCTCTCACCTGTGACTCATAATATTCGACATTTTATATTTTGAAGTCAAGGAAGTGCGAGAAAAGAGATTCTTTTGTGAATTCCATCACGGCAACACAAGGTTGGCCCTTCTGAAGGTGCTGCCCGTTTGTTGTGCTCAATCAGTCAAGACTCGGCTGTGCTCTCTCTCTTGCGAACAAATGGATTTTGTTGCATTTCCCATTTATGCATTTTATGTGCACACAAATTCTATTTCTTGGTGACACTAAAGCTGCTGAGACTTCCTGCTGTCTCTCAGGGCTTGGGGGAGCTTTTGGCAGGCACTGTATTATCTTGCAGCTAGAAAGTCCATCAAGCATTTGTTTACTAAGCACTTGTGTGCACGCTCTCTCTTTTAAATTACAGAGACAAATCCCCATGGTGTTTCTGTCGGGAATGGGGAAGCGTTTGACATACAGCCTGTAACCGGCACATGTGTGCATGTCTCATCTGTAGTGTCTTGCTCATTTATGTTAAATGTATATCTTTGCTGATCCATAGGAGCCCAAGAGTTCAGCCCAGCTAATGGAAGAATGGGGCCTAGATGATGTGGATTATGGTTTCTCAGAAGAAGATTACCATACACTGACTAATTACAAGGCTTTCAGCCAATTTCTCAGGTAGGCGCAACCAGTCCCTCAGTTTGGGAAGTGGAACAGCATGCATAGATGGCGACTGGAGTGATGTTTTATTTTGGCCTGTTGCCCAACCCAGCTCGAGCCCCGGTATCTAACTGTAATACTGGGACTTGAGCCCCATTATCTAATCAGTACTCAAGCCTCGGTATCTAAATGTGAGGACCTGGGACTTGAACTGGTGGTCCTAGCTGTTCTGAGACAGTGGCAAACCCTGAAGCACCACTATAGTACAGCTGTCTGGGTCTTGCTCTTTCCCTCCATCTGCTTGTTAGTTTTTGAGACCCCCCCCCCCCACTGCTCCCAGATTGGCTACTGCTCTTTTATAAGGCTGCCCAGCCCCCATAGGAAGTTGGGGAGAGCCATGTGTGTCTTTTCCAGACTGTTGTCTGTCTTGCTGCTAGCCCTCTGCTCTGGGCCTACTCAGAATCCATTTCCTGCTGCTCTGCACCCTTGTGCTTCTCCCGTGGGCTCTTGTGCTTCTACCCTGAACCTGCTCTGGGTGTCTTGCCTGCTGCTTGGACTGTGACCTGATCCTGTGTCTGACCTGGACCTGATCCTGTGGCTACTTTCAGACCCAAGGATGTTAACATGGGGTGAGACCACACAATGGGTGAGGGCCCGATCCCCGTGTGACCTGTGGTGGGTAATAGCTGCCGCCACTCTGTGAGGCAAGTGCGGGGAACTGGCATATGGTCATGGAGGAGCTGCTGCCACAGCCGGGGTGGGTCACGGCACTGGCCAAACAAGCACGAGCCTGGCCCTGCCCGACCTCCCTCCCCTGGCCAGACCAAAGTCCCACCCCCAACCATGAAATAAGTGTGCGTGATGGGTGCCAGCGTCTGCTGCTCATACCCCCGTGGGGGTATGTCTGCTCTGCGATGTATCCTTGGAATTTTTCCAAGGAGGTGTCGCATAGCTGGCAGCTGTTCACCAGGGAAAGGAGAACATCTGGCTACCGCTAGCCACATGATACACTGCATCGCGTAGCCCAGCTGCCCAGGAAGGGGTAAGGCTACCCACCCAAGATGTGGTAGCCTCCCCTCCCAGTTTCGTCTGGCTGCACCCATGCTGATTTCTGACTAACTAAAAATAAGATTTCCACATTACTGAAATTCTGCCAGCTCACAAGACCGAGGGCTGGGCCGGGATCTTGGTACATACAAAGAGAACATGAACCGCAGATTCCTGCTTGCCTAACAAGGGCATCTGAAGGGAATTTTCTGCTTTGGTGGATGGGGTCAGAATCTTCTGTGGGGCTCTTGACATCTTTTGCGCCAGAGAAATGATTTGATGTCACATTTGTGGGGCTAAATGAGTCATGCTATGCTTCCTCACCCATGCACGTTTGTGTGTTTTGTGTCATGCCAAGGAATGCTCCTGATATGCAGCTTTGCAAGGGCTTGAGGGTTTTCATTGCAGATCTGATTAAATAAATAAATGATCCAGAGTATATGGGAAAAATAAAATGCAATTTTTCCACACAAAATTTGTGTCAATTTTTCATTTTATTGTATTTTTTAATGAATTCTCTGGAAGCTGGTTGGACTACAGGATTGTAGTAGGTTTTTTTTTCTTCTACAAATTTTGTAAAATGTTTTCACTGAATTTAAAAAAAAAAAATTGTTGAAAATGTTCTCCCAAGCCTGTGTCATTATTGGGACAGTCCATTCCCCATGTCTCCTCTGGAAGGCTGGAACAAAACCCTGAAAAGTATGTGTGTGGGGGTGGTGGGGGGTGGAGGTAGGCGAGGTGTTTTCAGGGTTTCGTTCTAGCCTTTGGGTGTTTTTAAACAAGACACGCCCCACACATGGACACTCACCTTCCACGTGTGGGACGTCTTGTTTGAATACAGGTGTGTGGGGGTGCGCGCTCCCATGACCCATACACTGCCTATCATGTCTACGCATGGGGCACTCCAGGAAAAGCTGGAGTGCCCCTTGCAGGGACGGGGTAGACCGCGTGTGTGCTGGGCTGCTCATTTTAAATGCTCCCCCATGCATGGCGCCCATGCACACACACCCACACACCAATCATGACACACACACCCCAACCCGGTCTTGTTTTAAAACACTTTTTGTTGCACCTTGTCTGCTAAGCCAAATTTCCCATGAATGTTATACTCAGTGTCCCGTGTATTCTGTGCTAGTGCAAATCGCAGTCATTTTAATAGAATTTTGCATTTGGCCAAGTTGTTGCAGAAATTGCCTCTGCCAGCGTGGAATTATAGCCTGAGCACTCCAGGGAGATATCAGCACTGTGACCTAGCTAATGAGGTGTTGGTATATATTCCGGCGCTATGGGGCCCTGTGCCACACCTCTAAAAGAGCAGTTGCCCACAACTTCTTAGGGGAGAGAAGAACCCCCACCTCCCTGATGATAGGACTATGTGGTACTTTGTGATTTATTTATTTTTTAACATGTGAGATGTTCAGAATTGATGCAAAGTCATGCTGGAAAATTCATTTGCATTTAAAATGTACGCATTTTGTAGGATTTGGATAATTTGCATAATTTATTCTGCTTGTGGAACCTGGATTTCTCTTTACAGAACTTGGGTTTCTTGCTTGCAGAATTGGGATTTTTTTTTTTGCACAGAGCCATGGTTATACTTCATCCCCAAATGCATGTGGGTTTAAAACAATCACATGGCAAGGGAGCCTTATTAAGTGATGGTTTTGGTTCTTCCTCTGACTCCAGGCCTCTAATTGCCAAGAAGAATCCCAAAATCCCCATGTCCAAGATGATGACTGTACTTGGTGCCAAATGGCGGGAGTTCAGTGCCAACAACCCCTTCAAGGGCAGTTCAGCAGCAGCGGCAGCAGCTGCAGTGGCTGCAGCCGTGGAAACCGTCACCATTGCCCCACAACTTCCTGCCAGCCCCCAGCAGTCTGCTCCACCCCCAACCATCAGGAAAGCCAAAACCAAGGAGGGCAAAGGTAAGGAGTCAGACAGGGCATGAGTGGCGATAATCTAGGATCCATGAGTAGACTGTGTAATCTTAAAATTTCTTGCAATAGAAGAATCGGCCACTAGAAATCACTGTGCAGCGTTCCAGACAGTGTGATTCCTGGTAAACAAATGAAACAAAACTGGAACTCGAGCTGTGTGGAAGCCTCTTGGCTTTCTGCATTATGGGAAAAGGGGCGTGGTTTGTTTTTTTAGTTTGATTTAGCCTATCTATACTTGGATTCTTACTTAGCATAGCAAAGATACCCTTTTTCTAGCGTAGACAAGACGACGTGTTTCATAGCGTGTGTGTTACATCCTTGTAGTTGTATTCTGTAATAAATGAATTCTGTTCAAGTAGAACTGCGATTCTGCCTTGCATCTTTCCATCTTCTTGTTGCTTATCATTTTATTTTTATTGTTATCGTTTTAAGTAAAGCGCTTAATCATAAGGCTTTGTATGTCTGTGACATCTGCTAATGTTTTAGCAGCTTGATTAAACTTTCCGTTACTGACACCTCATGACTGTACCTGACTGAAATTTTATTATGACTGTATTTTGGGGGAGTGGGAAGGGGTCAGAAAATAGCATTTCTCCACAAAAAAGAAAATATTTTTGCTATTTAAAAAAAATTAAAATCTTAATATGTTTGTTGGACTTCTGGAAGGGGGAAAAAAAAGGATATTTGCAAATATCCCGTGATATGTTCATTTCAGTTCCTCCCTCCTCACCTTCAAAAAGCACCTGAAGACTTTTTGGTTGCCAAGTCCTTTTAGAGGTTCCTCTGCTGGTCCCCTTCATGTATTTTCCCTCCCTTTTATCTTGGCCTTTTAAAATCTGTTTTTAAATGAACTTCATATGGATTTTAAATCATTGTGGTGTTTTATTGTAAATTTTTTTGCGCTAATGTTGTGTAGCACTCTTAGTGCTGTCTGGTGGAGAGGTGCTATACAAATAAAATGTATTAATTATTATTATTATTAATAAAATGGAAATTTTGGGGAGTTTTTTTGGGACCGGTTAAAAATCTCTCCCCCTCCCCTCCCGAAATGAAATTTATCTGTGTTCTTAAATGCTTTGAAAATTCAACCACCTCTCCTGTTCAAGCCACTGAGGATTGGCCTGACGGTCAGGGCTAAGGACCGCTCTCTGAGTTTGGGAAGTACATATGGAATAGCAAGAGGCATTGCAGATTGGGACTCACTGGCAGGGGAAGTGTGCTCTGTCTGGATTCCAGGGTTGCTTTGTAGGGAGAGGGGCAAGGAGCAGTTAGCCCTGGCCCTCACAAGAAGGAGGGCCCCACAGTGAAACTGGGGTGCTAGCTTGAACATAGTGGGTGGAATTAAGGAGGACCCACTGTGGCATTCTGCCCCAGGCTTCCAGGGAACTCAGGGCAGTCTGGCTGGATACATCTGGTTGTGTTCAACGCAGCCAGTGCATTCTGCCTTGCCTAATGGCTGAGATTAAAATAGCCATGATTCCAATCATTTTTCAAAATAAGGTATTTTATTTCCTAGCAGACAGGTGCCAGCCATGTAAATCAGCAGCTGCTCCTATGGAAATGATCTCATTTTTATTGAAATTAGTCTATTAATATTAATGCTTTGCTGTCCCTGACAGCAGTGTCATGAGGCTTTGCTTGGCTCTTGGAAAGAAGGGCTGTAGAATCACGCTAACAACCACCACCACCAAGAAAAAAAAATGCATATGGGGAGGGGAGAGTTTCCTTTTGTTCCTACAGCGTTTCTCTCCAGGAGGTTTCTGTTCCAATTAGGCAGCAGTCAGTTTCTGACACTTTCAGAGGTTTTACACGAGTAATTAATCAAGATGGTGTTTGTAGTAGTCGCCCCTTTCTGTTGCTTTGTGGCTTCAACCTTCAGACTGCTCTCCTGGGAAGAAGGTGCCTTTGATCCCTGTAGAAGGGTTCACTGTGCTCTGGGGTGAGTATTGTCAGGATCTGGCCCCCTAAGAACTCAAGCCCACACAGGATCCTCTCTTCCCAGTATCCTTTATTCACAGCATTGCTTACAACCCATCATCAACAGACTAGTACTATTTACACAGCTCCACGTACATGCAGGGTCTCATGGGCCTCTCGGCACAGGCCCTTTGCTAGCTGAGCACAGGCCCTGCTGTAGCCAGTCTGTTCCCACATCCACTCTCTCAAGTCCCTTGCTGGCCAGGCACAACCTGCCCCTCGCAACCAGATATCTCCTTTCACCTGGCTTGGGCCAACCCTCTCCAGGACAGGGTTAGCCTGATGCCGATCCCTGCCTGGCTCCTGCCTCACCACCTCATCTAACTGAGCTCCAGAGCTCCTTTTGAGGGCTCAGGCTGGCCTGGCCCCACCCAGGCCCAGCTGACCTCAATAAGCCACTCAGCCCTCATTGGTGCTGTTGCCCAGATGCTATTCCCCACCTGGGTTTGTGCCTGCAGCAGCCTTAGCACCTGCCTAGGTGCGGTCCTCCCCTTATAGCTACCTCTGCAGTTAGGTGGCCAGTGCAACTTAAAGGGCCAGGCAGCTGCCAGAAGCCTGCCCTGTTACAATCCCGAACTCGGAGAGGCTAATCAGCTGCCCGGTGGCTCTGGAATTCCCTTCCCCTGGAAGCTTGCTGAAGCCCAAGTCTGAACATCTTCCATAAGCTGTGTAAGATCTTCCTCTTTGGCCAGGTGTTTGGCTATCTGGGATAGGCTCTCAGGTAGGAATGGGACACCTCAGACCTGGGGGCCAAATGCAGCCCATGACTAGTTTTTATAATGTGGCTTCTTTCCAGTTTCTGGATCTGGCCCCTGAATCCTGTTCCTATCCTCCAAGCACTGAAAAACTATAATCAGGGTAAGGGAGCAGAGGTGCGGGCATACACACAAGGATAGGGGACAGATCCATGATCTGGATCCTCCTCTGCCTCAGCATGCTCCTTAAGCACCCCTGTCCTCCATTTTGGTGTGGCCCCAGAAGCTTGTACTAATTTTCAAAGTGGTGCCTTGGAGGGAAAAGGTTCCTTCACCCTTGCTCTAGGGGGTTGGATTTTAGGTGGGTTTTTTGTTTTGTTTTTTGTTTTAATGTATATTGGATTATTTATTGTATATTTCTGCTGTTTTTGTGTCTATTTTGTGTGCTGTAGCCTTTGGGATAGGGTGGGCTATACATTTAATAAATAAATAAATAAAACAAATAAATCCACCATAAATATTTGCAGCCACCACTGAGGTATCTGGGCTCTCAGGGGACAGGCTACATCCATTCTGGGGGAGGCATTCTCCAGTAAGTGCAAAACAATTAAATACAACCCCATTTCCTCATAACTTATAATGGAAATGACCAATTTTTCCTCAGAATTCACTCCTCAGTCATGTAACATGGGGAGTCACAAAACTGTGGGAACGCGGGGGAAGGAAGTGCCTTTTGGGAGGGTTGTGACTTGTCCTGCTTTCCGCTGGACAGTCCTGATCATGGACCTTGAGTCATGTGCCCCTGTTGTATCTTGTTTGTTTATTTAAATTTATACCCTGCCCTTCCCGTTAAGGGTCAGGGCAGCTTTTTTTGTTTGTTTGTTTGTTAAAAATCACTTCACAAATCCCACCCCGACTTTTGTTTTCGGTTGCAGTTTCTTGGACGAAATAGCATCCTGAATGCAGAGAGCAAATAGTGCAAGAGAACAAACAACAGAGTCCTGGAGGATCAAAAGGCTAACGTGTCTGGGTGCTGGAGGTTCCGTGGTTGGTGGGAGGGGCTTGGAGATGGGTTCCCTTTTGGGCTGCTGTGTGAGAGGGACCTGGTGAAGAAAGGGGCTCAGTCCTGCCCTAGGGAGGCTGTACTGGAACTGAAAGTAGGCTGGAAGCAGCTAGGCACTAGGGAAGGCTGGGCAGATAGGAGGCCTGAGCTTTGGGCCAGGCAATGTTACACGCCTTGTTGCATGAAGCTTGTTGTGTGGGAGTGAAATGTCTTTCCAGTAAAGGAGGAATACAGTCAGTACCATTTAATCAGTACACTCATAATTGGGATTTAATGGGAGAAACTCGGGGGATGATTCTTCCTAATGCTCTCAGTGGTGCTTAATTGGGATGTTGTCATTGGTGTAACTTTGGACTAGTTGTTGTTGTTGGGGGGAGGGAGGGGCATAATGGAATGCCTTTAAGCTTCCATCCTTAAAGCTGGGCTATCGACTTCAATGGGTGAAGGATTCTGCCCTTAATGTCCTGTTGTTAAAAAGGCAAATTTCCTCTTTCTCTGGGTGAAAACAGACATGACGCTAACCACCCTTTAACCACCCTTGGTGGTTATTTATGCATGTTGCAGGGCTGTATTGGTGCCCTATGCAGCCCTGAAACATGCATAAATGACGACCAAGGGTGGTTAAAGGGTGGTTAGCGTCATGTCTGTTTTCACCCTCTGTCTTAGCAGGGAGATACATCCTAGGGCATGTTTTGTCCCGCCCCTCTTAAAGTCCCAGTAAAACAGCTTTCAAAAACCTTTTGTCCTCCAAATTAAATCAGTCAGTTAGTCCATTAGCTCCTTTCCGTCATGCCCTCATCCTGCCATAAACCTCTACCTGACCAAAGAGATGCTAAAACCTTTGGTCTGAAAGCCAAAAGTTGTTGGACATTACCACCCACCCACCCCACTCTAAAAGTTGAATGGGACACATCCCCTGCTCTGTCCCCCACATATAATTATGTCTAGGGATGCCACTACGTCTGAGTTGCAATATTTTAAAATGACAAATGGAGATTGCTTTTCAGAGCGATCATCTTAGTCCAGTAGTTGCAAATGGTGGATCAGCTTAAGGTGGAAAGACAGATGATGGATGAAGATACATTTTATTCTGAAGCAGCCCAGTTTAAATGATGCATCTAACATTTATTTGTAATGGGTGGTGATTTTATTATTTTTATTTAGAAATTTTTTTTAAAAAGTAAAAAAACACAACCCCTAAACAAACCCTCTCTTCTGCATGTTGTAAATTGTTAATAGGGTTTTATTTTGACTGAGCTTGTCTCTCTCTCTAATTATGACAGCCACTTATTTGGAACATTTTTATATCCTGATAAAGAGGCTTCTACTGTAATAGCACAAAGCAATTTAAAACAAATACTAACATTTTTTTTCCTAGTCATTCTGAAGTGGGGTTTTTTGTGGGGTTTTTTTTTGGTAACAAATCAAAAAAGGAGTTTAGAAGATAATATGACCTCCCGTTATTTAACATTATTATTGTAAAGCCACTTACTTATCATCACAAACCTTACTTGGGAATTTTCTGTCATGGCTGTCTCTACTTCAGCAAACCAAAAGATGGGAAGGGGAAAGCAGAAATTCTGCTTTCGTCACTGTTATACTTTCTAAAATGCATTGAAGATTGTATTGCTCCTTGGGTTCAAAGCAGGCATTGAACCCAAGACTTTTAACACCAAAGCCCAGGCCTCTGCTGCCTCTGACTTGGTAGCAATGTTAGGCTCTCATCTTCTGCATGGATTCAGTGCTGGGAAATGCAGTGCAATAAAAGGTTGATCTTACATGGTGCTGAGTGCTCCAGCCCCGTCCTTGCAAATCCCTTATGCACATGCCTCTCTCAAGTTGTGTGACTTGGCTTCAGTTGTGAAGAAAATCCCATTGGCGCCAATGGAGATGGGCATCACCTGCTGGTTTGAGGGAGTGGGGCTGCAATGCCCCTTGTAGGGTTGAGTCCCGCAGCAGAACACAAACCCTGGAGACATTGTTGGAGGCAGGTGAGTTTTAGAGCGGTGGGGTCTGGGCTGAACCTTCTGTCAAGAAAGTCTCTCTGCTCCTTTAGGTCCTGGCGTGAGGAAGAAAATCAAGAGCTCCAAAGATGCAAAGAAAAAGGGGAAGGGGAAGAAGGTAGCTGGGCTGAAGTTTCGATTTGGGGGAATTGCCAACAAGAGGAAAAAAGGCTCCTCAGTAAGTGATTTCCCTTTCTCCTTCCTGCTCTCTGTGTAAGGGGTAAATGTTCATGCTCTGCTGGCTGCCCCGGGGACAGGTTTCCTCTGAATATCCTAAGAACACAGAGAGTTCTATGGCCAGCTTCTTTGGCTCTGTGCCTCCTCCTGTAGGGTATTGCCGCCTGCGAGGCAATTTTGTCATCTCTGTAGCCCAGTCAGCTCTGGTCTGTCTTCAGAGACAAGCAAAGGACTGGTGCCAGGTTCACTAATGCAGGGGTGGGCAAAGTTCCCAAGGCCAAGAACTGCATCCCAAAATGTTCATATTGCTGACAGAGAGCCACGAGACGCACTGTATTGATCGTAGTTTCCCCAAACTCCCCCCACCCACTTCATAGCAAAGCTCTGGCTCCCCAGTGGTCTGGTAGGCTTGGGCAGCAGCAATAGTGGCGCAGGACACATGCCCTCCTGCTATTCCCATGGCCCTCGGGAGGTTCCGGTCGGCAGAAATGGTGGCTCAGCTTCTTTTGCTCCCGATGGAGCTGCCTTCTGGTATCCACTTCTTGCAAGAGCTGCAGTACAGGTGCCCAAGA
Organism: Sphenodon punctatus; assembly: GCA_003113815.1. NCBI lineage: Eukaryota > Metazoa > Chordata > Lepidosauria > Sphenodontia > Sphenodontidae > Sphenodon > Sphenodon punctatus. Next base: position 1,275,146 of record QEPC01004358.1, on the reverse strand, counting down.
GCCCTATGTGGCCCACGCCATGAGTTGCCTATCTATGCACTAGTGGGTCTTGGATAAGACCCAAGTCCAATTAGAAGACAAAGGTGGTAGATTGAGAGCTACTGCTCTCGTTCATTCTTCATTCAAGAACGGGTGTGTGAAATTAAATTGAAAGGGAGCAAATTGAAAACAGACCAGAGCAAAAATACTTCTTCATTCAGTGTGTAAGTAGCCTGTGGAACTCCCGGCCATGAAGTAGGAAGAGACCAAGTATTTAGTGAGATTCAAAGGGGACTGGACATCCGTATGGATTAGACGAATCTCCAGAGCTGGAATAACTCATGCTGCCAAAGTTTGGGGAGGGGCAGAAGCAGCCTGCTTCAGTTTCCAACTATTAGGAGTTAGGGAGAGGCCTGTATGGGGGGAAGATTATCTCATAGCTGAATAATGTGGAGGTCTTGACCATTCATTTGAAGCATCAGGGGCTGGAAACTGTCAGAAGCAGGATGCTGGGGAAAATGAATGCTGCGTCTGATCCATTCTGGCTCTTCTGTGTTCATGATTGGGCTGAAGCTTCCAACTTGTTTTGCCCAGGAAGAAACCACTCTCTGCCTGCTCTGTGTGGTTTGACAGTACAAAGTAGCACTTAAATGCCACTTCAGCAATGTGGGATTTCAACAGTGCACAAACCTTGTGGGACTTGGGTGTGCAGTGCCAGAAGCACCAAACTAGGGAGGATGTTTGCTCCCCATGACGGGCTGCTGCTCTGACACTTTAAAATCTCCTTTGCCAGAAACAAACTTTCCTGAATGGGGGAGGAGGTACTTTTACCCACAGGGCCCTGGGAATTCTGCACTGCTTGGTTGCAACCATTTAGCCTCTTCCACAGCAGAATTGCAGCCTGAGTGGCAAGCACTGTGAGTTAACCAATGAGATGTCAGCACTGTGAGCTAGCCAATGAACTGCTGGCACTGTTAGCAGGCGGTGTATATTCTGGATGCATGGCACCCTTTGCCACAGCTGTTGAAGAGCAGCAGCCTGCGACACCCTCCCCCCAGGAGAGAGAAAATCCCCCCTTTCCAACTGATAGGGCCATATGGTATTTTGTGAAGGTTTTTTAAGATATGAGTTGTTCAGCATTGATAGAATGATCTCCTGGGAAATTCATTTGTGCACTAAATTTGCATAATTGACATGGTCATGGTCGGTTTATTGCGGCACTGACTCTCGCCATAGCCAAGAACACACAGAAAAACCCCACAAACATGCAAAACATACACCAACATAAGTTCATATAAAATAGGCATAACTGACAGGATTTTGATGATTTGTGTATTTATTTTACTTGCAGAATCTAGATTTTCTTCTTGCATAATTTGGGTTTCCTAGTTGCAAAATCTGGGGGGGAAATTGCAGAATACACAGGGCCCTGCTTTTACCCCTTTTGTGGAAGGGGCTTGGGGGATGGCTGCATCCAAACTTGCATGTAGTTCTAGGGGATAGTACGTTTTGAGGAGTTATTCCATCTCCGCTAAAATGGTATTCCAGGTTTAATACTTTGATCTCTTTTGATTTCAGCAAGGCCAGCATTCCGGATTTCAGTTGCAAATAGTCTCTTCAGGGTTTGTTGTTTTACTCAACTGAGTTGCAAGGAGACTCAGCAAATGCTTTAATTATGTGACTGTATCTTGCTCCCTTGCTATCTGACTGGCATCTGTAAGTCCCCAGAACAATTCCTGGGCTGTGCCGTTGGCAGCATATGAATATCAAATGTATGCAGAGTGTGTTAAGGGAGAATAAATCTTGTAAATAAGCCTAGGATATGGACAAAACTCCTGTAGGTCTTGATAATATTGGTCAAAATCCCATTATTCCAGCATTACTGGAGCTCAGTTGCCCTCCAGAGCCATCACCCATAATGTAGCCAGTTTGTAATTGAGTCTTGCGCATCAAAGGTTGGGAGAGAAGATGGTGGCGGTGACGAAGGGAGCGATTTGGAGCTATGCTGCTTCAGTGCAGTTGTTTTTTAGTCACAGGCTCATAAATGTTTGACAAAGAAGGACCTTTTGGTGGGTCATTTATGTATCTGAGCAATGCCAAAATTTTGAATTTGCTCATATGGTGATGTGAGAGGTGTGACAAAAAGCAGAGAAGGATAAGAGGTGTGTGTGTGTGTGCACGCACGTGACTGATGGTAACTGTCATTAGTGGGGGGGTGGGGTAGAGAAGTGGGGTCTGGGCAGGGATTCTGTAGGACTTCTGAAAATCTCACAGGCACAAGTTGCCTGTGTGTGTGTAAATCAAAGCTCTGGGCACAAGGATTTACAGGCCATAATGAAAATTTGGTCACATTAATTTTATATTGGTTGTTACCACAATGATTTTTGCTTGCTTTTAATTAGTTTTTGCTTGTATAAAAAAATATTTTATGAAGCAGATTGTGGGTATTCCCCATCTCTAAAGAGATGGGGAATACGTTTACTGAGGAGGAGGGAGAATTCTGCTAATCTAAGGGTGCTTTCAGAAGTGATAGCGCCCACCACTGCCACAAACTTACCTGGGGGGGTGAGGTGGTGGGCACCATCACTCCAGTTGGGATCTGGCCTGGCTGCCGAGCTAATGTGATAGCGGCCAGAGCGGGGAGACGCACGGATGTGTGTCTGCCCAGCCCCAGCCCCGCTGATGGGCCGCCATGTTAGCCAGTGATGGCTGCCATGGTTCCTGGAACCGTGGGAACTCTGGACTAGGTCCAAGTAAAGTGGGCTTTCAGATGTGAAAGCCCGCTTTACTCTGGGTCTGGCAGCCAGATCTCAACTGTGGTGGAGGCTAGCACAGACTGTGACTATGGGATTTCCCTGAGTCACAGCCCGCCCCGGGCTAGCCCCCACAACGGTCAGGATCCAATCCAGGGGAATATCAGTTGGGCACCTTTTGACAGGACAGCGGCCCCTGGGACAAGACAGATGGGACAGTGGCCGCCGTCACGTCGGAAAACACCCTAGATCAGGATGAGGGAGCTCTCTTTTTGCTTTTATAGTCATGCTCTCCATGTATGTACGTGTGACAGAGAGAGACCCTACACATTTTAGACAGAGCATGGATTTTGTGGTTCCTATGACTTTAAGACCTGATTGCATCTGAATCACTAAGCCAGGTTTGTTTTACGGGAATCCATTATACTGTGTGTAATCTGCATTGTGCTATAGTAACTCACAGAAATGCTTTAAAGAGGACATGTGAAGGTTATTGACCTGCCAAGAACTGGGTTTGAAGTATCGCGCAATGTCCAGCAAATCTAAATTGCTCCAGTGGACTGCCTGATCTGACTGATTTCTGTGAGACAATTTACAATGAAGGAAGGAGGCAAGATATGACTGGACCCATTGATGTACTGGACCAGTTGTTGGTCTATCAATTTTAGCATCCTTCTTCTTATCCATACTTGAATGCTGAGCTTTCTCAAGGTGCAGTGGGCCGGTTGTGCCATGTGATCTCTGTCCTCCCAGCTCTAGTGAGGATCTTGCTTGCTACTGCTGGGGGCAACTGAGATCTTGGCTCTGGCCGAGAATCAGCATGTTGTTTGATTTGAATGCATCAGTTTGCACGAAGGCGGGTAGAAAACTTTTTTTGTGGAAAGTTTTTCCCTGAGAGAAAATTCTCTCTTTTGTTCCAAATAAAATTTCAAAGCAAACTCATTGGTTTCAATTAACCTTTTTTTGCCTGAGAAACTTGAGTAAATCAAACAGGAGAAGGTTGCACTATGCATCATGGGCTATGTAGTGTCCTGCTTCTTGATGAACTACATTGTCATGGGATTGGGGTCTCTGCCCCTACTCTAGGCTGTTTGTGACTCAGTTTCCCTGACTTGCAACTCTCACTAGAACTGACTCAGCCTGCAACGGGTTAACACTTGTTGTCACCTTTGAGCTTCAGAGTTTCCCAAGCACAGACTCTTTCTCTAGGTTTGTCTGCGTTTGAAAACACAGCATTAACCCAAACTGTGTCAATCCAGTGTTAGGAATTCACTTAACTACACTAGGTTCAGTTAAAAGAAGTTTAATGAATAAATCAGGAATGCAACATGTAGTGCTAGTGTAAATGTGGTCCTCAAACTGAACATGGCGAAAACTCAACTCCTGATCTTCCCTCCCAATCCTTCCTCTCCCTCTTCCCTGTCAATTACCATTGATGGGGTCTCCATCCTCCCTGTCCCCCAAACCCGCAGCTTGGGCTTCATCTTCGACTCGCACCTTACCTTCAAACCCTATATTGACTCCGTTGCCAAATCCTGCTGCTTCTCCCTCCACAACATTGCTAAGATCCGCCCTTTTCTGTCTGTCTCCTCTGCCAAAACTCTCATCCATGCCCTAGTCATCTCACGCCTTGACTATTGTAACCTCCTCCT
>QEPC01004358.1:1215249-1269358 GCA_003113815.1 Sphenodon punctatus | reverse complement strand
TAACCACCTTCGACCCTTCTCCCTCGCTGCCCCCCATGCCTGGAACTCCCTCCCTGCCCACATCTGCCTTGCCCCCTCCCTCCGCTCCTTCAAATTCCTCCTCAAGACCCACTTTTTCCTCGCTGCCTTTCCCAATGCCTGCTAGCCATTCCCCATATACTTACTGTCTGCCCTCCTCTGCAGACTGCTGCAACCAACCTGATTGTAATCAAGCCAAGCACACGCACCTGAGACTTCGCATCCGCTTGAATGTTTGTTTGTCTTCTCCCGTCTCTCCCACTGTCCCCTCTCCCTGTCTCCCCCTCCTTGTCTTTTAGATTGTAAGTCACAGTCAGGGACCGCGTCTCTTTCTATGTTCTGTACAGCGTCAGGTCACATGACTGGCGCTATATAAATGTTTATTATAATAATAATAATAATAATACTTAATTAATATGTCCCAGCTGCAGGGCTACTGCCCCTGGTGGCTGGGAAGGGCTTCTGCCCTATTATTCTCAGGTGTGACTCAGTGGGGTTCAGGGATAAAGGCCCTGACCCCATGTAGAGTCCACCAGCCCCAGGTCACAGCCTGTCACTAAAGCCCCTCAATCCCACCCTAGGGTCCCCAGTCCCAGTAGGAAGTCCCTGGGTGGATGAGGGCCTGTTGATTTACAGGGCTCCCCTTTCTCACAGTTCGGTACCCCAGTCGGGGTCAATTGTGGGCCGGCCTGTCTCTCCTCGCTGGGTGTCTGAACATGCTGGTGAGGGATTACGGAATCCTTCACTGCCCCTGCCAGAGAGAGGTTCTTTCCACTTCCCCTCCTCTGCTTCCAGCCCCCTGTGGCTGTCTTCTGGGGCTTTTTCAAGGACTGGCTCTGCCCCCTTCCTCCAGCTGTGGCGTGCCCGGCCAGAGCTGTGTGCCATGCTTCCTGATGATGTCATTAGGGCAACGGCAGGCACGGAGGCCCCGCTACCGCTGGGCCCTGTAAGCAGTGTCTCTTCTGGCCAGGGGCCACTGAGTGAGCTGGGCATCACAGCTAGAGTATAGTCCAAGTGCGGTAAATCAAAATAACATAACCAATAATACATTCCTATCTGTACTTGAAATCTCCTAACTAGGCTTACCCTAAATCGTAGTCCAAAGAATATTTCAGTCGGTTTCTCCGCTAGCGATGGAAGGCTTAGCTGCATACAAGTCTTTAGAGTTTCCAAGAGATTTTCAGGCTGCGGTAGCTTTAGCAGGAGCCAGCTCTGTCACAAAAACTTTAAGCTCTAGTCAGTTTCATGTCAATTACCCATGTGCCTCAGAAAGCCAGAAAGAGGAAGCTCTAGTCAGTTTCATGTCAATTACACCCTGGCCTCACTCCTTTACTTTTGACTCCTATGAAAAGTTTCACTCCTATGAAAAGGCTGCATGAAACTGACTAGAGCTTAAAGTCTTTGTGACAGAGTTGGCTCCTGCTAAAGCTACCGCAGCCTGAAAATCTCTTGGAAACTCTAAAGACTTGTATGCAGCTAAGCCTTCCATCGCTAGCAGAGAAACCGACTGAAAAATTCTTTGGACTATGATTTAGGGTAACTTGCTGGCTTTCTGAGGCAGGTGGGTAATTGACATGAAACTGACTAGAGCTTAAAGTCTTTGTGACAGAGCTGGCACCTGATAAAGTTAAGTGATTTTAAAAAGCAGAGTCATGTAACTTTCCTTATGCTGTTTTTTGGTGGTCAGTGGCTGCTCAACTGCACATGCACCAGCCAACAGAACTGATTTTTTAAATGTTTAATAACTTGGTTTTGACTGCACCAATCATTATCACCAGCACTTGATCTAGATCTCGCGCTCCAAGGCTATGAAGTCTGGGGGCTCAACGCGTCTGGGGAGAGGAGAGATGGATCGCTCAAAATCCTCCTCAGGGAGTCAATGAATAAAAGTCATGCAACTTTTCATACAGAGTGAAAAGTATGGAGCGAGGCAAGGGGGTAATGGACGTGAAACTGACTAGAGCTTCCCTTGCTGGCTTTCTGAGACAAGTGGGTAATTGACACAAAACTGACTACAGCATAAAGTCTTTGTGACAGAGCTGGCTCCTGATAAAGTAACGTGATTTAAAGCAGAGTCACGTACCTTTCCTTGTGCTGTTTTTTTCTAACACCACAAATGGTGGTCAGCAGCTGTTCGACTGTGCATGCACCAGCCAGTAGAACTGATTTTTTAATGTTTAATAACTCATTTTTGGCTGCACCAATCATTATGACACTACACCAGCACTTGATCTAGATCTCACACTCCAATGCTGCAGAACCAAAGACCCGGCTCAACAGTAGCATGGTGCCAGGGGGCTGGTAGAAGGGATTGTGGTAGGGGCAGATCCTCCATGGGAGTGTTGGAGCGGATGCCCCTCCAATGCAACTCAGACTGTCAATGTGTCCCCAGCCTGTCCACCTGCCTCCCCGAAGTGCAGATCCTGTGTGTTGCTGCTGCAGGCTCTTTAAATCAGCCCTGTCTGTATCAGCTTTTGGCTGAGAGCCAGCGTAACAAGAAAAGCCTCCAGCCCAGGCACACAGGATCTGTGCTTCAGGGAGGCTGAGGGGCTTCATCTCTTCTGCTCCTCCTGGCTCCTCCCTCCCTGAGTCACAGCCTCACTCCTGGGGCCAGGCAGCACTGGCTGCTGCTGGGGAGGCAGGGTTGCCTCCTCCTCCCCCCTCCCTCTGCTCCCCTGTGGCCAGGCTAGGCAGAAGGGAGGGGGGATTCTCGAGGAGTCACCTCACCAGCTCCCCAGAGATCATGCACTGAGAGCCATTCCAGAGAAGCAGTGCTTTCTGGGGGATTGGGGAGAGACCGAGGGTGGTGCTAGAGCTCCTTGACTGGGTTCCTATACAGGAACCCAGCCAATCAGCAAGGCTTAGGGGGCAGTTTGGAGCTTCTTTTCTAGACACTCTGGCCACCCCCCTCCCCTACCAGAATGGGAAGAGGGAGGAAGAGAGCTCCCCCTTCCCTTCTTTACCAGAAGGGAGGGAGAGCTTGCTTGGGCAGGACAGGCACGCTGAGGGAGGAGCCTGGGGAGAGGCTGAAGCTGCTGCACACACAGCCACGTGGAGAGAGGCCACAAGGGAGAGAGAAAACTTGGAGAAGAGGACAGTGAGGCATGGAGACAGGAAGGGGGCTTGGGAGCTCTGTGTGCAGAGAGGGGCCTGGGAACAGGGAGGAAGAGGGTTTGGGGGCTCTCTGTGGGGAGAGGGGCATGGGGACAGGGAGGGGGAGAGCTTGGGGGCTCTGGGTGGGGGGAGAGAGAGGTGGGAAGGGGGGAGCTTGGGGGTTCTGTAGGGGAGAGGCATGGGGACGGAGGGAGGGGTTTGGGGGCTCTGGGGAAGAAAGGCAGTTTGGAGGCACTATGTGGGGAGTGAGGAATAGGTCCCCTGAAGTCAAGATGACTCAGGTGCTTGCATCTTTTGCTGGCCTGATTCTCATGTTTTTGTTGTATATACATAGGAATAACTATATTGGATGTACCTGCAGTGGTAGCAAACCATCTGGCGTATGCATAGAGTCTACGGTGGCTTATAGACTTAGATAAACATTTCTTAGCTTGTCAGACTGATGAAAGCAAAACATGGTTAACTGAACAGGTCCAAAGATAATGGCTACTACAGTATAGTATCTGCTGTGCTGGTCCCCAATGTGTGATATGGAGACACAATGGTTCAGAGGGTATTGTTGGACCAACTCCTGTTGGGACCTCTCCTGGTGAGAGTAAGAGTATGCAAGCTCCTAGTCATAGGCCCCTTTCACACAAACACGCTAATGCTGATAAAATGGGAGTTACATTTTATTATACATGTTGCAGGGCACCCATAGAACACACCTGCAGTCCTGCAACATGTATAATAAAATGTAACACCCATTTTATCAATGGGTACTTTCAGACGATACGGGGCCCTTTGGCCCCGTACCGGCACCACCGGCTTCGTTCCCCGCCGGGGTCACCCCGTAACGGCACAACAGACGTGCCGGGGGGATCCCGGCGGGGAAAGTGGGAGGGGCCGGGGCCACGCGGCGCAACGTGCGGCCGCACGGCCACGCCCCCTCCACGCACCCCGCCGCCCGCCCTCCGAGGAGACGGGTGGCGGCGGGGCCAATGCGGCCGCCGCGTCCGGCCGCTCGTGCCACGGCCAGACGTTACTTTCCCTTGGCCACGGCCCGGGGTCCGTTTGACCACGCTTCCCGGGACCTTCCCCCGGCTAGCCCGGGAAGCGTGGTTCAAACGAACCCCATGTGCCGATTGACCGTGGCCAACATCTGGCGCGCCGCAAACAGACGTACGGGACACGGTGACCACAGGTGGGTATTCACCGTGGTTCACCGTGTCAACGTCACATCTGAAAATACCCAATGTTAGAGTGTCTGTGTGAAAAGAGCCATAGTGGTGACCCCTATGTGGCCCCAAAGCTTGCATACTCTCAACAACAAAAGTTGGCCCACGAAAAGATCTCACCTAAACTACTTTGTGTAGCAACCACACTCTGTGCATTATAGTGATGTGCATGTCCCTGCCAGAACTGCCCCACGGGAGGCTGCACCCACCACCAGTGCTGAGAGCCCAGCCCAGTCCTGCCCAGCGCACCTGGGCTGGAGCCATCCAGCTGCTACCAGCGCGCAGCCTAGCTGCACCCTACTGGATGCAAGGATCACTAGGGACACCCAATCCAGGAGCCACAATTAGACATGGTCCACTCCAGCCTTGCTCACATACACCCTAGGGGACAGGCAGATTGCACCATGCATGGCTCCCACTCCTCTAGCCAACTCAACCCCACTGCAAAGTGCATCTCGCCTTTCTTGGGGTGCAGAGCATTTGCTAATCTCGGGATAATCCACTCCAGAATCTGGGAAGTTGGAGCTCAGATGCCTAATTCCAAATACGTGGGAAATTCCCTGGGTTTTCCAATGGACACAAGCATGAGTTCTATGAGGGAAAACACCTTAGAGGAAACTCCAGACATTTCTTCCCCTGTTCCATGGACTGCAACGCCCAAAGTTGTATTCAACCACGATAGAGTGATTATCAATAACTTCAGAAGATGAAGGTATGGACAATGCACTTCTCCATTTTGGTGGTGACACATAACTGGGCAGAATTGGATAGGATAGGATTAAAAATAAAAATTAAAATTGTTTATTTTGGAATTTTAATGATAGGATTAAAATTCCAGCAACAGTAGTGAGATTAAGAAGTGATTTATCCTTAGTGGAGGGGAAAGGGATGGTGTCTGTGTTTCTGTGTACGATGTGTGTGTGTGTGTGTGTGTGTTAGGGAGAGAATGAGTGAGTGTGGGGTGAAAGGGAGTGAGTGTGTGTGTTTGTGTGGTGTGTGTGAGAGTGCATTTTCTAAAGCCTGTCTTCGATACATTGTATCAGTGTGGGATGCAAGGTATCCGTATCTCAGTGAATTATATATAACTGACATATATGATATCTTTTAACATTCTCATTACTATATTAATGACATCGCAAGAAACATGGAAATTTACCAAAACAAAAAAAATTTACAGTTTAAAAAACCGTTAAAGGCACAACCATTTCCAAACAAAAAAACCTTTCCTTTTGAAAACCATTTCGCAACATATATTTTTCCCTAACTTAAAATCATTCCTTACTTAAATTCCTAACTTAAATTCCCTCCATGAAAATTAATTACAATTGCAATTCAAAAAACATTTAACAACATAAATTACAACAACATTTAAATGCCAAAAAGCATGGAAATTAGGTCCAGATTTTCTGTCTATATTCCATAATTTACCATCAACATTAAGGGAACATATGTACTTAATTTATTACTATTTACCACTAAGTAAACTATCACGTTATTTCTTTACAGGCCATTTACCTATTATCACAATTCGACTACGAACAATTTTTTTCAAAGTGCCTTAACTGTTGTTTACATGTATAAAAAATGTATACACTTTGTACAATGAAAGCTTGCCATTGTCAATGTACACAACTTCATAAAATTGGTTCTATACAATGCAATTCTGCGCAAAAGGACAGAGTTAAGTCACTTTGGAAAAAAAATTCGTAGTTGAGTTGTGATAATAGATAAATGACCTGTAAAGAAATAATGTGATAGTTTAGTTAGTGGTAAATATTAATAAGATTAAGTATGTATGGTAATAAATTAAGTACATATGTTCCCTTAATGTTGATGGTAAATTATTGAATATAGATAGAAAATCTGGACCTAATTTCCATGCTTTTCGGCATTTAAGTGATGTTGTAATGTATGTTGTTAAATGTTTTTTGAATTATGATTGTAATTAATTTTCATGGTTTGGGGATTTTAAGTTAGGGAAAAATATATGTTGTGAAATGGTTTTGAAGAGGAAAGTTTTTTTGGTTTGGAAATGGTTGTGCCTTTTAATGGTTTTTTAACCTTTAAAGTTTTTTGGTTTAGTAAATCAATCCTTCATAGCTTGCTTGATTCAGCTCTTCTCAGGCTGCTGCTAAGATGATAGGGCTCAAGATGAAGGAGAATACTCAGAATGCTCTGAATCTCCAGATGGTTTGTGATCACCCCTTAAGTATTCACCCAGGGTTCTTTTGTTTCTTTTCCCGCCTAGGTGAGCTGTCCATTAGCAACTCAATGGATGTTTGCTAGAAGGTGTTAGGCAGTTTCTGGTTGTGCAATTTCATTCCTTCAATGACTTATCAGTTCTAAGTTTACATTGCCTACATGAAGCGAGTTTTCAGTTCTCCGCTTAGATCATATACATGTTGTCTTAACATTTTCCTTTACATATTTGTTACACATGTGGTCTACATGTATTCTGTGATCTCTTCATGACATACATATTCCAGAATGCATGGCATGGCTGGAATAAACTGGAATGAGAATATTCAGAATCTTTTACTTCCACTTGAAAATTTGAAAATTTCCACTTTTTGTCCCAGTTTGTGGGGTGAAAAAATAGCAGTTTTTCTGAAAGATGGAAATTCTATTTTCCAGTTGTCCCCACTTTGTGCTCCATAACTTCAGACTTCAGGGTCTCTTCCTCTGCTCTCGTGCGGTCTGCGGATGTGGCAGCTCTTGTACAGAATTTCCAGACTTCATTCACAATTCAGTCCCGCTTTGGCTGATAAGGAGTTTGAGTTCCATCTCACATAAGATTTACCTTTGTCTTGCTCCATATGCACCCAGCTAATCAATTGATCTGCGGTCTGAAATTTTGCCTTTGCAGGGCTCTATGTCCCTTCTGCATAGAAGGCTATTGGAAGGACATACATTGGGTGAAAATAGACATGTGTGCAGTTCCCCTTGAACACTGCTTTAACATTTCTTAGGCATGTTGCAGGGCTGAATTGGTCCCCTGTGCAGCCCTGCAACATGCATAAGACATGTTTAAAGCGGTGTTAAGGTACATGTCTGTTTTCACCCAATGTGTGATGCTCCTCATGCAGGTTCATTCGACTTTCTTCACCCCCCAGAACCATCATGTTGCCTGTGTGGTTTGTTTTCCCCTTACAGAGCGAAGAGGAGGAGCGGGAGGAATCTGACTTTGACAGTGCCAGCATCAACAGCTCCTCTGTGCGCTCTGAGTGCTCTGCGGGCCTGGGCAAGAAGGGCAAGAGACGGAAGAAGAAAAAGAGGAGTAGGATATGTCTTTGTGCTGGGTCCTTGACTTGTCTAGGCTTCCTGCTCCTCGCTCCCTAGAATCTCCATTGCAGTGTCGGATGTGGCTGAGCTGAGAGAGGCTCTCTGTGTGTGCATGTGTGTGTGTGTGGGCAAGGCCTGCCCTCATTCCTCTCCAGAGCTCCATGCTGCTGTCAGGTTGTGCCTACCAAGGTAGAACCATGCAACGGCTTTAGATAATTTGCAAGGGGAAGGAGAGTGCTGTCTTTGTCCCAATTCACTGCCAGCATTTTCTCTTCAGACGGCAGCCTTTGAGCTCTCACCGAGGACATTGCTGGCGGAGTCTTTGCATGTTGCTCCAGGAAAGCTGGTGTCAGGAAAGAATTTCCCCTTCTCATTTAGTGCAGTGCAGAATGCCAGCCCTTCTAGGTGCTTCCTCTGAGCCCAGTGCCCACATGTGCCGTGGAATTCAGATGTGCTACACATGCTGACAGCCCCTTAGCCCAATACCAGACCGGCTTCCCTAACTCTGACTCTATTACGTTTCCATTAGAATCCCTCCTGCAGCAACAGCGTTCCAGGTGTCAGAAAACGCCTTCCCTAGAAAATGGTACGTTCCTGACCCGTCTAGCCATATGACTTGGCCTGCAGCCTTGGCCAGGAGTCTGAGCAGCCTCAGCATGATGCTGGGAAAGAGTCTGTTTACTTGTTTGTATGACCCCCCTTCTCCCCCCCCGGCCCAAATAATGACTTTAACCACCTTACCCATTCAGATATGTGGAAAGTATGCAGGGAGAGGAAGGAGCAGGTAAAGGCATGCAACCATCCGTTTTTAATTGCTCTCGTTTTGTACTGGGATCCTCTTTTTCCATACCATGGCTCTCTCTTCTTTCCAAGACCATTCTCCTTTTTAGCAAGAAGTGGTCATGCCCCCCTTTGAAAACCCTCTGAGATAGGGTTGCCATATAGGCAAATTTTAGAAATCACTCATGAGCAATACAGGTTGTTAGGGGTGCATTGGCTCTAGTGCAGCCCTGCAACCTGTATTTCTCGTGTCCTCTAAAAATGTGCATATATGACAACCCTACTCTGAGACAGGGGCGTAACTAGATGGTAGCATGGAGTGAGGGTACTCAGTTGAGCCTGGATTCTTGGGGGACCCTTTGAAAGCACCCTGAGTGCTGCTGAGATCCAGCCCTGCTCCCTGGCCACCCTACAAATTTCCTAGTGCTGCTGAGGCTGTGTGTGTTAGCGGCTCGTTTATTTTAATTTCTGTTCCTGGCTTGGGCTCCTCTAGAGTGAAAGACAGCCTGAAATGGAGGCTCTCACACTACCCTCTACCCCCATCCACCCTGGAGACTCTGCCACTTTACCCTTTGTTGGTCCCGTTATTGTTACATGAGCCCGAGCCCGCTACGGCCTTGGTACAGCCCTGCTCTGAGAGTCTTCCCCTGCTGGCTGAGAAGCACACTTTGTGACATCACGGAGCCTGACCCCCATGGGTCTCCTGTTAAGATGAGTGGGGCAGTTTCCACCTCTCTGGGGATATTGCTTTAGTCTGCCAGTGTCTGCAGAGTTGGGCAGAAGCCCTGGTTTATGTTTGGCTGCACTTTCAAGGTTATACTATACTATACTATACTATACTATACTATACTATACTATACTATAAGGGCTTGAAACAGACTTTTAAAAATGAATGGCTATGAAAGGGCATAGTGGTCAGACCCCATGTTAGGAATGCCTGTCAGAATAGGTTATAGTTCTGTTTTCGTTTTGTTACCGGGCTTTGCAGTTCTCTTTCTGACGACAGTTCCTCTGCTTTACTGCTGTCTGTGAAAGTCCATAAAAGAAGGTCATTCGATAGATTTCTGCTGGTACCAGTCACACCACTTCTTGGGCCACCACCGACGCTCTGGGAGTAAAGGGACTAGTGGCTTTTGCCCTAACACAGTGATGGGGAACTTCAGGCCCGGGGCCAAATGCGCCCTGTGGCTAGTTTTTTATTGGCCCCTTTCTGGTTTGTGGATCTGGCCCCTGGATCCAGTTCCTACCCCTGAAAATTGAAAGACTGAGTTTAGTCTAAGGCAGCAGAGATGAGGGTCTGTACACAAGACGAGGGGATAGATCCATGGCACAGATCCATGAACTGGACCCTCCACTTCCTGAGCGCACCTCCACCCCTAACTTCTGTGCAGTCCTCAGAACTTGTACTAGTTTTCAAAGTGACCCACCCCCTGCCCTTATAGCAGTAGCTTGGCTCCTCCCCACCTGTCACTGCCTCAGTCTGCAACAAGCCTGGCCCTGTTGTGATGTCTTTTGGGATTGCTACAGTGGGGCTGCTTTAAAATAAATAAAAAATAAAACTCCGTTTCTTTTCATCCAACAATCTTCCAACCTTGGTCAGCATGAGATGTTTGTGAGCCAGAAATCCCCTCCAGCTGCTTATCGTCACCCACAGGTTATGCTTCTGCAGAATCAAAGGGAAGCTTCTGTTCAGATAGGACACCGGGCGGTCTCTTTCCTGCAATGCATAATCCTAATTCTCTGGGGTTTGCATCTTCAGACAGAGAGCTGATGAGTTTGCGAGGATTGGGACTGGCTGTCAGGCTGCATGAAGATGAAGCTTGCCTAGTCTTTTCATTTATTATTCATGCTACGGTTAGGCCTGGAAACCCCAGCCGAGTTCAGCTACCTAATGTGCCAGGCGCTGTATAAACACAGCCCCTGCCTTGAAAGAATTTCTAATCTTAAGAAATGAGGCAGGCAGACACACAAAGTGTGAGAGGACAGGAAGATTGTTATTCCCATTTTACAGATTTGGAACTGTGGTTTGAAGGGATTATTAGTTAATATTTAGTACCTTCATGCCTAGGTGCCCTAGTCATCGACCAAAGCCTCACTGTGTCAGGCACTGTGGCTATTCATTAAAAGAAAATGACCTCTGCTTCAAAGAACTTACAGTCAAATTAGACAGCAAGTGGATAAGTCAGACAGACAGACGGGAGTGCAAGGGAATTGGTGTAACAGTACTGATTGGTGTGACTGGCAGTCAGTGATCAGCAATCAGCACACCGCTCAGGGTTTTTGTACGCATGCTTGGGGGGGTGGGGTGTCACAGAGGAGGCTTGCCTAAGGTTGCACAAGGAGTCTGTGCCAGAGCCAGGAACTGAATCCCAATTCTTTGCCTTAACAATAAGGTCCTCCTTTTCCTCCCTTGGCTGTTGGGTTTGAGGAACCCCTGCCTCTGGTTCTAGCAAGCACCCAGGGAGACCGGAGGAGCCCTCCTCCTTCCTCTGTCTGCGCTGCCAGCTGTTTTATTGTTGCATGGTGCATTTGCAGTGGATGGTGATGGTACCTGCGGAGGTTTCTCTGACCGGCCTCCCTTGCCACCTCTCCAGGTTCTGGCATTCTCCATTGAGAGCCTGAAGGAACCAAGGGCTGAGACAATGTGGAGAGAGAAAAGGCAGAGGTGAGATGATGCTGGGTGCACTCTGATGCTGAGGGATAGTGAGGTAGGGGGAAACATGCCAGATGGGGGCCAAGGCGTGGCCTGCTCTTTTCTTTCATTAAATGTAAATCTACCCTTTTAAAAGATAAACTGTATCACCCCACCCCCCACCCCCCGAAAGTGCCTGTTGTCCACTGTTTCTCTTACCACCTGCTGTGTCCCTTTGTCCTCTAGTCGAAGATGGGGACGGGTACGAGACAGACCACCAGGACTACTGCGAGGTGTGCCAGCAGGGAGGAGAGATCATTTTGTGCGACACCTGTCCTCGTGCCTATCACCTTGTCTGCCTGGACCCTGAGCTGGAGAAAGCTCCGGAGGGGAAATGGAGCTGCCCGCACTGCGTAAGGAGTTTGGACAGTTGTTCTAAATGGTGCCATTTTGCTACTGGGATTGGCTTGGTACAAGGCAGGGGCACCGATAACATGGTGACAGTTGGACGGCAACTGTGTTTTGTGGTGTAGGCCTTCTATTTGAATAATTTATTCATGGATTTCAAGGCCAGAGGAGACCAAAGAGATCACATAGCTTGGTCTGTATAGTACAGGCCAGCAAAATTCCAGCCACTCCTGTGTCAAAACCAGAACTAATGTTGGGTACAAAATGCATGTGAGCACACATGCACACAGTCTCTCTCTCTCTCTCATGCACACCCACAGAGTGTCTCTCTCGCTCTCTCTCTTATACACACACACCTTTCTCTCATGCACACCCACAGTGGGTGCTTTTACATGGGCAGCACCCATGGCTCTGCTCTGCCTCACCCCCGGGTGGCCTGTCCGTCTAAAGGTGGGCCGCCTGGATGTGAGGTGCCTGCTCTGGGCCAGCTCTGCTTGCAGTGCTCTGGAACATCCCGGAGCACCACAATTGGAGCAGGCCTCTCAAACCTGGCTAGGGGCAGAGCAGCCATCTGTCTGCGCAGTGGACGGGCCACTGCAGCTCCACCACTGGCAACACCATAGAGCTGTGGGCGGCAGCCTAGAGTGGCAGTTGATTCACCCACAGCTCTATGGTGTGGGGGAGGAGGTGCCTCGCATGTGGAATGCGGGCTGTGACAGCTGCTGGGTCCATTTAAACCCAGTGTTGTCAGGGCTGCGTGCAGGGGATGTGGGGCTGGCCATCCCTGGAGCAGGTCTGGGGGTGGTCTGTCTAACAACACTCATTGTCTCTCTCTCTCTTGCATACACGCACACACTGAGTTTCTCTCTCTCTACAGACAGACGCATGCACACACAGTCTCTCTCTCTCTCTCCCTCCCTTATACAGACAGAGACACACACACAGCCTCTCTTGCACAGTTTCTCTCATGCACAGTCTCTGTCTCTTATACACACACAGCATCTCTCTCATCACACACGCAGTCTCTCACATACACACAGCCTCTGTCTCTCATATGCGTGCTCGCACACACAATTTTCTAATATGACAATCTTCCCCAAATTGGATGGCAAGTAGGACTCTGTCAGATTCCATGTATCAAAAGTTGGAAATTTTGCATCCATTGCCCATTACGTGAAGATTTTTCTTCGCCTTTGAGTGGCTCTTCTATAGACAAAAGTGCATGGCCATTTAAATGTCACTTTGCTTCTGGTCTGTGGTATTATTTCTTCTTTTCCGCTCTTCACTGCCTCCTGCCCCAAAAGGAGACATTTTTCTTTGTGGAGGAGGGGAGTGTTGGAGGGAAGGTGAGCTCTTTGACTTGAGATCATTAGCTCTGAAAGAGTGTCCCAAACCACGCTGGTGTGAATAATGTCTGCAGGCAAAGTTCACTTGCCAGAGGGGGTGGCTTAGTACAGCTAAGACTAGCATATCCGATATCTCCATTTGACAGGCTCAGCTCCCAGCAGGACAAATGTAGTCCTTGGGCTCATCAGGCATTTGCAGTTGAGGGACTCTCCGAGACCAGAGTTTGCAGGGGCAGCTCAGATGCTGAGCTGGGAACGTTTGAGCCTTTCATCTCTATGGCAGTGCCTCCACAATGACGCTTCCCTATGTGTAGGAATGCCCAGAGGCAGAGGTAGCTCTACCCTGTCTCCCTCTCTGCCGCCTTGCATGATGGGGAGCATATCCCAGGGGGCAACTCACTGGATTTTGGCGCTAGGAATTGGTGGCCTTTCAGAGGAGCTGAAAATGCTTGTGGGATGATATCGTGATATGCCTTAGGGTTGGCCTAACTTCTGGAGTGCTCACACACATGTTAATGCCAGGATTAACTCCTCCCGGAGGTGGCGGCTGGGGTTTGCACCTCATATTGACTCCGAGCAGCCTCTCATTCATGTGAGCACTGGGGAAGTGGGTGGGAGCACAAGGAACTGTGTGAGCTAGTGTTCTGTGATTAAAAGGCAGAGCTGACGGCTCTGGGGCCTCTGATGAAATGCTGGGTGTTGTGTCCAGGAGAAGGAGGGCATCCAGTGGGAGCCCAAGGATGAGGAGGAAGAGGAGGAGGAGGGAGGCGAGGAAGAGGATGACCACATGGAGTTCTGCCGGGTCTGCAAGGACGGAGGGGAATTGCTGTGCTGCGACACCTGCCCATCCTCCTATCACCTGCACTGCCTGAACCCGCCACTGCCAGAAATCCCAAACGGTGAATGGCTCTGCCCTCGCTGTACAGTGAGTGTTACCAGCCTTCCTCACGCCATCCCTCCCCTCCCACCTGTGAGGCCCTGCCCGACTTCCCCTCCCCTCACAAACAGCCTGTGCTTCTCTCCCCTGAAGGCCCTGTGGCCCCTGCCCTGAGAGGGATTGTCCACCATTATTGTATTTGAATTTTAAAATCGAAATAACCTTGTAGTCTAATTGACATGATGTTATTTGATTAATTACTGTTTGGATTGATGAGATTTATATTGTTTATTATATTTTTAGTGGATGGTTTTTTATAGCGGAACATGCAATTAAAAAATCTTTCAACAGCAGAGTGGGTGTCATTGGGCTGATTCACAGTCATATTATATATTATATTATGAGAGAGATAAATTATTCCTCTTATCCTTTTTTTGCTTTTTTGCTTTTTTTGTCTTTGGTCTTGTGGCTGATTGGATAAGAGGATTACCGTTGGGAACCCATAGTTGTTTTGATGGTGTCCCCCATCCCTTCTCTTTGAGGGGCCCATTCCCTCTCCCTGTCCTCTCTCAGGGAGGGATCTGTTTCTGCCTCTCCTCTCTACGAGGAACTCGTTGGCTCCCCTCCCTTCTTCCGAGACCCTTATTCTTCCTGGCCTTGCTCTGTCTCTGGGCTGCGCTGTTCAGGCCTAGGCCTGGCCTGTGCAGCTGCACAGTGATTTCCCTGCAGGTTTCTAGATGAGGTGTCAGGCTCAGTTTGATACATCTCTTGGCCTAACCTCCCCCCCCCTGCACCCCGACCTGAGGTGGCTGTGGCAGGCAGCCATGATTTGTGGCGCCTGCGGCGACGACAAAGGATTAAATATGGGAATCATAAAACATTTATTACCAGCTGGCTGGGATGGCCCAGCCTGTCCTCCTCTGTGGCGCTGCAGCTGCTCAGATGTAGCAGAGGAGATGAGTGCGTTGCTCTTGATGGGATGCTTTCTCCCTGAATGAGGTGAAATGCCCTCTTGCATCTCATTCCCCTGTTCCATCTCCTGCTTGTTACTGTCTGACCAGTAACCGGACATTAGTTCATCCCCAAAGCCTGGGCTTGAGGCTGTGCTCTGATTTCTGAGTGCAAAGGCAATGCCTGCGTTTGCCCCATGACCACTAATGCCCTTTTACCCCCTTTGCCCTGGGAGAGGTGGGATGTGTGCGTTTGAGAGCTACCCAGGGTGATGAACCGCTACGGTTTCCTAGAGATTGCTGCCTGATGGGGTGTCACCTCTTAGTGATCCCCATCTCCTGTGGTAATCAGCACACGTCCCACCACAGATGCCCTGCTCAGCGCTGCTGCCAGTTTTCACCATTTGTAGTGTCTTCTCAAGTCCCAGTTACTGAACCCAAGGCAACTTTTTCTTTCCTTTCCCTTCCTCTCCTTTCTCCATTCCTCCCCTCCTCTTTCTCCCTTTTTGTATTGTTACCCATTGTATGCGTTTATTTTAAAAGTACACGGGGAAAAACCAATGAAAACCCCCACTCCTAAGTCTCCCCAAACCCTATCCCTGCCTGCCAAATGCCTGACCAAATCAAAAAGTCTTACGTTGCCTCTGGAATATGAGCCAGCTCCAGTTTAGGCAAACCGAAGGGCATGCCATATTTGTGGGGCAGCCACTGAGAACGCCTCTCTACCCACCCTGGCTGTATGAACTTGACGGGCAGATGATACATACAAAAGGGCCCTTCCTGACTGACCTTTCTAGACCTCACAGTTGGAAAAAAAAAAAAAATGCTTAAAGGCCTGGGTGTTGCATGGCTTGATGGATCAGCTGTCAGAAGCCAAATCAAAAGATGCAAACTGTATTTTGATTAAAACCTCCCGACTCTTGTAAGCCAGTCTCACTATTTCTTGGAAGCTTGGGTCTTGAGATTTGAGCATTTGGGATCGGCAAGCCCTTGACCTGGCAGGCTTCCTCCAGCAGAGCAGGCCCAGGCTTCTGTTTACTGAGGCAAGGAGTATGCAAGCCTAAAGGGCTGTGTCTTGCTGTCCAAAATGTTGCTGGTGCATTTCATAACAATAGGGGAGAGACCAGCCCTAAACCCAGGCTGTTGTGTGGTGTTTTTTCTCTCCTTTGTCTTCAGTGCCCGCCATTAAAGGGCAAAGTCCAGCGAATCCTGCACTGGGTCTGGACAGAGCCCCCTGCCCCATTTGTGTCTGAGCTGCCCCCATCGGACTTGGAGTTGCTGGTGCCTCCGCCAAAGCCTCTGGAGGGGATCCCGGAGCGGCAGTTCTTTGTAAAATGGGCAGGACTTTCCTACTGGCATTGCTCCTGGGTCAAGGAGCTGCAGGTGAGCAGCAGTGCAGGGCGGGCCCAGGCGAGGTGGGAGGCAGAAGTGAGTGAGTTTCTCACCCTCCACCGTCACTTTCTCTCCCCTCCCTCACACAGCTGGAGCTATACCACACCGTGATGTACCGCAACTACCAAAGAAAGAACGACATGGACGACCCACCAGCCTTCGACTATGGTTCCGGGGACGAGGATGTCAAGAGTGAGAAGCGGAAAAACAAAGACCCGATCTATGCCAAGATGGAGGAGAAGTTCTATCGCTACGGCATCAAGCCTGAGTGGATGATGATTCATCGGATCCTCAATCACAGGTAGGGGTGTGTGTGTGTGAGAGAGAGAGAGAGTGCGGGTGGGGGGGATGTGTTTGTGTGTGAGAATAACAAAAAGGGTGTGTGTGTGAAAAGGAGGGAGGAGTGTGTGTGTATGTGCTCGTGCAAAAGAGAGAAAGGTTTGTGTGTGTGTGTGTGTGTGTGTAAGAATAGCAAAAAGGGATGTGTGTTTGGGTGTGTGTCTGTCTGATGTGTGGTGGAGAGACTTTTCCCTCCCAAGAGCTACTTCAAAATTCTGTACAAACTCCAAGGACCACGCTGAAGTTGGCTGTGTGTGCGAGTTTAAGGGGTGCACTCAGGAAGAGGGGAAAGTCCAAATCATGGATCTGTGCCATAGATCTGTTTCCTATACTTGTGTGACTGCCCTCATCTCTGCTCCCTTACCCTGAGCTCAATCTTTCAGTACTTTGGGGCTAAGAACTGGATCCAGGGGGCCAGATCCAGGAACTGGAATGAGGTCAGATAAAGACCAGCCATGGGCCACATTTGGCCCCTGTGCTTAAGCTTCCCCATATCTGCATGTAGACTTTCAGAACTAGCAGTAATGTCAGGGCAGCCAATGTTGTTTTTTGAATCTGGTTAAATGCCATAGAGAAATTATTAAAAGTAATGCCATAGAGAAGTTAACAATATTAAGTGTGTCTCCCTTGCCTTTTGATTTGCTATAGGATGCTGTTTTCTCCCACACTGTTTTAATGTTTATGGAGCAATATTGTCAACCCCACAGAGGTGTAAGCCTGATTATTTTTATTGATTAGCCACCTTTTTTGTGCAACCAAAGATTCCTGTAGCTAACAGCGTTGTGTGTCGGGTTCATCTTGGGGAAAATGTTAATCAGGCAGCTTTCAGTACAGCTTCTGCTCTGAGATAATCTGCATCTGGGTAATTAGGGGGATGTTTGCAACATCATAAGCTCAAAGCACTTCTAGCGTGGTTTGTTTCTCCTTGCTGAATTCATGGTCTCTGTACTCAACTTAAAGGTGTTTCATGGGAGCACAGGGTTTTCCCAGGCCAGTGGCTTGACCTGTTGCCATTTGTAGTGTAGTTGTGTGAGATTGGAACATGCAACATCAGAAGAAGCATCCCCCAGTTTTGATTGGTGGTCCTACACTTGGTTACAGAAGTGTAAACCTAGAGACAGCTCCTGATTCGGGTGGCCAGATATGCAAACTTAGAGGGCACTTATGAGAGATACAGGTTTCAGGGCTGTATTGATGCCAGTGCAGCCCTACAACCTGTATTTCTCATAAGTGCATCCTAGAATTTGCATATCTGGCCACCCTGCTCCTGATATTTGCAGATTTGGATTTACAGATCCATTTAAGTAAGGCCAGAGCATGTTTGTTATATCTGCCAGGCACAATCCTTCTTCTGGCAAACAGGAACTGGGGGACAGCACTTCTCTGCTGCCAAATTGCTATATTCCACTGCGAGTTTAAAGCAGACAGCTCCTTCTAGGTTGGAATTATCGTGCAAACCTGCTACAGAGGTGAAAGCAAAGCTGAAACCAAATTGATGCCTTATTTTCATTTCTTTCAAATTGCAAATTAAAAAGAGAGAGAGTAAATTCTTCTCAAAGCTGGATGTACAGAGTTATTAAACTCCTCAAATACATTATTTGGACCTCTGATACCAACAATATTTTACTGAAAAATCCATAAATTTCCACTGTGACTTGGGTGATCAGTCTTTCCCCTATTGATTGCACCACTCAGTTGCCATTAGTCACCTAAATGGTTCTCAAATGGCAGTCTGTGACTGGGTGAGCCATTCATTTCTCCTGTGAATCACACATCTCACCCTCGCGTTAAAAAAAACTCAGCAGGGATTTCAGTATTCTATGGAAAATGAGGGGTAGCTAATGCCCACATAACTCCCTCTGACAGTGATGGGAGCTGCTGATGTGGCTAGAAGGCATGCAAATACCTTTTACTCTGTCACATATGCAATACCCTGATACCTTTATTTCCTTTTTCTGAAGAATTTTTGTATGCCCCGAATTGTTTCCTGTGCTGATCTTAGTATTCATTTTAAAAGCAAGAAACGGTTTGTGTGGACGTCTAAATTAGAAATTGCACGCTCCACATCAAATACAGCACTGTGGGTTGATGCTATGCCAGAGAAATGCTGAATGCAAAGGGAGACAGGTTTACACTACATGATGTCAAATTTTTGTTTGTGTTCCAGCATATAAGAAACCTGTAAGCGGACTTGTTTAAACACAAGGGTGTAGCTATAGGAGGGACAGGTGATTTGGTTGTAGCGGGGGCCCGCAAGCCTGGGCACGTGAGGATCTGATGATCCCTGGTGCAATTGCATCCCCTGATGCTAGGAGTGGGGGCTGGGGTGCCTCATAGAGCTTCTGTACCAGGGACTATTCCAACCTAGCTAAGCCGCTGGATAAAAAGGACACAAGACCGCAATGTATTTGATTGCGCATCTCGTTTCTCATAATGCTAAAGGAAAGGAGCAGTTGGCCCAACTGCAAAGCAAATTTGAAACTAATAAAAGGAAATGATTTTTTTTTTTTTTTGCATGATGGACCATTAGCCTGAGGAACTCATTGCCATGAGATGCCCTTGATGCCAATTGTTTAGCAAGGGTCAGAACTGGACTGGAATTTGAATAGATGGTGAGAACATCCAGAATGACAATAGTAACAAGAGAAAAATAAAACAAAACAGAACCCCATGGATTTGAAAAGTTGATAAAATTGTATTTTTTTAATGTACAATCCCGGGGTGGAGAACCTTTTTGAGGCCGGGAGCTGCATTGTCGGTCCCCAAACGTGCTGGGGGCCGCACGTTGAAATCAAATTAAAATCAATTAAATAATCAAACAATTTAAAGCAAGTAAAACTATTACAATACACACACAGAGAATACGCGCGCACACACACACACACATGCTGCCTCGCTCCTGGATTCACCTGCGCCCAGCCTGGCCCTGGCCCTGGCCCTGTACTCGGTGGTGGCGTCCTGCCTGCAGGTGCTCTGGTCCAGCGCCTGAAGGGGCAGCTCGGAGCAGCGGAGCCCAGCGGTGCAACGCGGCGTGTAGACCCCGCAAGGCTCTGCCTCCAGCCGGGCGCAGCCCGCGCGGCAGCCGCAGCCGGGCTCCTGCACCAGCTCCGGGCAGGTAATTTAGATTATCTAGGCCTGATTATTGTGTGCGGTCCACAAAGCCCTGCTTGGACCACAGTGAGCCGGGCGATGGGCCGCACACAATGGGGAAGGCCTTAGAGGTCGGCGGGCCACGGGAAAAAGCCCTGTGGACCAGAAGTGGCTCGCGGACCAGAGGTTCTCCACCCCTGGTATAATCCAATGTCTAACTGAACTAGGGAAAAGGCAACATTTGCGGGTGGGATAACAGGTTTGCTTGCCTTCCTTTGTAGCATCTTATACTGTCTAAGTCTGGTTTGCAGACAAGATAGATGGACCATTGCTCTGATTTGGGACAACAGGACCCATGCCTCTAGGTATAGGTTGCAGAAGCATGGTCTTTTTGTTTCTGGCACTAATTCTTTTCCAATTTAAAATCATTTAATAAACTCATTCTTGCATTAATGCCCCTTCGTTAATTTACCACTGAGGAGCAGTGGGTGTGTACTGTTCGATGCCTGCAGACCCCTGACTCCACTGCCTTCAGCGCTGAGTGTTACATAAATTATTGTCCCCCCACGCTAAATTGCAGGCAGCCCAGACACAATGGGATTGGGTTGCTTTTAGCTTTTCTGATTGATTATACCCACTAGACAAATAGACCATCCCCCCCCTCCCCCGAAACTATCGATCCCTCTGCGGTGTTGTTCTAGCGCTTCACGCTTCATAACGCGGAGGTAAAAATAGAGGATGAAGTATCCAATTTCATGAAAACAGGGTCATTGCAAGCTGCTTGCTCGGAATTGAATCTGGGGCTGGGCACTGCTTGCTGTCGTGCCTGAGAACTAAGTTCATTGCTTTCTGAAGTGGAGCTTTCCCCATTGCTGCCAGGGTCTGTGTAGTTATATCTGAATGTAGACACACTTTGGGCATTATTGCTATTTATTGCAGCAGCTCTTAGGTGCTCTAGCCATGGACGTGAGGCCACCTTGTGCCAGGTGTTGCACAAACACAGGACAAAAAGACAGTTCCTCCCCCACAACCCCCATTCCCCCCCCAAAAAAAGCTTTATAGTCTGATTAGTGAGTGTGTTTGAGAGAAATGTATTTCTCTGGTATCCCTGCTGTGAGGTTCTTTCCTCCATCGATTGCTTGGATGCTAGGTTAGAGCACTGAGTCTCAAACTACTGGGGGGTGATGGGAAGGACTCCAGTTAGCAAAACCCCAGCTCTGCTCAGACTGAGCAAAAGGGAATCTCCAAAATCATGGTGTAGCAAGGGGGAGTGGGAACAGGGGGGTGGGAGCAAGGTGTATGTATGTGTGGGTAGTGCGGGGAGGGACTTCGGCTACCACAGACAAGTGGAATGGGGAGGATGCTGTTCAAAAACGTTTGAGGACTCCTGGGTTAAAGGAGACCTCGGAGTCATGAAACACTAGTGTTTTATTGTGTGCAGAACTCACTTGACTTGAGGGACTTTTAATTAAGTTCTCTTGAGAGTTGCAAGGTTTGAAGGGGTCAGCTTTGTGAGAGCAGAAAGTCTCTCCCCGGGGAGAAGTTGCTAAACAACACTGTGTGGAGCGCCAGATTGGACTGCGCGTGCATTATGCTGTGTCACTGCCATGAAATCTGTTCAACGCATTCTGTCTTCCAGCTTTGATAAAAAGGGGGACGTCCATTATCTGATCAAGTGGAAAGACTTGCCCTACGACCAATGCACCTGGGAGATTGATGACATCGACATCCCCTACTATGAAAACCTGAAACAGCTCTACTGGAATCATAGGTTGGTGCTGGAGGTGCAATGCCACTGCAGTTATGTGCATGTAAGATAGGCTTCTTGGAGTGATGGTGGCTCTCAACATCTGGCCAAGGTTTTTCAAAAGGATCGAACAATTCCAGGTGCCTTGAATTTTACACATTGGGCAAACACCAGAGACATATTTTTTCAGAGGGCATGTGCTTGATGGGAAAGCTAGTGCTAGTCTAAAGGTATCTCAAGATGGACATTCGAAAACACTTGTCACTTTTGGAAATTAATCTGTATCTTTAATCTCCTTTGGAAATTTGTCCATCCATCCTAGCCATTTACTATTATTAGTAATAGGCTTATGATCAGGGCCCCATGGATTTCAGGCATTTTTGCACAATTTTGCATGGTCTCAGAAATTGCCTCTTCCACTGCAGAATGACAGCTTGAGTGTGAAGGAGTTTGAGTTAACTAATGTGACGTTAGCACTGTGAGCTAGTCTATGCGGTACTGGTACTGTAACAGCTGGTATATATGTGGGGTCCATGGGGCCCAGTGCCACAACAGCTGAAGAGGATTAGCTCACATGACCACTTAGGGGAGAGGAAAATCCCCTTCTCCCTACTGATAGATTCATGTGGTATTTTGTGAGGGTTTTTAAGATAGGAGGTATTCAAAATTGATGGAATGGCATTGTGGGAAATTCATTTGCATATTACATTTGCATAATATGTAGGAGTTAATTTGCATAATTCATTTTGCTTGCAGAATCTAGATTTTCTGCTGCCAGAATTTGGGTTATTGGGTGCAGAATTTTTTTTTTATTTTTTTTTTGCAGAACACACAGGGCCTTGTTTATGATAATTCTGAGAGGCTCCCTTGTGCTGAGCTCTGTGTATTTTTGAGGTGGGATAAAATTAAGTATTTCTATTTTGACTTGGATTAAGATATGTGCTGGGGTGATTTTTATAACCTACATCAGTAAAGATGGGTGGATTTGAGCTCAAGCTGGTGCAAAAACTCTTTGTCAGGAAAGAGCAAGCAAAAGTTATCAAGCAGTCCTAGACCTCTGATTGGTGGTGGTGTCGGGGGGAGACCTATTTTCTTACCAGCCTAGACCTCTGATTGGGGAGCAGAGGGAGACCTGTTTTCTTACCAGCCCATCTACCATTGTCTTCTCTGTGTCGTGTTTTTAAATGGTCCCTGCAGGGAGTTGATGTTAGGGGAAGAAACCGCCAGGCCTCCAAAGAGACTGAACAAGAAAGGAAGGAAACTGAAAGATGAGAAACTCGAGAAACCTCCGGAAACGCCTATTGTTGATGTAAGCGGGATGGGGAGGGTGGTAAGCATTGGGGCATGCTGATCCATGGAATGCCCGCAGCAGAGAGGAGATGTCTTGTACCAGAGGAATTGATTGCAAATGCAGTAAAACCAGTGGTTTAACTTCCCCCCAAACTTTGTGAGGGACGGCAAGCACTGAGAGAATGGGGGAAGGGACAAGTCCCTCACTCACCAAGTCCTGAGGACTGTCCTTCCAGGATAGCCGCTGAGGGATCTCCTCACAGGATCAGGGGATGGTGGCTGAAACCGGGGAGCAGCAGCAAGACTGCAACAGCAGCTGAGCAGCAACTCGCCCACACCCCTCCACTGTGCTACGTGGAAGAAGCTGAGTCTGGAATCTTCCTTCCTGAGCCAAAAAACAGGGAAAGGGTGTCTCTGTCTAGCCGGATAGCCCAAATTAACTGAAGGGAGGGGGGTTGGTCTGATTGTTTTACCCTTATTTATTTTGGTTTTAGTTTCCCTCTCTGTTTATATTTTTATTGTATTTATTGTATTTATGGTTTTAAAATGTAGTTGTAAGCTGCCCTGAGCCATCTGTTGACGGGAGGGGGTGGGATATGAATGTTAATATAAATAATTAAATAAAATTTAGTGGGAGATGAGGTCTAATGCCATCCCCCAGACCCCTAACCTTGGACGGGATGTGCCTCTCATTACCTACAATAATTGTGTCCCTGAGGAAAGCATACAGCTGGAGTGAGCGGGCCCATCTCCAGCAGGCTCAGTGAGATTGTTAGTGAAGGTGGTCTCACGTGTTGGAGATACATGAGAGAGCATTGCTTGGTGGGACCCGTCACCTTCTGCAGGTTGCATCTCAGTAGGCAAGAAGAGGGCTGCTCTTAAGAACTCTTAAGGGCTGTGTTTACATCCAGTTTTGGCACATTTTCTGTTAAATCCAGTGAGTGGAAGGCAGCTGGTAGGGGTGAATTGTCTCTGAATCCTTTGCATAATGCCTCTTTTCTCTGCAGCCCACAGTGAAATTTGACAAGCAGCCTTGGTATATCGATGCAACAGGAGGCACGTTACATCCTTACCAGTTGGAAGGGCTAAACTGGCTGCGGTTTTCCTGGGCCCAGGGAACTGATACTATCCTTGCTGATGAGATGGGGCTAGGCAAGACTGTGCAGACCATTGTGTTCCTTTACTCCCTGTACAAAGAGGTAGGGGTCTGGCACTCACCTGGGTCACCGCTTACTTCCCCAGCATCTGGGAAGTGCAAGCAGCTTGCTCACTGGAAATGTGTCTTCACCCCCTGAACAGGGCCACTCCAAAGGGCCGTACCTGGTGAGCGCTCCTCTCTCCACCATCATCAATTGGGAACGAGAGTTTGAGATGTGGGCCCCTGACTTTTATGTTGTCACCTACACGGGAGACAAGGAAAGCCGGGCCGTGATCCGAGAGAATGAGTTCTCCTTTGAAGACAATGCCATCCGGAGTGGGAAGAAGGTTTTCCGAATGAAAGTAAGCACTGGCTATGCAGGCAGAGGCTGCCTTTAGACGCATGGAAAGGGCTGGCTGAATGTGTGTTGACCCCATTGTATAGCTACACGTGTTTCCCCGTGTTTCATATGTTGCAGTACTTAAACTCAATGGCTGTCTTTCCAAATCCAGGGGCTAATTGGCCCGCCCGTGCCGGAAGCTCTCCATGCAGAAGCACTCCCATGGAATTATGGGAGTTGTAGTCCATGCAGAGAGTGGTTGGGTGGGTCTACCCCGAATCCTCTGCTCTGCGCTGCAGCTAAATAGCTCATTCTTCACTGCTCACCCCCACCCCCCTCCTTGTGTGCTTTGGGAGAGTGCAAAGACAGTGTGCAGCAAGGAATGAACTGTTTGGCAGCACTGCGGAATGGAGGATTCGGGGTAGGCAGGGAGGTTTGGGGGCAGGCAGACTGGAAATGGCTGTGAACACGTCACCTGATGTCTTTAGACACAACGTTAGCCACGGGGAGAGGAAAATACTCAACTGCTGTCCCTGAGACATCCCGGCAGCCGACAAGGAGTTAATAGGAAGCTAATGGGACAGACCAGTGGCCAAAAGTAGTGACTGTGCTTAGACGCAATGCCCAGTCATGTCGTAAACATCTTAAGCGCCTGGTTGCCATTGCGTCTAAAGACACCCAGAGATGAAGCGCGTGGGTGTGACTCTTAAACAGTGATGCTGATTCCTTGGGTTCTTGTAGCTTACAAAGCTGTGGTAAGCACCCCACAATACACCCAAGATGGGGTCCACAGTGCTATTGGGATGCTTGAATGCTTGTAACACTTGGTACCCCCGTAGTTACCATGGAGCAAGGGGGCTCAGTTGAGATGGGGCCCCAGACTCTAGCGGAACCCTCTGCGAGTGACCTGAGGACAAGTAGAATGTTTTCAGAGTGGGTGGGGGAAGGAGCGGGGCCAACACTCTGCCCCCACCCACTCTGAAAATTTTCTAGCTGGGCTCAAGCCTCTTGCAGAGGGCCTCACTAAGAAGGAAGTTTTTCAGAGTAGGCAGGGGTGGAGTGCTGGTCCTGCTGACGCTTAAAACCTCCTTCTTGGTGGGGTTGCTGCCATTCCGAGGGGTGGGGTGGGGGGTGGGGCTCACTTGGAGCCAGCACAGCACCACAACCTTTGCAGGAGGAAGCCAGGAGTCCCCTTTGGAGGGCCACTGACTAGGGAGACTCCACCTTTTTGCTCTTTGGGCGCCCATAATTGGGACATAATTCCAGGCCTGGCACAGCCTTGCCATGCCGTAACCCACTGAAAAGTCCCCTAGGGCGCCAGGTTTGTTTGTTTGTTTGTTTATTTACATTCTTACCCTGGGCTCAGGGCAGCTCACAAAAAACAAACAACCCCTAGACTACAATTAAAAGACACTACAATAAATTCAACCAAAAAGTCC
The DNA here is from genome assembly GCA_003113815.1 of Sphenodon punctatus. Classification (NCBI taxonomy): domain Eukaryota; kingdom Metazoa; phylum Chordata; class Lepidosauria; order Sphenodontia; family Sphenodontidae; genus Sphenodon; species Sphenodon punctatus. The sequence continues at coordinate 1,243,959 of QEPC01004358.1, read as the reverse complement.
CTACCCGCTTCAACCCCAACCACCCAACAACCTCCCACCTAATTCCTTTCCTTGCCCACCTAATGCTTTACTAAAAATAAAGGTTCTTACACCGCCTCCGAAAAATGCTCAGACTCGTGTGTACCTCCAGGGGGAGGGAGTTCTAGAATATTGGGGTCATCCATCGAGAACCACCGAGGTTACTACGTGATGCAGTTGTTTTGATGTCCCATGCGATTACCATGGGGTATGTTCAGTGGCTTTTTACAGCTGCAGAAATGTGATGTCTGAAAGGTCCCAAAGAATGCTGTGCTCACGGGGGCGCTATTTTTTTCATCGAGCAGAGTGAATGCACCCAGCGTTGTAAACCTTTTAAGCCGAAGATGCGTCCGCTCAGTGGGTCTTCATCAAATAATCCTTAGCCTATTTGCCAGCATTCAGTTTTTCCCCCTGATTGGCTTTTTTACCTTTCAGAGTCCACGCTTGTGGTTTTCTGTGTATTTGCCAACTGTCGTTTGAATTAGAAGACATTAGCAAAAAGCAGAGAACCTGGTTCTGGCATGAAAGGGAGGTAAAGAGAGCAAATTCTCCTCTCCTCACAGTGCAACTGGTTTAAATCTGCAATTAAATCTATAGTCGGTGTGTGTGTGTGCTATTCCAAGATTTACATGTGTGTTCTACGAGGGCAGAGTTTGATTCAGAGAGAAGGAGACGGTCTCCAAAGAGAAAAGCTGACACTGTTTATAAACCTGGCAGATTTATGACACGCTTTAAAGATTTCTACAGGACTCTTTTTCTATTTGTTTTATGTGGATCCCTAACTCACTGTAATGCTCAGATGGATATAGATTTTCTGCTGTTTTGATTCATGGTGTGACTCTGCTTGCTGACATCTTGCCATGTGGCATAAGCAGCTGCACATTTTTCTCCTTCTGTTATGGAGTGTGTCATAGACAGGAGCACCAAAGGCCAGCAGCAGTTGAATTCAAACAGTCCCCTTAAAATTGCTCTTTTCCATTCCCTCCCTCTCTCTCTTTCTGTCTCTCGTTTCATCTAGAAGGAAGCCCAGATCAAATTCCACGTCTTGCTCACTTCCTACGAGCTGATCACTATTGATCAGGCTGTTCTGGGATCTATAGAGTGGGCATGTCTGGTGGTGGATGAAGCTCATAGGCTGAAGAACAACCAATCCAAAGTAGGTATCCAGGTTGAAATGGCTATTGACCAGTTTTCTCAAAAGGGCAAGGCAGGGCCTCTTCTTTTTCCTCTTAGTGGTTTCTGAATAGCTTTTTTCCCTCTGTCTCTGGCTAATCCTCCGCATGGGTAGTTTGCGGAAAAGAAGAAAATGCTTTGATGTGCCTGCATGTAGAGCTATCCCCCAGCATTTCTCAGTCCGTTTTCTGCCTTCGGGCCGTCGGGTGTGTTAATTTTCTTCTCTCTGGAGCCTAAAGGAAAAGAAGCACAGGATTATAAAAGGAGAGCTTGCAAGCCCAGAAATAAACGGGGCAATCCCTAGCGAGCGGGCGGGGCTTAAGGGGCGGCCTTTCCCTGACACTCCGGTGAACGCGGATCGCGTGGCCGGTTCCCCCGCAAAGCGCCTGGGAACAGGGGAGCACGGGGGCACATCTGTATTAAGCCCAGCAACGAAGGAACTCAGTTCAGGTTCCCCCCACTGAGGAGCAGCACCGCTTTGCGGGAGCCGTTCCTGCCGCAGCACATTTCCCCTCAGCAGCGCTAGTCGCGCGGGCCGAGATGGAGGCGTCTCAGGGAAGCGGAGCGCAGCTAGCGGCATCTTCACAGGAGAGCACGCAGATAGACATGCCCTTCCTGGCTTCCACAATGGGGAAAATCTTACAATCTGGACAAGCTGTGTGAGTTACAAACGAAAAACCCCCATAAAATTCCCTCCCCCACCCCGGTATCAACTAAAGCTAGGGTGGGAAAAGCCTCTCACAAGGTGGGGAACAAGAGGCGAAAAGGCCCACAAGGAGGTGCCAGGGCTAAACTGTTGGAATCCTCTTGCTCCTTGGAGGAGAGTTCTTCTGAGGCCCAGCCTAAAAAACGCAGAGAGGTGGAGGAAGGCCTATTACACTCGGCCTCAGAAATTGAGTCGGGGCAGGAGTGGGCTGATTTGGAGGGAACGACTTCCCAGGAATCGTTCCCTGAACCGAGAGATAGAGACAATTCCGTCCTGCCTATAGAGAGGAATTTATGTTCCAGGTGTCTAAAACCCTCCAACTGGTGGAAAAGCCAGGAAAGGAGGACGACTCAGACTCCCAAGAGGAGGAGGAGAGAGATTACATTCCCTCCCTCCATGGCAAAGAGGCAGGGGTACCCCTAGACAAAGTTTTTGAAAAACTGGTCATACAGGAGTGGAAACATCCTGACAAGACCCAGAGGATGAATAAGACACAGGCCGCTCTGTACTCCTTCTCCAGGAAGAAGGAACCAATATTTAAAAATCCAAAAGTGGACGCAGCGGCAGTTTCTCTAGCCCGGCAAACAGTCTTCCCCACTGAGGGGCACTGCTATCCTAGGGACCCCACAGACAGGGCCATAGACACAGCCCTACGCAGGGGACTGGACCTATCGACTTCCTCCCTGAAAATTAATATATCTTCTTACGTGGTGAGGGCCCTGCTAGCTTGGATGCAGGAGGCACAGGATCCAGAGATCACTGATAAGAGGGCTCAGATCATTTCATCTCGCATCTCCCTGGCAACAGCCTTTCTGGCAGACGCCACCATGGATTCCATGGAATGGGCGGCACGAGCTCTAGCTAGCGCGGTATCTTCAAGAAGGAGGCTGTGGCTCAGATCCTGGCAAGGGGACATCACCGCCAAGAACCTCTTAGTCACAGCCCCCTACAAGGGTCTAAAGTTGTTTGGTTTGTGTCTAGACAAAGTGCTGGCAGATGCGAACGATAAAGCTAAACACAAGAACCTACAGCAAGTAGGAGCAAGAAAGAGGTTTTTTTGCAACACAATGTACAAACCCGGTTTGGGGGGGGGAAATGGAGCATTCAGGAAATTTCAGGGGCAATCTAGAGAACCAACAGGAAACTTGTCCTTTCACAACAGGGGCAACAGACAGGGCCCTAGATTTGATAGACATAAACAGAAAAACTCCAACCCCATCCAGCATAAACAAGACGCATGACTATGCAGAGGATTTGGAGGTAGGGGGCAGGCTACAACTTTTCTCAGAACTCTGGGGAAAGTCGGTCGCAGATGCATGGGTGAAGGATACAGTAACCCACGGCTATCGTATAGAACTAGTATATCCACCACAGCAAGGATTCATCGCCTCCCCCATGTCAAACTCCCAGGAAAGACACAGTACCATGAGAGGGGAGATTCAGAGACTTTTACTAATCAAGGCCATAGAACCTGTTCCCCCAGATCAGACAGGCCAGGGGTTATATTCAATAATTTTCCTAGTACCCAAAAAAGCGGGATCCTGGAGAGCCGTCATGGACTTTAAATGATTAAACAAAGCAGTAAGATCACAAAAATTCAAAATGGAGACAGTAACCTCCATCTGTCAAAGCCTGAGGATAGGGGACTGGATGGCCTCCCTAGACCTTCAGGAATCATATCTCCATATACCCATCTGGCAGCCACACAGAAAGTGGCTCCGTTTTTGTTACCAAAACAGTCACTATCAATTCAGGTCCTTTCCGTTTGGTCTGTCATCAGCTCCGAGAACGTTCACCAAGGTCCTGATACCCATGGTAGCGAATCTCAGGCAGGAAGGGATTCACCTATACCCCTACCTGGATGATCTCTTGATCAGAGCACACTCCCACAAAAAGATCCTAGAGGATTTGGACAGGACGATAATCTATCTCAATTCGCACGGCTTTCTGATCAACAAAGAGAAGAGCCATCTCTCCCCAACACATAGACTGGAACATCTGGGCGTTATCCTCGATACAACCTCGCCTTCATCCCACCTCTCAGGCAACACAAGATTCAAACAGTGATCTGCCTCCTACACCATCAGAAGAGAGCAAGATTAAAAAACCTGGCTCAGCTCCGAGGGCTCCTGGTATCGTGCACCAGACAGGTGCAGTGAGGCCGATTTCACCTCAGACCCTTCCAGCAGCTGCTGCGGCCTATGCAGGTAGAGCTCAGTCTAGGCTTCAATCCATTGGTATTCATTCCCCGAGGTTTCGCTCACTCATTGTCTTGGTGGTTAAGGGCGGAAACATTTGCCACAGGAACTCCCTTGACAGAGCCAAGTCGAGAGATAGTTACCACAGACGCCAGTCTATTGGGATGGGGAGCACACTCCGGCCCCAAATCAGTACAGGGCCTCTGGAGCAAGAGGGATCGAGTCCACAGTATCAACTTCCTGGAACTGAAAGTGATCAGACTAGCTTTACAGCACCTGGCACAAAAGCTACACAATCGACACATACTAGTGTACACAGACAGTATGACAGCCAAGGCTTATATAAACCACCTAGGGGGATCCAGAGCACCAGCTCTACACAGAGAAGTGGTGAGACTGTTCTCTTGGGCACAAAAGAACTTCCTATCTCTAAAGGCGCTACATATCAAGGGACAGAACAACACACAGACAGACTGGCTCAGCCGAACATCAGTAGATCCCCACGAATGGACCTTACATAAGGACGTGTTCGAGGACCTGGTGATGAGATTCGGGTGTCCAAGGGTGGACCTGTTCGCCAATCAGAAAAATACTCAGCTACCGAAATTCATGTCCAAGACTCCATGCAGATCAGCAATTGCAGCAGACGCGCTGAACCAAGCTTGGCCAACAGACCTACTCTGTGCCTTTCCCCCCACTCCTCTGATAGCGAGGACATTGTCAAAATTCATCAGGGAACAAGCCTATCTACTTCTGATAACCCCATGGTGGCCAAGAAGACCATGGTTTTCAGATTTGATAGAGCTCAGCATCACACATGTGAGGCCAGAGATCGCAGTCATTTTACAATTCTTACAGGAGGGATTAGATAGGGGCCTGAAACCTAACACTTTAGCTAGGCAAGTGGCAGCAATCTACTCATTGCTCAGAGCAGTTGCAAATAAGCGGATCTCATCTCATAAACATGTGAAACAGTTCTTGAGGGCGGCTAGGTCAATATCTCCTCCAGTAGTGCATAGATGCCCTTCATGGAGCCTAAATCTGGTGCTAGATGCTCTAACAAGGCTACCCTTCGAACCATTAAAGCATGTAGCTTTATATATGCTGTCTCTAAAGGTGGTATTCCTCGTGGCAGTCACATCAGCTAGAAGGATCTCAGAATTAGGTGCTCTCTCTGTGGAGGATAACTTTTGTATCTTTCAGGAGCAGTCAGTGATTCTTAGGACAGACCAGGCCTTTATTCCTAAGATTAACTCATTATTCCATAGGGCGCAGGAGATTGTCTTACCTTCCTTTTGCCCTAAGCCCTCGCATCCAAAGGAAAGGTTATGGCACAAGTTAGATGTATGGAGGGCTCTAAGAATATACCTGACTAGAACGCAGGGTCTTAGATCCACTACAGCCCTGTTTATCAATATCAGACCAGGACAGGGTGGCTCGAAAGCATCTCAAACTCTTTTGTCCAAATGGGTAAAGCAGTGCATTATACTGAGGCTTATAAGGCAAAGAACAAGGTTCCACCTATCCAGATATGGGCACACTCGGTAAGGAGTGCGGCTACGTCTTATGCCTTTAAGGAAAGGGCCTCTTAAGAGGAAATTTGCAGGGCGGCTACCTGGTCCTTCCTGCATATTTTCGTTAGACATTACAAATTACATGTGTTCAAATCCGCAGAGGCGGCATTTGGCAGAAGGGTGTTGCAGGCAGTGCTGGATTCTCCGGACGCTGTTTGCTCCCACCCTGAGGGAATGTGAAGGCTCGGATATATACCATGCGGAGGATTAGCCGGAAAGAGAGGGAGAAAGGAGAATTGGTCACCTACCTCGGTGAATTCCTTTCTCCTCTGTCTACGAATAATCCTCCGACCCACCCTGCCAAACAGCACTAGGGATAATTACAATTCCCCCCCCCCCAACCCAATTTTTTTAAAATAAAGTTTATAGACGCAGTTGGGGGATTGACAAATTACACAATGGTCCTGTTTAGCATAGATGTTAGGGTCTCTGTTAACAGGCAGGGATTAATCTGTTGACAAGTTTACAAGTTTTATTTAAGGACGATGCACTCGACTAGGATATGGACTGAGGAATGCTGGGGGATAGCTCTACATGCAGGCACATCAAAGCGTTTTCTTCTTCTGCCTCCCGACGGCCATCCACAGAACTACCCGTGTGGAGGGTTATCCGTAGACAGAGGAGAAAGGAATTCACCGAGGTAGGTGACCAATTCTCCTTTCTCCGTCTGCAAGTCAAAAGATGATTCCCACCCACCCCTTCGAAAACCCCAGAAGTTTCACTTTGGGTCTGAGGTGAGCATTGTCAAAAGAACTTAAGATGTTTTGAAGCCAAAGACCTGTTGGCTTTCAAGGAGACGCAGCTAGCTATGGGCCTCAGTCATTCCTGTAAATTTCACCCTGAATCTCAGCTGGATTGTTCTCGGCTCATTTGCTCCCTTACCCTCATTAAATTAGACCCTTTCATGTTAGCTGATGACTGGGTTTGCAGTGGAGAAGACACTATAAACAGGACCCTATATAGTCTGCACTTTCTGCTCCAAAAAAATCTGCAACCAGAATTTTGCAAATCCTAATTATGCAAGCAGAAAATCCAGATTCTGCACGCAGACTAAAATATACAACTTAACTAAATCTTGCAAATTTTGAGTGCCAATGAATTGCCCAGCATGCCGTTCCATTAACTTGGAACATCGCGTATCTCAAAAACTTGACAAAACAATACAACCTAGATATAGCAGGGGTAGAGGGAAAGCTCTTTATTGGGGGGCTGTAGGCGGCCCTGCTGCGGCACAGCACCCATTGATTGTTGGTGCACAGTGCTGCCCACTCAGGCTGTCATTCTGCATTGCCAGAGGAAATTTCTGTGACAATTTGGCCAAATGCAAAATTCTGCAAAAATGGCTGCAATTGCAGCAGTGCAAAATTCATAGAGCCCTGACTAGATCCTGGCTCATTCTCCTCCAGCTTCAGGGACTTGGGTTAAAGCTTTATCTGTGAGAGCTGAAGCAAGGGGATGTGCCAGTGCTCAGGCCATGATCGACTCCTGTTGAAGTCCCTGGGATTCTTTCTTTAGTGACTGCTGAATCAGGCTCTTGGGCAGAAGAAATGTGTTGTTGCAGCAGTCTTTTCTCAAGTAGAGGCATTCCAGGCCCGGGGTGAAAGTGGGGCAGGGTGTTTGGCAAAAATCCGAGATGCAGACAGGGTTTTTTTGTTTGTTTGTTTGTTTTTAAAAGACATGTTTGGTTTTTTTAAATGAAAAAGAGAACAGGAATGAAGTGTGATGGGGGGGTTGATTTTTAAAATCGATCTGTGTAAAAGTACCCCTAGTGTCCACAGAGTATCGAGGACTTATTCTGCAGATTTGTTCTCTTTTTAGTAAGGAAATCCATCAAGCAATCAAACAAATGACCATTTAAATTGGAACACTGAGCTGAGCATGGCCCGGATATTTCCCCAGTGTGGACAAGAGGGGCTTCTCCTGCAGACAGACATCATCCCCCCCCCCCCCCCCGAATGCTGGACTAGCCCATCTCATGACCTCCAGTAGATCCTGCTAACACCACTGCTGGGCATGCCAGAGGGGTCCAATTGCGAGCATACCCCTTTCCTGCTGTCTAACCTTGTGGGCTAAGGAAGATGTACCTTTAAGCTTTTGAGGTTTTGCTGGCTTGGAGACCATAAGACTGGAGTGCTGCTTCTGTGTTTATGACCTTCTTCTCAGTGATCTTGTCCTGTGACTGAGCCACATTTGAGCCTAATAAGATTTGGTCAAGCCCTGTAGGGCAGGATAATAGTAATGACATTCCATTCAACACAGCCTTGCTAAGGGAAACCCCTTCTGTCTGACTGTTGCCAGAGAGAAAGATGATTAATGGGTTAGCCGGAATGGCCGAGTAAGGTGGCTGGCTTGGCTGTGGAGCGGTGGCTACTTGAGGCATTTTCTGGGTCTTTGATTCTGAGGATCAAAGGTTCTGCATAAGAAGCAGAGCAGACAGGTCATGATCAGGGCCCCATGTATTCTGCAATTCTTGCCTCCCCCTCCCTCCCCATTCTGCAAACAGAATAAATTATACAAATGAACCAAATGAATTTCCCAGCATGTCATTTAATCAATTTTGAACATCTCGTATTTAAAAAAACCCTCACAAAATATTACATGGGCCTATCAGCGAGGGGGCTCTTCTCTTCCATGAGTGGTTGTGAGCTGCCAAGCTGCCTTTTTTCAGCAGCTGTAGCACAGAGTCTCATGGTACCAGAATATAGAATGCCAACACCTCATTGGCTTGCTCGTAGTGCAGACATCTCATTGGCTAGCTCACAGCGCTCCCCGCTCAGGCTACAGCTCTCCATTGGCAGAGACAATTTCTGCAACTGTTTGGGCAAATGCAAAATACTATAAAAAGGAAGAATTCATGGAACCCTGGTCCTGTTCCCCCCTGACATGGCTTCTTCTTCAAGTTCTTTAGAGTGCTGAATAGCTACAAGATTGACTACAAGCTGCTGCTCACCGGGACCCCGCTTCAGAACAACTTAGAGGAGCTCTTCCACCTGCTCAACTTCCTCACCCCAGAGAGGTTCAAGTGAGTCACCCCATTTCCCTGCTTAGTGCAGTGTGTCTCTTGGGCCCGCTTGGTACCAAGGCCCATCGGACCATTTGGTAACCTGTCTGTATGGTCAGTGGGTGAAAGATTCAGTCTATCCAACTCCTAATTTGCCAGCAGATGCTGTCATCTTTGTGCTGTTTTGGGAATGCTGGAGAAGTCAGATCAGAGGATGTCAATTTCTCCCACCTCCCCTTACAGCATAAACCATTTCTCCATGAAAACATTAGACACATTCACATGGTGCGAAGTTGGAGGGGATGTTTTTGTTGCTTTCTCCCCCTGCCGTGTCTGCGGGGACTGTCTGGTCCTCTGGTTGGGTAGCTCTACCTTGGACCAGCAGGTGGCAGAAGAACTAGATGAATCTTTGCTCATGCGCTTCTCGAGCTACCTGCCCTGAGGGCACCAGTTTCTTTTTCTACCTGCGGACCGACAGGTCGTGTTTGTTAAAAGCTCCAAAAGCTAGGGCACGTTCTACAGCGCTACTGACGGGGCCAAGGGGGAACAAAGACGCTAGAACCCCGGCCAGCTCTTGCACAGTAGCCCGAGAGCGGGGAGCAGCCCAGCCAACTCTCGCGCAGCAGCCCGAGAGCAGGAAACAATCCAGAGGGCTGGGATATGCGGGCTTGCTTCCCCGTCTTGAACAGCCTTCTGCCGCGGCAGTAAGGCAGTTCATACCGGCCACTCCTCCCCACGGGACAGAAAGATTCAGAGCCGGTGCCCTGTCCTCTCCCTCACAGTAGCGGCGGGAGAGCAGGATTCAGCATGGAAGACACCTCTGGAAAAGAGGTAAGAGTGAACTTCCCAGAAACCGGAGGGTCTCGGGAAAGTTCAACAGAATTTATTCCTGATAGATGCCTTGCCTCTTTGTCTTCCATGGCAAGTCTCCTCACAAGGAAAACCAGCGGCGCTCTCGTCCTCAACCGCCCCGGGAGCGGCGGGGAGCCAGGCTGAAGCTTTCCAAGCCCTAAACTCCACCATGGGGGAAGATCATGGACTCGCTATTCTGGCTGTGTGAGAAACACGGGAAAAGGAGAGCAGGCTTTCCGGGAGTAGACAAGGCCTGTAGGCCAAAAAAGAAAGTATCTAAAAGGGCGGGAAGAACTTATGGGCACCAGGGGGCTCCGTTTCCCACCTGTTGAGGTCTACTCAGTTCTCGGCCTGCAGTAGCTCGCCTGAGGGTGAAGGCAAGAAGTGAGGGGCACAGGGCTCCGAGATCCTGCTTTCAGATTCGGGCTCTGATTCCCCTTATCCCTCAGAGTTTGAGGAGGAGGAATGGCAGGATCCTCCCCAAACTAGTAGGGACCAGGACAGGCATTTCCCTATTAATTTTCAGGCGGAATTCATGGCCCAGGTAATCAAGACGTTACAGCTTGAGGAAAAGTCCAGTCTTCAGACTCCGAGCAGGAGGATGATAGACTGCTCATTCCCTCCATTCAAGGGAGGGATACTGGCATTCCCCTGGACAAGGCATTTGAAAAATTAGTGTTGGCAGAGTGGAAGACTCCTGCAAAGGTTTGCAGAATGAACAAAACTCAGGAGGCCCTTTATACCTTTTCCAGAAGGAAGGATGGGTTATTTAGAAACCCGAAAGTGGATGCAGCCGCTGCCTCTCTGGTGAGACAGACGGTGTTTCCAACAGAAGGAGAATGTCATCCCAAGGACCCCTCTGATAGAGCCATCGAGGGAGTCCTGAGAAAGGGCCTTGAAGCCTCTTCCGTTTCTTTAAGAATAAATATTCTAGCCTCATATGTGGCCAGGGCCAACATTGCTTGGTTGCAGGAATTACAATCAGAGAACATTTCTGAGAAGAGATCTAAGGTCCTCTCTTCTCGGGTCATGCTAGTTAGTTCCCTTCTGGCTGACGCCAGTGCTGATGCCCTAACCTGGTCAGCCCGGGCAGTTTCCCTGGACATTGTGGCCAGGAGGAGAGTTTGACTGAGGGTCTTGGCAGGGGGATGCCACGGCAAACAATCTACTGGTGGCTGTCCCCTATAAGGGATTTAAGTTGTTTGGCACTTGCCTAGACATAGTCTTGACAGAGGCCAGTGAAAAAACAAAATCTAAAACGCTGCAGCAAGTTGGGACAAAGAAAAAGTCTTTTCGAGCCCCATCCTTTAAATTTGGGAACTCCAACCCCTCCTTTCACAGATGCAATCAGTTTCAGGATAGGGAATACTCCAGGCAGCCCTTTCGTTTCAGGGGGCAGCACCAGCGCCGCTTTGACCGGGGCAGACAGCGCGAGTTGGTCAACGCTCAGTCAGCCAAGCAAGCATGACTCGCAGGGGGAGGTAGACATAGGGGGCAGGCTGCAACTTTTCTGTGGGGTTTGGGAAGCATCAATTTCAGACGCATGGGTCTTGCAAATAGTGTGGCAAGGCTATGCGTTGGAGCTCCCGAGAACCCCAAAGAGTAGGTTCCTTCCCTCTGCAGTCTCCAAAAAACCTCCCAAAATGTTCGGCTATGGCCACAGAAATAAAAAGATTGTTGTCCATAGGGGCGATAGAGGAAGTGCCACAGTGCGAGAGAGGATTAGGCCTCTACTCGATAATTTTCTTGGTACCAAAAAAGTCAGGCGAATGGAGAGCGTTCTTAGACCTAAAACATCTAAACAAGTGGATAAGACCTCGGAAATTCAAAATGGAAACAGCCAGCTCCATTTGCCAGAGTCTCTCAAAGGGGGATTGGTTGGCTTCCCTGGACCTGAGGGAGGCCTACCTCCACATTCCAATCCTTCAGGCCCACAGACAATGGCTCCGCTTTGCCTTCGGCTACGGCCATTGGCAATTCAGGGCACTGCCATTCGGCTGCTCCTCAGCTCCCAGGACTTTTACCAAGACCCTAGTCACGTTAATAGCGAACCTCTGCGAGGAGGGAATTCACGTCTATCCTACCTGGACGATCTCCTGATCAGAGCACCCTCTCAGGAGAGAGCGACCAGGAATGTCTCCAGGGTGATCCATTATCTGGAAGCCCACGGGTTTATAGTGAATCTCTCCAAGAGCCAGTTAACTCCATGTCACAGGATAGAGCATCTAGGAGTCATCATAGATACTGCCTTAGATGCCGTATTTGTGCTAGAAGAGAGAAGGGAGAAAGTTCGGTCCCTAGTTCTCCTTCTACGAGCCAACCAGCGACTCAGACTTAAGACACTCGCAAGGTTACTGGGGCACGCTGCAACCTAAGACCCTTGCAGCAGCGGCTCATTCCTTTCCAAAGAGAGCTCACTCTAGGGGGAAATCCTTGGGTAACTATTCCCCCGCACCTAAAGTCATCCATGTCTTGGTGGTTAAACGAGGAAATATTCTCAGAGGGGGTGCCCTTAATGGAGCCGGCCAGGAAGGTGGTGACTACGGACGCCAGCCTTAGGGGCTGGGGGGCGCACATGGAGGGAAGATCCATCCAGGGCCCCTGGTCTCTGAAGGAACGCTCCAGAAGTATAAACTTTCTGGAGCACAGGGCGGTTCGACTAGCGTTGGAACAGTTCTCCCCTCTCCTCCTCTACCACCATGTTCTTGTATACACGGACAACACCACAGCCAGAGCTTATGTCAACCACCAGGGAGGTTCGAGATCTCGATCTCTCCAGAGGGAGGCCTCGAGACTTTTCAAGTGGGCCCAGTGCTATCTAGTTTCCCTGAAGGTCCTACATATAAGGGGTGCAGACAGTTGCCAGGCGGACTGGCTCAGCAGGAGGGTCTTGGCCCCCCACGAGTGGTCGCTGAACAGGAAAGTATTTTGGCAAATAGCGGGGGTGTTCGGCTATCCGATCATCAATCTCTTTGCCACCAGGGAGGGCTCACAGGTGGAACATTTCATGGCGATATCTCAGACGGCGGGAACCACAGCCATAGACGCCTTGAATCAGAGCTGGCCTCCTGGTCTCCTCTACGCCATTCCCCTGCTGGCAAGGACAGTGGCAAAGGTCAGGAGAGAGAGAGCACGAATAATGCTAGTGGCCCCGTTGTGGCCAAGACGCCCGTGGTTCTCGGACCTTAGGGAGCTGAGCACACAGGAGCCTTACCCGCTCCGTCAGGTGCACGACCTGCTCTCCCAGGGTCCCCTGTTACACGAGAAGCCCAGCTTGGTGTTGAATGCCTAGCCCTTCGAAAGAGGGGCTACTCGGGGGCAGTGCTCAGGACCCTTTTGGAGGCCCGAACACCCGCAACCAGGAGATCCTACAGGGCAACCTGGAGGGTTTCCTCTCTTTGGGGGTTGGACTCTTGTAGGGCGTCTATCCCACATATTCTAAACTTCCTGCAAGCTGGACTGGAAAAGGGTCTCAGGCATAATACCCTTGCCAGACAGTCTTCTGCCATAAATTCTGTTTTGGGCTCCCTGGGCAACAGAAATATTTCCCCTCACAGGCATATCCGTCAGTTTTTGAGGGCTGTGAGGCATCTTTCACCTCCAGTAGTACACAGGTGCCCCTCATGGGACTTAAATATAATACTGGATGCATTAACTAGGGCTCCCTCTGAGCCTCTCGCACATGTTTCCCTTTATATGTTATCTTTAAAGGTGACTTTTCTGATAGCACTTACCTCAGTCAGGAGGATGTCAGAGCTGGGGACTCTATCGATGGAGAATTTTTTTTGCATTTTTCATTAACAGTCAGTTACCCTGAGGCTTGATCAGGCCTTCATTCGAAAGGTCAACTCAGTTTTTCATAGGACTCAGGAGGTGGTTTTGCCCTCCCTCTGTCCCAAGCCCATGCACCCGAGGGAAAAGACATGGCACACATTAGATGTGCGCCGGGCTCTCAACATTTATCTAATTAGAACCCAGAATTTCCAAAAATTCTGTCAGGGGGGCAGCCACCTCTTATGCGTTCAAGACAAGAGCCTCTTATGAGGAGATTTGCCGAGCGGCGACTTGGTCGTCGATTCATGCTTTTGTAAGGTATTACAAATTTAACACTTTCCAATCGGCTGAGGCTACCTTTGGGAGGAGAATTCTTCAGGCGGTGCTGGAGTCCCCTGGAGCTGTCTCTTCCCACCCCTTAGATTCTCTATATCCCAACCAGAGGACTGTCTGTGGCAGGGGGAGAAAAGAGAATTGGTCACCTACCTTGGTGAATTCTTTTCTTCCTCTGCTACGCAGACAGTCCTCCGGACCCACCCAGAGAACAGCATCGGGGTGGTAGCGGTACACGGATCCCTGTTGGATCAATACTGTTGGGTGTATTCACTTGTTGAGGTTAATTTTCAGTTGGACATAGGACAGGACTTTGTGCATAGGCGAGGTCACAAGAACGCCAGTCCTCCACTTTGGAACCCATGGTGCCCTCAGGGCAGGTAGCTCGAGAGGCGCATGAGCAAAGATTTATCTAGTTCTTCTGCCACCTTCTGGTCAAAGGTAGAGCTACCCAACCGGAGGACTGCGTAGCAGAGGAAGAAAAGAAGGTAGGTGACCAATTCTCTTTTCTATAATAGCTCTCTGCATAATACAAACTGGGAGGATTTGAATCCCTTGTATCCTGAGTCCTCTGCCCTCCTGGTGCTATCTCACGGTGCATTGTTCTTACAGCAACCTGGAAGGGTTCCTTGAGGAGTTTGCTGACATCTCAAAGGAAGACCAGATTAAAAAACTCCACGATCTCTTGGGTCCCCACATGCTCCGGCGTCTGAAGGCAGACGTTTTTAAGAACATGCCAGCCAAAACGGATCTGATTGTGAGAGTGGAGCTCAGCCAGATGCAGAAGTAAGCTCTTGTAACTAGGGTTACAGATGACTCTGTGGAGAGGTGGGGGGCAAGGATGCCATGTACTGGCCTTGTGTGCAGAAAGCCCTTGGAGAGTAATATCTTGCCTGACCCATGGCCTGTTTGGTTGTGTTTCACATTGTCTCATTTGTAAAGCTCTTTCCCATTGGAGCACTTGGATTTAATGGTTAAATACAGCTCTCTGTTTGCTGGACCCAAAATGTAAGGCATTTAAACACCTTGGCCATGATCCGAAAAAAATTTATTCCAGAGTAGTGCTTTGTGGATCACAGCTGTTGTCTGCTGGGAAAAGAGTCAACATACTTTGAGACCCAGGTAGACTGTGAAGAACTATAGAGGGATCTGCACAACTAGGTGAATAGGCAATAAAATGGCAAATGAAATTCAATGTTGATAAGCACAAGATGATGTACATAGGAAAAAATAATCCTCACTTTACATACATGATGCTAGGTTCTGATCTGGGTGTAACCACTCAGGAGAAGGATCTTGGAGACATTGTGGATTGTTCCTTGAAGACATCTGCTCAGTGTGCGGCAGCAGTCAAAAAGGCAAATTGAATGCTAGGCATTATTGCGAAAGGAATAGAAAATAAAAGGGAAAATATCATAATGCCGCTCTATAAATCTTTGGTACGAACCCACCTTGACTATTAATTGTGTGTAGTTCTGCTCACCCCATCTCGGGAAAGATATAATAGAACTTGAAAAAGTTCAGAGAACGGCAACAAAGATGATAGAAGGGTTGGATCGACTTCCATATGAGGAGAGGCTCAACAGATCAGGGCTGTTTAGCTTGGAGAAGAGGTAATTAAGGGGGGATATGATAGAAGTTTATAAAATCATGTGTGGTGGGGAAAAAGTAAATAGGGAACTGTTGTTTGCCCTTTCTCACAATAAGAGAACAAGGGGACACTCTCTGAAGTTAAATGGTGGCAGATTTAAAACAAACAAAAGTACTTTTTCATTCAGTGGACAATACATTTGTGGAACTCATTGACAGATGAGGCAGTGAAAGCCAGCAGCATAACTAGCTTTAAGAATTTATCTAATTTATGTTTGGAGGATAGAGCTGTAAATGCTTACTAGTTGGGTCTTAAACCCCTGGCTACCACTATTGGGAGTGGTTAGCAGGTCACACTTCCATGACCTAGACTTGACTTCTCTCTAGCTACTGCAGCTGGCCACTGTTGGACACGGGCTGCTATGCTTGATGGATCATGGGTCTGATCCAGTATGGCACTTCTTATACCATGGTCTGGATTGGATTCAGATTGGTTCAGATTTAGGCCACTTTCACATGTTACCGGGGAGGCAGGGAAACTTCCGTGATGGCAATCGCAACTCTATTCTCCTGGGAATTTGTGCACATGGGAATGTGCTATCTTGCGTTTATCCCATGAGAACACTCGTCATTGTAAAAGCTACATTGAGGAACCTGGTCATGTGCAAGGGTTCTCTTGGGATAAAAGCGGAATAGCATGTTCTTACATGTGCTAATTCCTGTGAGAATAGAGCCGCGATTGCCATCACAGAAGTTTCCCTGCCTCCCTGTTAAGGTGTGAAAGTGGCCACACTATCCCATTTGCAGGATTGGGACCTGAGTTCATGCAGAACCAGGGCAGGTCTGAGAGAGGTGAGCGAGGCTCAAGGCTGGTCCAGAACAAGGGGTCAAAACTGAGGAGTCAGTTCATGAAGGTTCAGGGCAAGGTCCAGGTGAGGGTGTGGGTTGGCAGATAGGAGCAGGCTGGGCTGGCAGGGAGACTAAGGCCGCTTTTAGACGAGCGGGTCACCGTTGCGCAACCCGCTTGCTCGATATTTCAAAATCGCGCGACGCAGGATTGCACAAGACGGCCGGCAGGGATCATGTGCATAGAAGGCGGTCGCGCATTCTTTGCTGACTGCGAATTAAATACCTCACAATTGAGGTATTTAATTCGCGGTCGGCAAAGAATGCGTGACCTCCTATGCGCATGATCCCTGTCGGCCGTCTCGTGTAATCCCGCGTTGCAGGATTTTGAAACATCGCGTGAGCGGGTCGCGTGATGGCCACCCGCTCGTCTGAAAGCGGCCTGACAAGGCAGGCAGGATGGAGCTTCGCTGGAGTGATTTGACTGCAAAAATCCTTATGACAAATTGCTCAGGCAAGGGAGGTGTGGCAGGAACAGGAAATACGTACAGCAGGAGGACCAGTGAGCAGCAGCCTCCTGATCACCTGACCCCATGAAACTGTAGCAGGTTCAGGCTGGATTGTGCCTGACACAATTGCAGTTAATCTGAATTGGCTTTTAATCCAGATCCATTCATTCCTGGAAGTCTGCCAGGTGAACCGGGGGCCCACGATGGAGAGGGCGTTCTCAGTGGCCGCACCATGGCTAAGGAACTCCCTCCCAGAGGAAGCTCGCCTGTCTCCCAGCCTGTTGGCCTTTCGTCAGGCCTGAAAGACCTGGCTGTTCGTCCAGGCCTTTGGAGGAGGAGGGGGGGGAATAAGGATGGGGTTTTTGCCAGTGGTTTTACCTCTTTTTGCTGCTGTTTTTATTGTTTTAGTAACCCTTTTATGTATTTTTAATATATTGTTTTTAAATGTTTTGTGAGCCGCCCCGAGCTGCTGTAAGACTGGAGGGAGTGGGATAGAAATTATTAAATAAATAAATAAATAAATAATTCAGGGTTATTATTTAGGATTAACTGTTTACACAATCATTTAAAATCAGGAATAAGAATTAATCCTGATTTGCAGTGCAAACAGGTTTATCCAGATTAGGAGTTAGAAGGAAGACTGCAGAATCCCATGGTGCAGCAAAACCAGATTTCAGCGTCCTCGTCCACTCTGATTTCTGGAAGTACAGTGACCGCAACTGATACAGCAGTCACCTTGGAAAAGGGGAGGGGCCTTCTTGGCGTGGTGGATTTTAGATTCAGCATGCCAAGCAGAGACTGCTGGGAAAACTGCGGGATACCGTACAGATACACGGTTAGAAGGGAGACGTGTCTATCTGCAGCACTCTATGGCACCTGGGACTTGGTCTGGATTAACTGTTCACACAATCACTAATTTGGACTGAGCTTAATCCACATTAAAATAAATCCTCAGAAATTAGGTTTCCAGAACCCGGTTTAAATTTTGAATCCGGGGTCATTAATTCAGACTAAAGTGTTCACACAGTCAACTTAATCCACATTAGGTGATGCTTAATTCGGATTAATGCTTGTGTAAAAACAGCCCCAGTTCCTTGGTTGGCCTTTAACTGACGTGACGCAAGTGGTAAGGTGCTGGTCCTGGCTCAGTCTTCCCAGGGTCCTGGGTTCTAGAGCCCCTAAAACTTACTGGCAGTGTCTTCTGGAGTGGCTAGGCTACCCTGGTTGCTTGCATGAGACATGCTCCCTGACAGAGAGGAGGAGTCAATGAATGAAAGCCTGGCTGTGTGCTCTGTGTGGCTCTTGCAATAGAGGAAACTGCAAATCTGTGAGTAAGGAAACTGGCCATTGGGAACATACGAGATGTAGCTGTACGTGGTATGCAGAAGGTTGTTGCTATACCCAAGTAGCATACATCTGCTTTGCTGCTGAATAGTCATATGATGTGCTGGCAAGATAAATAATAATAATCTTTATTTTTGTATAGCGTCCCTCTGCCATGGCACTCAGAGCGCTTCACATAGATGCATGCACTGTGCCACATGTGGGGATGGGCTTTGCTTTCGGGGGCATCTATGTTTTTGGGGGGTGACTCCACTGGAATTGCTGCAGATTGAGATTGGTGAGGCTGACAGCTGAAGGGGGAATGTAGTTGTATTTTGCCAAACATGTCAGTTGACTTAGTATCCCACAGATACGCAGTTGAGTATAGCTGGCCACTTATAGTACAGGAAGTATAGAAAGGGGCAGGCGGGTTAGGATTAGGAAAAGTTGCTTTTGTAGACTTTTCAATGAGATGAATGTTTTTTAACCTTTTACCAGAAGTGGTATCTTGCCAGTTTGGCCCAGTTCAGTAGAACTGGTTGTTGAAATCCTACCTGAATACACATACAGGGAGGGTGGCAATTTGCTCTTTTAGATTAGACTTGTTGATTAGTTATAATGCCACCCCTGCCTTCTCCCCAGCCTTTATCTCCTGTTATGGGGGCGAGACTTGTCTTGCACTTACTGTACATATGTGAGAGCAGCAGAGGGGCCTGCCTGATCAGGACCTGCAGAACAGGGACCAGTTTTTATCTTCAGGATAAATTATTCCCAGGTATCATTCTGCTGAATCCGATGTTTTCCTTGTAGTCTTGAGTCCTACTGAGGCAGATTCTGTGTCTGTTTCTTGCTGCGCTGATGGTGGCGTCTCTTCCACCTGATTTAATGCAGAAAGTACTACAAGTTCATCTTGACGAGGAATTTTGAAGCCCTGAATTCCAAAGGCGGCGGGAACCAGGTGTCGCTGCTCAACATCATGATGGATCTGAAGAAATGTTGTAATCACCCATACCTCTTCCCCGTAGCTGCTGTGGTGAGTTATCTCCCTGCAGAATTTGAGTTTCTGTTGCCAAGAGCTATTGTTTTTTCTTTTTTCTTTTCAGCAAATATACATCTCTAGAGCATTCTTTGAGAGGTTTTGCACAGAATTCAGTCTAAGAGATGCTCTGGTTTCTGTGTCCTGTTTTCTCTGTTAGAAAAGTTAACAAAAAGACCCAGCCCAAAGCATAAAACCTTATGTTACATACTGGTCTACTCAGGCCAGGTCACTAGCTTGAGAGACTCTTAAGTGGGGTCATGGCGACATCAAAAATACCTCAACCAGCTTATTATATGCTTGAATTCCACTGGGACGACTCAGCAGAGTGAGGGCAATTGCCCTTGTTTTGGGAGTTCTCACTGGTAGATTAATTCACACAGGGCTGTCACTGACCTTCTGCCATGAGTATAGTGGGGCTTTTTAAATAATTTGATTACAGGTCTGATGCTTCTTTGCTGGCTGGGTGTGTGTAGTGAGGCTTCACACTCAGATCCATGTCATTGCTCTAATGTCATATCTTTTGAGATTGCATCTGGTCAATTCTAGAATTTCAGGGAATGCTCTAGGCATCAGTGGGGCAGAGCTCCCTTGATTTTGGCAGAAGTCAGACAACCCAAGCTGACGGTACCCAGGAGAGCCCTTCACATGCATGTCCGGTTTCTGTCAGCATGCCACTTGTTTTTTGCAACCCATAAGATTTTGCCATGCAAATTAGTCATGGAGAAAAGACTGGTGACTGGTTCACTGACCTCTGCAAGTCAGAATAGCGGCATTTTGCACAGGAAGTGGGGACTGGTCTAGGCTGTCAGCAGAGGGAGGAGAGAGTTGGCGGAATGTCGTGGGGCAATTCAGAGATATCAGTGGGGGGGGGGGACACTGTATTGGCAGCAGATGCTTGGGGTGGGAAGCTAGGTGGAGCTTGCAGGGTTGGCTGAGCTGGGACTGGATAAATTGGAATCATCCAGTTTGCTTTGGTGGGTATTAACTATTCATAATCTTCAAGGTCTGCAACCCTCTAGCAATAATCTACTAGATGCCCAAGTCCTGCTCCTGTTAATGTTGATGACAAAGCTCCCCCTGCCTTCATTGTGAGCAGTAAAATCAGAGTGGTAAAGACTGAGTCCCTTGTTTCTTTGCCGTGTTCTCAGGAGGCCCCAGTTCTGCCGAATGGATCCTATGATGGGAATTCCTTGGTGAAATCTTCGGGGAAGCTGATGCTGCTGCAGAAGATGCTGAAGAAGCTGCGAGATGGGGGGCACAGGGTTTTAATTTTTTCCCAGGTGAGTTAAGGGAGTTTGATGTCTCTTCTTGCCCTTTAAACCCTGGAGAATTTTGCCATTGATGGTCAAGGTAGCCAAGATTTTGTTTGTAGAGTCTAAAACTCCAGGTGTGTCGAGAGGGAGAAGTCCCATTAAAATGTGCTATGGCAGTGGTGGTTTTTTTTGTGTGTGTTTGTTTAGTGTAACTAAAATATGAAGTCAAAACGGCAAACAGAATGTTAGGAATTGTTTGGAAAGGGATCTAGAATACAGCAGAAAATATCCTAATGCTGTTGTATCAATCTAGGGTGCCATCTAGGAATGGGCGTCCGGAGGAAATTACGGATCCCCATCTGTATTATGGCTCTTTAGAGTGTTTAGTACTTAAATCCGGAATTAAAGATCCAGTTCCGTATTATGGATCCAGATCTTTAATTCCAGATCGAATTCCCGATCCAGATTTGCCCTCTCAAAGTGACTCCAGTGACCCCTAACACTCCATGAGTGTTCCCACTGGCCTATGACTCTTTCCCAGTGGCAGAAAACACTTCCCACTTTCAAAGAAAAGTCAAGACAAACACCCCCATCCCCAGCTTCCCTACAGATTCCCTCACCAGCACAAGGCCAAGCTCTGACTGTGTGGGGTTCTCTCTTTAGATGACAAAAATGCTGGATTTGCTGGAGGATTTTCTAGAGTACGAGGGCTACAAATACGAGCGGATAGATGGTGGGATCACGGGAGGCCTGCGCCAAGAAGCCATTGACAGGTTTAATGGTACTCATTTTTTATTTTTTTTATTTTAAGAATACCAACCCCACTCCCATGCACGGATGCTGGCAGCACGTGGCACAAGCACCACAGGATACAGTCTGAACTTCCTGGGTCTGATGGGAGCTGAAGGATTTAGGGTCTTACCCAGGCACCTTGGGTACACAACACTAGGCCTTCCTGCATAGCTTCTCCCACTGCATTAGCGATGGTGCTAGCATCTAGTGTGATGCTGATTGTTTGCATTTTGTGAACAGGAGCAACACATTGCCCAGTGTGAGGCCACATGCACTTTAGCGTGTTGACTGCCTTCCTGCAATACGGTTTTTGCATTGTCTTGAGTCAAGTGTTGAGAAGGCCTGTGCTCCTGCTGAGAAGCCTTGTGTCCTGAGTGTAGCGGACACCTAAAATGGGGGGTGATTAGGAAACTGGAGCACTGGAATAGCCAGGATTGGGAAACTAGCTAATTAGCCGCAGTGCAAAGAAATTCTTCTGATGTCCCTGGTAAAATCTCTGCAAAGTGCGAGTTTGGGATTTTTAACAGGAATATGTGACAGACCCTGTGACTCAAGTCTGGGTGCCATAGGTGTGCCTCCAAAAATGTCAGTGTTCAGTCAGATGGATGTATCCTGGTGTAATGGAGATCACGATCAAGCCGTTTTCATGCCTTGGGTGCTTGCACAATTGTGCAAATGCACTCGGTGTACAAGCCTAGATTTGTGAAGGCACAGCTGTTGTGCACCTGTCTTGCAAATTTATTTCTGTCCAGCTCCATGCAATGAAATCTAGGGATGCTTCTATCCTGCTTGATCCAACTGTGTGGCTGCATCCCAGGGTGTTAATGACATGTGCTGCCTAGCGTGAAAGAGCCAAACCATTTTTAAATGAACCAGCAAGCCTTCCCTGGAGACATGCAGCTGTATGTTTCCCCTAACGCTAGATTTCTTAGTGACTGCCTTTCCCCTTAACCCTCCCCTTCCCTGTGTGCTGTTTACTGATCTTTGTTCCGTTGTGTTACCCGAACGCTCCCTGTGTTTAACAACCCACGCGCTGTCTCACACATTTCCTACTAAACCGTAACTCCTTTCAGTCTCACCTTTTGCCACCTTGTGGGTTTGTCTTTCTCAGCTCCTGGTGCTCAGCAGTTCTGCTTCCTTCTCTCTACCCGAGCCGGCGGTCTGGGCATAAACCTTGCTACGGCCGACACAGTCATTATTTATGATTCTGATTGGAATCCCCACAATGACATCCAGGTTTAGTGCTTTTCCTTTTCCTTACAGTATAGTAAGTACATTCTGCTTGCCTCCTCCTCCTTCCTGCACATTTCCTGTGAGCTTGCTGGTCCGGAGTGTACCGCAGAAACCATTTATCCCACGAAAGAGCTGCTGACACTTCCTGAAAAAGCATGATTCTGTTTAGAAGCCCCTTTTGCTTCTCATCTCCTTGGCTATTGCTTGGTTCACCTTTCTTTTCTATAAAAGAAGTTTTCTGGGAAAAGAGGGTCTGTTCCGTAGGGGTTTGTTAGAGCCTGTAGTTTAATTCAACCCGCAAGTTGCCCCTCCCCCCCTCTGACACTGCCATCGTTATCACCACCATAGCCAGTTGGGAATTCTCAAGATGAGAATTGTTGGCCTTTGGTTAGGGATTAGGGAATAGGCAAGAGGAGTATAGAGGAGACTCTGAAAAAATAAAACAAATTGCTCTCCAAGTAATAGAGGGGAGAACAACAGTATAGAAACTGCATTACAGAGACCTTGTTCCCAGGGAAATGGGGCCAATGAAGAGAGAAGAAACATCAATACAGAAGAAGCTGTTGCCCTTCAGTGACCTGCAAGATCCTAAGCCCCTCCCAGCTATGGTAGGCTGAGGTAAAGTGAAACTGCAGGAACCGTAGTATTACTAAGGCTGCATTCACATGAGACTGAATTTCTTGTGAGAATTTGCATTAATGTATTTTAATTGTTCCCACATTCCCTCCCCACACCAAAAGTTACCTTGCGTACTGCTATGACTGCTAATAGGTATTCTATTTTGCTGCATTTTTTTGTTTTTCTTGTCAACCGTACATTGTCCCAATCAGGCAGGCAGTGGGGGATTCATCTCCTGAGGGGGAAATCACCTCTGTCCCCTCTTGCAGCAATGAAGGTGGACTGATAGGCAGATTAATCCCATCACGTTACCAGAAATGTGTGTGATGGATTTGAAATGATTGTTAAACTTTTCTTTCCAGCGTAACTTTTTGGGAGTTAATGAACATTACACCTAGTGTATCCTGCGACCTAACCGTTTCGCACATTAAAAAATAAAATGGGATGGGTGGGAAGGGTTTTTCATGTACTAAGCATCTCATGTGAATGCAGCCTAAGTGCCGTGCAAGTTTGCAACGGGGTGGTTCCCACTTTGCACCGCAGGGACCTTCCTCGACCTGGTGTAGCACTTGCAAGTATATGGCATGTTCACGCTTTTCCGATTGTCCTTGTCAAGGTGGGATTATGTGACTCCTGCTTCCAGAGATCCATGTCCCCTGGCAGCTGGGAGCTTCTCCCAGCTTGTCTCCTTGAATGCCCCGTTCCTCACTATGGTCATAATGGTGAGGCTGAGGAGTAGCTAGTGGTAGGCTAGGCCTAGAATGTGAGCTGCCCCCCTACGACATTCTAAATCTTGTTGCTCTACTCAGGCGTTCAGCAGAGCTCACCGCATTGGGCAGAACAAGAAGGTGATGATCTACCGCTTTGTGACGCGAGCCTCCGTGGAGGAGCGCATCACCCAGGTGGCTAAGAGGAAGATGATGCTCACGCACTTGGTTGTGCGTCCGGGACTTGGCTCGAAGTCTGGCTCCATGACAAAGCAAGAGCTGGATGACATCCTGAAATTCGGAACAGAGGAGCTCTTTAAAGATGACGTGGAAGGTGAGGCGGGGACCCAAGAGACCAGCTACACATCATTGTTACTTTTGTGTTGCCTCCCTAGCTCACTCACTGCCTCATCTCCTTTCAGGCATGATATCGCAGGGCCAGCGAATCACCATGCCTGATGCCATGACTCCTTTCTCCTAGGCCCCAACCTCCAAAGTGGGCGTGGTGACTCCAAACATAAAGAAGAAACATGGCAGCACCCCACCAGGTATGTCTAAAGAGAACAGTCTGCCTGTCTGTCTGCTGCTTGGGTTTCCCTTTCTTCCCTTCCTGTACTTTTGTCTGTCTCCTGGTTCTGAGGAAAATAGATGCCAGGGAAGATTTCTGTCTAGTGTAGGTACTTTATACAGCACTTATCAGCCATATGAGTGGTCGTATATTCGCAATGCCCCTAGGAAGTACCATCATCCCCATTTTACAGATAATGCTGATGCGCAAGGCAGATAGCAGCCTTCGCTCCCGGGGTCATGTGAGATGTTTGTGACTAATTTGGGAATTGAACTCTGGTCTCCTGCATCTCAATCCAGTGCCCTCTTCACTAGAATGGGCTTTCTACTGCCTTTCCGGCCTGTTGGTTTCGTCATTCCACCTCCCTGCCCTTTCAGGTGACAACAAGGATGTGGAGGATAGCAGTGTGATCCACTACGACGATGCTGCCATCTCGAAGCTCCTGGACCGCAACCAGGACGCCACCGACGACACGGAGTTACAGAACATGAACGAATATCTCAGCTCCTTTAAGGTGGCCCAGTATGTTGTGAGAGAAGAGGATGGTGTGGTAATGTGCCCAGTATCATGTCTTTCCTTTGGTTTCTCTATTGGGGTGAGGGGAACGAATCTCCTGTCTGGTTTCTCCTCCTTTGTCTTTTTCCTGTTGACTTGGAAAATAGTACTTTGGCAAGAGCCAGGCCTCTTTTGGGGGATGGACCTCTCCATAATTCCCCTGTGATTTTTCGTATTCTTTCCTCTGAAGCTTCCACTGCTAAGTACTCGTGGAGACAGGATGCTGGGCTAGGTGGACCATCTGGCAGCTCTTAGGCTCTTACTAGGTGTCCAAGCAGTCAATTACAAGTGATGTCTTGGGGGAATCCTGAGATCACTGGCAAAGTTATGGTGCTTGGGGAGACAAGCTCTGCTCCATCACAGTGCTTGGAAAATGGGTGTGACCATGCCAAAAGAAACGGGAAAGGGAGATCTTTCACCCTTTATGGCATATCCATGCCCCTTTCTGAGAGCTGTGATATCATGGCACTTGGGAAAGGGGCGTGGCTAGGCCAGAAAAGGAGTTCTCCCAGGCATGTTGGTGGCAAGCCCCTCCCTGCCCCTACACCCCATAAATTTGCTGGTGCACCTGGCTGGGCATTTGATCACCTGGGGCTGATGCCTGGGCAGAGCCAATTCTTGCCCAGGTAAGTCTGGCTAGCCCTGGCTGCAACCCATCAGTCAGGACTCTGGTCTCATTTTCATGTACTCCAGCTTGTTCTGTGGGGAGGTGTTGAATCTCCCAGGCTTTCTTGGTACAAGTTCAGCTCAGCTGCCCTAAAAGTGCATACTTAACTCCAAATTCACGACAACTTAGAACTGCTTGAAATTTCTGGGGTGGGGGGTGGGGAATCATATGAAAATTAGCTTTAAATCAGTTTGTGGCAATAAAAAGTGATTCAAAAAATAAATCAATTGTTAAATATCTTCCTAGAAAATTCTCTATATTTACAAAAGTTGTCCCTCAATTTCTGTGTTTTTGTGATGTTCTGATTGCAAAAAAAATCCTTTTTTATTGATCTTTGACAGCTGGAAGTGTCATGTTTTTCATGGTAATTTTTTGTGTGTGCAAATTCTGGAATTGTTCCCAAAGCGAAAATTTCAATTGAGAAGACTTGAGAAATGTTTTTTTCCTTTTCTTTTCTTTTTTTCTGGAATTGACCGAAAAGTATCTATGAGAAATTACAAATATTTGCCTCAAGGTTGAAAATGTTTTAATTTTTTGAAATGCCTCCAAAGTGGGGGTGGGTGTTTGGGAGGGACAGAGAAAGAAATGTCGACATGTCTGCTCCTGGCTCGGTGTGTGATCCTCCATCCCGCTGTGCTTTCAGGAGGAGGTTGAACGTGAGATCATCAAGCAGGAGGAGAATGTGGATCCCGATTATTGGGAGAAGCTGCTGAGGCATCATTATGAGCAACAGCAGGAGGATCTGGCCCGGAACCTCGGCAAAGGAAAGAGGATCCGCAAGCAGGTCAATTACAATGATGCTTCACAAGAGGACCAAGGTACGATGTTTGCGTCCTTGGCAGGGCCAGCCACTGCGATACTTTGGGAAAGTTGTGGGGCTTTGCGTTCCTTAGGGTTAGGTTGTGCTCGCTCGAGAAATGCTCGGAAGCCAGATATTCTGGTGATGATTGCTACGTGGCCTCCATCTTAAGCATTCTCCTCCTAGTGAAACTCTTCTTGCCTTCTCCTTTAAGATGCAGAGAGATGATGACCTGGTAGGAGGTGAATGAGAAATGTATTGCTGCAGGGACTTGGGAATCCTAGGCTGGGATTGGGCATTGTTGGAGTGTGTGTTATGGGTTTCCTGATTCCAAAAGCTGCTCCTGTCTTCTTGCAAGTTAGAACAATTTACGGGCTGGTCTCTCTGAGACCCCCTGGCTATGGTCCCTAGGGAGTCTGTGCCAGCTAGATACTGGCAGAGTCAAGCTGTGCCCCAGCCTGCTGCAGCGCCCACCCTATGCCAGGAGCAAATTCCCTGCCAAGACTGGCAGAGGAGGGCAAACTGCAGTGCCACGCCCCCTCCCTCTCACTCTGCTGCCATGAGGCACAAAGGTCCCAGTGAGGAGAAAGCCCATTGTCTTTCTCTGCAAGCTGCATGAGGGTAAAGGTCTTGCCCTTCTCTCCTGAGAACCGGCTTGAGATCGTTGTCTCCTTGCGCTCTGCAGAATGGCAGGATGAACTCTCTGATAACCAGTCTGAATACTCCATTGGCTCCGAGGACGAGGATGAAGACTTTGAAGAGAGGCCTGAAGGTCAGAGTGAGTTGTGGTGTTTATTACTTCTTCAGTAAACCGCCTCCTCCACCTCTCGCTAATCCTGATGCTTCGGGCTGGGGTAGCAGCACCTTCCAGCGCTGTTCTGGCAGCTGTCGGATGGACCTTTGAGAATGGCCAAGCCTGCCAGACCTTTGAATGGAATGGAAACATACCAGCTTTGGGGTGGGGCTGGGTGTGATCTGGAACTGGAATTCACCCTACTTTGCACCTCCAAACACAGCCGTCACTTAGCTTCCCCACTTGTAACATTCATGGGTTATTGCTATTACAGCTGAGGGGCTCGCTGCCCATTCTTGCAAGAGTGTGTGATGGCCCAAACACACACAGCCACATTCACAAGCACAAATCCTTAGTTATCTGCAATTTGGGGTGTTCCCAGTCATAGAAAATTATTTGGGGTTGGCTCATCACTGTGTGTACATACTGAGAATCACCTTAGAATCCTGTAACCAGTTTCAGGAAATGTGTGCGCCCCAGCTTTAAGATAAAAAAAAATGGTTTATAAAAAGAAATTAAGTTCAAGTTAAAATAAAAAGGGGAAATCGTTCAGAGTTACAGACAGTTGCTACTGAAAAAGAGCAACTGTTTGTAAGGGCAAAATGTTAAAAAAACAAAACAAAAAAAACCCCAAGATCATCTAAATTCACTTGACCCTGGGTCTCAAAAGTGACCAACCTCCTGTCTAGTTTTTAGCAACGTTCTTTCACAGCTTCATCTAGAATTGGGCTCTTCCTTTTAGATGGTCAAGAGTCAACATCGTTCATTTGGGTGCTTGGTTTCTATATCTCAAAATCCTTGATCCATGTTGATTTGATTTCTAGCGTCCTTGTCCAAAGCTTTGCCTGCGGACAAAAGCATCCTGTTTTCTATTACAATTTCCTCCCTGCCTTGGAGGTGGGTATCTCTCACCTAGGCAGGTAAGGTATCTGCACATCTTCCTCCACTGGACAACAACACACCTGCTTTGTTACACAGGCTTAATCACACAATGGTTTACCCGGTTGGTGTAGGTCTGAGTAAGAATTTGTCTGGCTTAGGAATTTACACGTCATTCACATTGCTAGCTATAACTTTTATATTGCAGTGCTGATTCCCAATATAGTTATATCGTGATACTCAGTATTTCATGGGAATTAAAGCAGCATCAAACATGATTGGTTTACAGACATGCATATTTGGACTACAGGAGCATTGCATTTTAAATAAGACATGGCATATTTTGGATCACCATAAGCTTGAGCTGTTCCATCAGTTGTAAACTCCGGCCACATTTGACCGTAGGAACCTTTTACCACCTAGTAAGAATGGCTGTGCTTTGTTGGCTATTTATCCTTTGCAAAATGATCTGAGCCTCTCGCTTCGCTTGTCTGCAGAGACAACACCAGCTCACAAAAGCCACCAGCCTTCCTGGTGCGCTCATGGCAGATATCTCAGAGACCGAACAGTCAGTGTGGGATTGTTTTCCCCAGGCTACGATAGTGAGAGGTGCAGAGAGTGGGACCATGGTGCACATACTGGCATGCAGAGCCAGTTCTTGGAGCTGCCTCTGAGAATGGAGTGTGGAGAGGATTCTGGATTGATGTTTAGCATTCAGGCCTTATCCTCACCTCTCCCCCACCCCCCCCCACCTTTGGAGAATTCCTGCCAGCCTAATGGGGTTGGTAGCCTAGCCATGGAGACGTGTGCAGAGGGAAGACTTATAGCCCTGCCCCCCTCACAGTGGTGTCGGCTAGGCTTGCATTGCCTGTTTGCTGGACTGTGACCCTCCCCCCCCCCCCCCCCCCCC
>QEPC01004358.1:1195034-1215149 GCA_003113815.1 Sphenodon punctatus | reverse complement strand
AATCAACTCCTTCTGACTCGAATATCCGTCTCCTGTCGTGGAATGTCGAGGGCATTAGACAAAGATTTTTAGATAGAGACTGGTTGGAATTTATATCAGACTATGACATTATATGCCTTCAAGAGACCTAGGTCCCTAGAGGCTCCCCGGACCCGCCCATTCTAAGTGGTTTTTCAGCCTTTGAGGCTCCAGGCTTGAAGGTGGCAAGGACTGGACGCTGCTCGGGTGGTCTAGTTGCATTTGTTTCTAGTGGAATTTTCTCCACTGTTAGGCAACTTCTGGTCGATCTCCCAAATTCTATCATTTTACAGATTTTAAACCCAGGGGGACTTGATCTTCTGATGATTAATATTTGTATTCTCCCTGATTCTTCCCCTTTTTATGGAGTCTCAATCTGGGATCAGCTCCATGATGCCTTGGGTCAACTATCACAGGGCTATCCTAACTGTATGCTAATTAATGGGGGACTTTAACGCGAGGATGGGCAATCAAGCACTGGATGAGGGGGAGCCCTATTTGCAATCTTGCTTTGGAATACCCTCGCGGGGGGTCTATGGATGCTGTGATTAATGCTCATGGGAGGAAATTAAAACAGCTACTATTCAGGCAGGACCACCTGATTCTGAATGGGAGATTCTTGTCTGACCACTTTGGCCATTTTACATATGATTTGCGGCTGGGTGCCAGAGTAATTGATTATATTCTGATCCCTCCTGCCCACTTTCCCCTTGTAAAGAATTTTGAGGTTCTTATTAGACCAGAGGGAAATCACTATCCCTTGCATATGGAACTCGAAGGGGTGGGCAGGAACCATGACTGTGGGTTTCCACCCTGGCCCCTGCTTATGTGACCGATGTTCCTGTGAAGTGGACACCATTGATCTCGAGCCAGATCACCCAGTTGTTGTACTCCTTGGAGTTTCTACTTTTGCGTGACGCACTCTTGAAGGCTGAGAGCAATGAGCAGGTCATCTCCTTAATGAATCTTATCCTAGACCACCTACGCCTGGCTGTTACCAGGAGAGCCCTGCCTGACAGGGGCGCATGCCGGATCATTAGGAACTCCTGGTACGTCCAAGAGTGCAAATCTGCCAAGATGGCACTAGCTAGATCAAGAAGAACCTGGGCCAGATGTCATAAAATCCTTGACTGGGAGCTCTATGTTCGCAAAAGGTGGGAGTATTTTATCCTGCTGCGAGACAAGAAAGCTGCCAGCTGCTCACAAACTTGGGCTGACCTCTTGGTCGCTACAAGAACTCAAAATATTCCCAGATTCTGGAAAATTGTGAATGGCTGGCAAGGTGCCAACAGGGCCCCCAGAACAGCCCTAATCAGTGATGAGGAGTGAATATCTTTTTATAGTGACTTGTACCGCGATACCTCCCCTGAAGCCCCTGACTGGCTTCCTTCGGAACCTATGGGCCAGGGAGGGGACGAGTTACCCTCCCTGCCAATTGTCAGAGAAAGACAGATCCACGAGGCCATCTGTAGACTGCGGTCAGGTAAAGCACCCGGCGCAGATGGCATCCCTCCAGAGCTATTCAAAGATAACCATGGATGGTGGGTCCCAGTCTTAGCTAGGTTCTTCACGGCTATTCATTCCTCAGGTACACCTCCAACTGAATGGGCTACTGCTATCATTCCCATTTTTAAAAAAGGGAACTCCATGGATCCCTCTTGCTATAGACCAATCGGTCTTCTGTCAGTGGTTAGAAGAATGTACACTAGAGTGTTACTAACCTCTCTTGAGGAGTGGGTTCAAGCTCCTTATTAGCAGACGAACAAGCGGGATGTAGGGCAGGGAGATCTACGCTGGACAGTTGTTTTATTTTGTCACACCTTATAGACAAATATGTTAGAATCAGGAGGGTGAAATTGTTTTTTGCATTCATAGACCTCACTAAAGCTTTTGATTCGGTCCCCAGGAAACTCCTATGGAGGAAGTTGTCAACCCTGGGGATCGAGTCAGGGCTACTCCAATTGATAATTTCCCTCCATGAGGGAACCACGGCAGTGGTTAGAAATGGCCCATGTGGCCAGGCTACCAATTCCTTTCCTCTTCAACAGGGTGTTAGGCAAGGTTGCCTTCTGGCCCCTCTCCTTTTTAATCTTTTTATTAATGATCTTGTTCATACGGTGGCGAGCGCCCATCTACTCCTCTCATGATTAGGGGGAAGCCCATATCAATTTTTTTATATGCAGATGACGTCCTACTTTTGTCCCAATCAAAGCAGGGACTACAGCAGTGCTTGGACGCTCTTACTTTCTTTTGTGCCCCAAACCACATGGCGGTAAATGTTGCGAAATCTAAAATCATGTGCGTTGGCACGGCACGCACAAAGCACTGCTGGAAGATTGGCTCCCAAGAGCTGCCGCAAGCTTCTCACTTCCCCTTTAGGCATTACCTTTTCTAGTTCGCTATCTTGGAGAGCTAATCAAGTTTTCTGGGCCACTAAGGCCTCCCAGTCGGTTGCGGGGACCTTAAAACTATTTCACTCCTCCCCTCTAGCCTCTCCAGGGTTAGCTATTGAAGTTTTCAAGGCAAAGGCACTTCCACAACTCCTGTACGGTACTGAGCGCACATTTTATAGCTATACCCCAAGTTGGGAAATCCCACAGAATAACTTTCTGAGGAGTATTTTGCGTGTCCTGAGATCGACCCCACTTCCCATGCTGAGACTAGAATCTGGAATGGGGTCTCTACAGTCTCAGTGCCATCTTAGGGCTTTGAGGTTCTGGTGTAAAGTGAGTCAGGGTAAGGTCCCTTCTTTGGCATTTCAATGCTACCTTGAAGAAAAGGCATGCTGGGGGACTATACAATACAGATGGCTGCATTCTGCTAAGAATCTGATTGAAACCCTTTCACTCCCCAGTGAGGGTCTGGAGCATATGATGGCTGGGGTAGAGTTTAAACAGAAAGTAACTGATCTAGCAGAAAGGTCGGATTTACAAGCAGTGGCACTCTCTAGGATTGCCCCATTGTATTCAGAATTTTAGCTTAGGAGTGCCCTTGAACCGTATCTTTCTTATTTGCATGAACCTAATCTTAGAAGTTTGATCACTCTGTTTCATTTTAATTTACTGGAAACAGCCGTGGTGAAAGGGAGAAGGGAAGGCGTGCCTTATTCGGAGAGATTCTGTACTTTGTTATCTGCATGAAATCGAGACCACTCGCCATATTTTTTTCTGCTGTCCCCACTACAAAGTACTTAGGGAAGTCTGGATCAACCCCTTGTTCCAGAATTCTTCCCTGCCGGTTGAAGGAAGGTTGCGAACCCTTCTTGAGGCATCGGATCCAGTCAGTACCAAGGCAGTAGCCTGTTTCATCAGCTGTGTGGCCAAATCGTGGAATGCTGCTCCTTAGCAAAGCTAATTGAACTTTT
Organism: Sphenodon punctatus; assembly: GCA_003113815.1. Taxonomy (NCBI): domain Eukaryota; kingdom Metazoa; phylum Chordata; class Lepidosauria; order Sphenodontia; family Sphenodontidae; genus Sphenodon; species Sphenodon punctatus. The sequence goes on along the minus strand of QEPC01004358.1, from coordinate 1,211,767 downwards.
TTAAAATAAGCCTTATAATAGGAGTAAAGAATGTTGCTTATGTTTTGATTTTGTATATTTCATAATACAGGATTATTGTGATCCTGTGGCAGTGTTTTAACCCCTCTTTGTATCTGGTTTTAAATTGTCATAGCAAATGCTGGACACAATAAACTGAATTGAATTGAATTGATAGAACGCCATTGGGTGCATTTGCCACCCTATGAGCACATAGGCTGCCTTGAAGAACGGGGTCTGACAGTTCTCTCTGTACATCAGACCACACCCAAATGTCTGCAAAGCCAGGGTCTGCAAAGCCCCTCCCCCCAACTTCTCTGGGGGCCCTGTACCCCAGGCGGCTACAGCACCCACAGACAAAAGCTGAAGCTGTTTGGTGTTCCCGGGCAAACAACCCTCAGCAATAGCTTTCTGTGGTGTTATGACCCCTCATGCTTGTTGCAACTATAAGTTAAACTATTACTTTCAAACTATAAGAAATTGTAGGATTAAAGGAGTCACTTTTAACCAATGGGCAGCTCTGCTCCCACATACATTCTGAGCACAGTGACCTTCACTGCCTTGCAGATCCCCCCACCTCATCTGCCCATTGCTTAACATTCAGTGGTTTCTCCCCGCCCCCGCCTGAAATTCCTTGCTAACATCTGTAACATTTTTAGATCAGTTGGCATGTGCACTTACATGCTTGTGACGGCAAATGTCAATGCAGTTTAATAGCCACCTGGATTGGTGGTGCCGATGCAGCAACACCCCCACTTCCCAGCATAAGCTTTGGAGAAACTTTTTCAACCAATAGCTGGTCTGTAACCAATAGTAGCTAATAGCAGCTCATGCTTGGAATGCAGCCAGTCCTGTAAGAACGCATGACCAGTAGTGGCCAATTGCTGCTCACATGTGGCACACAGCCAATCCTAGCTAGCCAGCTGCCCAACTCTTGAAGCTGTTCAAAACATTTTGTGTGTGGTCTGCAGAGTTCACAGATGTTGGAGAGACAGCCATGGAGACGCATGCCGAGAACTTCCTTGTGCTTATTATCGTGCTCAAGGCCTTCGTTATGGCTGCTGAGCAGACCTTGTGAGCGATCCAACAGATCCAAGCCTTCTGCTGTTGTTGATGCAATGTTATTTCAAGGCAAAAAAAAGCTCTTGCTTGATCTGTGGCTGGGATAGGGGGGCACACCACACCGCAGAGGCACTGGACACCTGCCTACCTCTGGTGACAACAGACTGCTCTGGGGAGGATTGAAGCATCGCAAGGGGAGCTAATACACACTGAGTGGTACTTGTCAGGAGATGTGGCTCCAGTCACCGATGCCATTCGCAGGACTGTAACCCACCGAGATGCTGGTCTGGATCAAGGAGAAAAGCACAGATTGGTGGGAGAACTTGCTGTCCTTGTGGGGAGATGCTGAGTGGGTTGCAAACTTCAGGATGCCTCGTCACCTCATCCCAGAGATAGCCCAAATCCTCAGGCCTCAACTGAAGAAACAAAGCATGGTGATGTTGTCGCCCAGCCCCGTGGAGAAGCGTGTTGCTATCGCCATCGGGAAGCTCGCCACCAGACTCCTGCCACTCTGTCACTTAGCAATTTGGCATTGAAACCCCCATGGGTGGGTACTAATGGAGGTTTGCACAGTGATTATGGAAGTGCTGATGGATCGGGTGTTGCACTTGGCTGACCTCGCGGTGGTGATGGAGGGCTTTCGTCAAGAGAGGTTTCTGTATAGGGGCAATTGATGGGAGCCATAGCGCCATATGCCCACCCCATAGCAAGGACAACTACCTGAACTGGAAGGGATTATTCTTTGTGGTTCTCTAGGCCATAGTGGACCACCATGCCTGCTTCATGGATGTGCTTGCTGGGTGGTCCAGGGAAAACCACGAAACCCACATCTTTCATCAGTCCTTCTCTTTTGCCTGCATGTACATCGAAGACTTTGGACCCTCCACTGAAATATGCCTTAAGGCGGTGCTCATGAGTCTTGTTATTCTTGGGGACTGGACCTTGCCTATGCCCTGAAACCCTGGCTCATGAAGGCATACAGCGTTGTCTGCACCCTGGAGCAAAGTCACTTTTACCATAAGCTCAGTGCCACCCGCTCTGTTGTGGAGAGGGCTTTTAAAGCAGCACTGGAGATCAAATGTTGCTAGGATTGATTTCCAGCAATAGACCACTTCTCTGCTAACAACTGCCACCTGTGTTCTCCACAACATCTGCGAGACCGGTGGAGCTGAGAGAGAACCACCACCACCACCCCCCCAGTTAGCTCCGGCAAGCCAGTATCCCTCTTACGGGACCAGCTGAACAGAGTGGAGCAGCGCATAGCCAGAGAGATTCAGGATGCCTTGTGCCAGCAAATAAGCCACAATGCTAGCCCCAACACCCACCATCAGTGACAGTTTGATGAGCATCTGCGAACTGTTTTAGATGATCTTTTTGTAATATCCATAAAGCCTTTTAAAAATGTTTCCTGTGTTTTCCTGTGTTCCATCCACTCCCCACGCCAGCACAGAGATGGCATACTTTCCCTCCTTGCCCCCACCCCCACCCCCGGTGCTATTTCCCACCAAGCGGCCTAACCCTGTGCGTTCCCTATTGACATTTGTAAATTAGCAGGCTGCAAGCCTGAACCTCTGCTTTTCCTTTTGACATTCGCAGGCTAGTCAAGTCTGGGAATGCCAATATGAAATGCAGAGGCACAGGCGGGCAGCTGGCTACTCTGCAACCGACCTTTGCCTGTGGCTTTCCCATAGTAGTTCCCTTTGCACTCCGGCTTTTCCCTGCTAGGCTACTATGGGCCCCCCGCCATCAAGTGCAAGTGCATGGTCAGCGGACTCCCTCCGCTTTCCTTTCCCTTCCAACCCCCAAAGCGGCTTATCACTATGCCATACCACCATTGTCCATGCCCCCCCTTCCCTTTTCTGTATCTTTGTCAACCACTACCTTCCCTTCCAACCACTACCTTCCCTTCCAACCACTACCTTCCCTTCCAACCCCTAGCCCGCAAAGTGGTTTATTGCTATGCCATACTGCCATTCTCCACGGCCCTCCCCCACAACCCCAAAGTGGCTTATCGCTATGCCATACAGCCATTCTCCAATGCCCCCTTGCCCCAAACTTCCCTCCTTGCCCAGAATAAGCATAGAAAGCATTGATAATGAAAAATTAGAGAACTTTATTAAACTTTAATATAGTTATATAAAGAGGATCTATAAATAGACAACAATATTATTTATAATTGATTCTTTTTTCTGCCTGTACCTTGGGGCAGCTTGGTGTGCTTGCTTGCGTGGTGGGACTGGCACAGGAACATCTTCCCAATCCTCCTCCCCCCATGGATCCGGCTGTGGAGGAGTGTTTGTGGGAGGCATGCAGGAATGATTGGCAGGGGTGGGGGTTGGAGGAATCATGCCTGACCTGTCATGAGCACAGTATGGAGAGGGCTTGGGTGTTTTTCTGGTGTGTGTGTGTGTACGTGTGTGTGTACGTGTGTGTGTACGTGTGTGCGCGCGGTGCAGGGGGAATCAGAGCGGGTGGTTGGGTACCACATAGGTGGGTGTGTACAGCCGGTGGGGGTTAGGAAAAGGCGCCTGCCCGAGCCAACAATGCTTGTGGTCACAGCAGCAACATGCTCGAGCAGGGGAGCTCTGGAGCTGGATGGCCTTGGACAGGCTGCTTTGGATCTGTGCCCACATCTTGCTCATCTGCTTGCTCACCTTCTTGATTACGCTGTTTAACCACTCAAACTGCTGCCTGAGGTGAGCTCAAAGCCTGTCCTCCTGCCAGTGATCCAGGTGGGCCTTGGCAGCCAAGGCTTGCGCTATGTGATGTTCTGCCACACCAGCTGCCTATGCTTCCTGACCAGGCTTTTCTCCTACATCTCTATGGTGCTGGTGGACCTATACATGCATGATTCTGCACAAAACTTAATTGATGGGATGCGGACACATGGACACACATTAGCCCGCATCCACCCACACACCGTGCTCCGTGTGCTCTGGGACCCTGCCATGAGTGGAGGCTGCATATCCAGTGGGGGCCACGTCCAAACACCTAATACATGAGCAGGTGGACATCCACCTGGTGTGGCCTACCGTCTTGTTTGTTAACACCTGGAGCTTCATTTCCTTCCCTGAGTAGTGGGCGTGGTCCCAGCCTGGACTGCTGGAGAGACTGCATTGCAGGGCAGAGAGCTGGGGCCATTCACGCTTAGATTTCCCCCCCCCCCCTGTTTTCAGAGCATATGTGTCTCTCTTCATGAGGCATTTGTGTGAGCCTGGAGCGGATGGTGCTGAGACCTTTGCCGATGGCGTTCCCCGGGAAGGACTGTCTCGCCAACATGTGCTGACACGGATAGGCGTGATGTCACTAGTAAGAAAGAAGGTGGGTGAGTAGAACCTTAAATGAGGCACATCAGGTACGTTCTGTATGGCACCAGGTTGTGGGTAGTCTTGGCAGGACTGGGACTGTGGACACGTCAGGCAGGACTGGGGCTGTAAGCAGCAACCAAACCAGGATGCATCACTGGGGCGTGGGCCAGAGGGTCGAAGCTGAAAGTCGGTCTGAGCCAAACTGGCAAACCTGATGGAGATTCCAAGAAGCAGAATTGAAAGGCAAGCCAAGAAGAGAGAGCTGGGAGGTCAGTGCTAAGAGGCTGGGACAAGGGGAAGAGCTCGGACAGAGAGCAAGGACTGGTGTGGTGCTGGGGACAGGCAGGAGACTAGGACCAGGGTATGGGCCGGAACATGTACTGGCCTCTCGGAACTTGCCTTTTATGTTACAAACACACTCTCTTATTGACTTTCTACTACTGCCAAATCCTGTAGAATCTCTCACCATGAGGTATGGAGGTTAAGCGGACTGATGACCATCTGTTTTGAGTGGCCAAAAGAGTTCAAGTGGTGGGTGTTGGAGCTTGAAGGGGATTGGGGCCGGGCCTTTGATAAACACCTCAAATTTATGAAGCTGCTTCTAACTTTCTGAGTACTTGAGATGCATGAAATGGGGCTCAAATTTCCCGACTTGTAGGATTTTCTATTTGTTTCTGCTTTGGGGACTTCACAGCAATAGCCTTTGCTGAGGCACTTTTTCAGTTCAACTAAGTGGAGTTGCAGGGGGTGGGGAATAACAAATAGAAGCAAGTTACCTGAGCTCTTCATGAGCTTCTGAAAATTCAAGGCCAGAAAAGGGCTATTACGATTAATTAGTGTGACCTACTACCTGAACCCCCAGCCAGAACCCCTCATCTGATTATTCCTGCGTTCAGCTCAGCAAACTGTGGTTGAACTAGGGCATAGCTTCTGTGGGGAAACCTGGCCATCATTTTGGGGCCTTGTTCTGCATAGTATTTAAGTACAGGTCTAATTTTAAGCATGCGAGGATTCCCAGTGTGACATTGCCTTAAAGTTACTCACATGTTTACGAACCTTGCTAGGTGAAAGAAAATTTACTACATTCCTTGGTTTAAAAGCCTCCCAAAACTGTAATTTGAATTTGCGTGCAGCTCCCTCCCGACACTTATTTGGGAATTTTGCAGTGAGCAGCTAGAATTGCTCCCAAGAAGATTGATGATCTGTCCAGTATGGGGAGACAAAGTAGTTTCAATTAGACTTTATCGGACCAACTTCTCTTGGTGAAGGTATGCGAGGTTTGGGGCCACATAGAGCCCTTCCTTGGGCTCATAAAAAGTCAAGCCTGAGAAAGGGTAGGGCCTGAAAGCGTTCATATTCTCGCCAACAGAAGTTGGTTGAATAAAAGATTTCATCTCTGCTTTGTCTCCGTCTCTTATTTTTGGGACCAACACAGCAACCACCCCCTTTATAGATTATGTGTCTAATACACTCCTATTTAACCCGACCTCTTTGTGTTTAGGAGCCCCTTAATGTATTTATTTTTGAAATCCCTACTGCAAGGCAGGGAAGATATCAAGGCAATGTTAGAATTGGTCCTGATGTGAAGCTGGGGAACTGTGGAATACAAAAGAGACCGGTTTGTGCGGTGCCATCGCTAATGCATGCCACTCAGCTGTCTAGAAAAGGATGTGGGCAGAATGGGAAAATTCAGGCAGGGAGAAATAAAACACGATGAATGCAGAGCGTGCGGGGATGTTCAGGGGAAGAGATCAGAGAGCAACAGCGCCAGGGGTAAAAAGTAAAGCAAGGATGTTCCCTGTGGGATTGATTCTTGGAGCTAGGGGTGTAAGGAGGCTACAGGAGTGCTCCTTCTGTCCGTGTCGTATTGTGCTCGCAGAGATCTCTCATTCACCCTGGATGTGTCCGTACTGATTAGCAGGGTCACTTGCACGCTACTGCAAGGTCAAGGATGGCCTAATGTGCCACATTAAAACGCCCGCACAGCCGATCGATGCTAGTAACCTGATACTGTCCCCATGCAGAGACAACTTTAGGCGATGCTCAAGCCGTTTGGGCCCAAAGGCAGCTTCCCACGCGAGCTCAGGCCCAACTGGATTGGGCAAGTGGACGCCGCCTTTTGGTTTGCCTGGCAAGCCGTGTTGCCCATCAGCCACAAGCTGTGACTGCAGTAAAATGCAGACTACGCAAATGAGGTCGGGAGGCCAGATAAGCCAGGTCATTTTTAGCATCTGGCCACTAGGGGGCAAACCCATCTGCAACGAACTTGTCATCACTCTGGCAGGGAGGGTCGCAATAAAGCTTGTGATGTTCAAATGCTGAGGACACCTGCTCAGCTTGTCTGCCAGCTTAAAGCCTAACCAGGTGGCCTGTTTATTCCTTCGTATCCGCCACAGGTTCAGGAGTTTGAACATGTCAATGGGAAGTACAGCACCCCTGACTTGATCCCAGAGGGGACAGAGAGCAAGAAGTCTAGCGAGGTGGTATCATCCGATCCAAACACCCCTGTCCCAGCCAGCCCAGCCCACATGCAGACGGGGTCAGCGGCACAGCCAGGTAAGAGCTGCTTCATGCTGCTGCTCTCGGAGCTGGAAACCCATTGGTGGTTAGGGAGCTTACACAAGACTTTCCAAAGCAGCCGTAGGGGGATTTGGGGAAGCTTAACAAGAGACGCCTGAAAGGGGCTTGATTTGTCATCAAGCACCATTCCCACCCCGCACACACCCCCCATACAAATGATGTTAACCATAACCAATGTCCCACTCAGCACAAATAAGGAATGCTTTGGCCCGGGAGAAGGACCCCATCCCCCTTTTTGTCTGGTGGAATAATACCCCCCCATTGAGGTCAGTGGCAGAGGTCATATAAACTTCAGTGGTGCAGGAAGACCTGGGAGAATTCTACTGCAATTGTGAATTCTAGCCAGCACTTAATAACAGCAGCAAGGGGGTCATCCTCCTGCCAAGCTGAAGCCAGGGTGGGGGTACTCGCCCACCGACTGCGGTTATTGGGAATCCTAGCTTGTGCTCAGTCATAAGAGCAGTAGGGGCGTGCACCAGGCCCCCATGTCATTTTTCTTTTTCATTATTCAAAAATGTTGTTTTCGTTATGGTTTTTGTTATCATTTTTTATATCGTTTTTGATATTGTTATTGATAACGGTATCGGTATCAGTTTTATTATCGGTATCAATATTCGTTATCGTTATTGATATCGGTATCATTTCAAACAAAGATTTTATTTTTGGTATCGGTATCGTTATTGATTCGTGTGCACAACTCATATATATCTAAATTTAAGGGAGACGGGGAAAGGAAAACTATTATCTAATCGATTATCTATATAACTATTCTAAAATCTAATCTATATGTCTATAATATATATCTATATCTAATCTATACTACCTATCTATATATAATGTACAGGGGGAAGAGGGGCAGGAAAAGGGAGAAGGTAAAATGTAGGGTATGAGGAAGGAAAGGTATTGGTGGGAATACCTAATAAATAAATAATACAATGAGGGCTAGGGAGGATTTTTTATGTGCAAGCACCACAGTTTTGTAAACGCAACCTGACAAGCAGAGCTCTCACACAACGGAGAGAAAAAACCTGGCCCTCCCATTATAAAGGGTTGCAGTACCCTCCCCCAGAGCCCCCCTGATTGGTTGTGGGAGGCAGCAGGCATTGAGCAATCACAGAGTCCCATGAGACTGCTGGGGCCTGCTTGCGCTGCTCATTGGTCAGATACTGCTGAGCTGCATGCCCCTCCCAACACAGGCACAGTTCAAGAGTTCAACCCTGTTAAGACTCCAAGATGTCTGCTCCATCCTCCCCTCTCTACATTTTCCCTCCAAAACCCAACTGCCACAGCCGTGATAACGACATTGTCGTTTTTGTTTCTTGTTATCGTTTTTGATATCGTTTTCGTTATCTATATCAGTATCAATATTGTTACCGTTATCAGTATTCTTCGTTGTCGTTTTTAGTATTCTCGGTTGTCGTTTTCGTTATTGCAATAACAAAAATGACAATTTTTGTTATCGTTATTGTGATAACAAAAACGACATGCACACCCGTAAAGAGCAGAGTGGTTTCCCCTCCAGGGACCAAGCCAACACTGTTGACATTGAAAGCTGGCTGGTGTTTACAATGTCAGCAGTGCCCATGGGGCACTTGCCAGTAGCGTTCGCTGGGTTTGTCTGCGGCACCATCTTGGGACTGAAAATGGGAAATGTCCATTTCCATGTTTCAAGAAATGTGCAAGAATAAAAAAACACAATTTTTGAAACTGGCCTTGTGTGATAACAGTTCCTGGTTAACTGCGTTTCATCAAGTATCCTGTGATCTAATCTGTTCACACTCTTTAAAAAAAAACACAAAAACCCAGAGCAAACAGACTGCAAATTTTTTGTCTGGTGTGAATAATACACCCGTTGAGGTCAGTGGCAAAGGTCCTATATACTTCAGTGGTTCAGGAAGACCTGGGAGTATTCAAACTGTAAGATCAGGGCGGGCCCCAGGGTTTGTGAGGCCATGTGCGAAGTCCTGGTGCGGGGCCTAATTTGCATAATTAGGCACCACCTAATTATGCAAATGTGTAAATTTACATAGAATTTACTCCCTCTGGACAGGAAGGATTCCCATTCTCCACCCCTCCGAGTGGTCATAGACAAGCATGGCCTCCCAATGCTCCCCCACCCCCCCCCACCTCCCCAGCCGAGCGTCTACCACCACTCTAGGAGTGGTTCCACTGCAGGGGCAGCTGGGCGGGCAGTGAGGCAGGCACAGAGAGACTGACTGCGTCCACTGCCTTACTGGGGGAGGGTGGGTGAGCATAGCTAGCCTGGCCTCCAGAAAATTCCAAGGCTAGCTAGGTAACTCCTGCAGATGTGGCAAAAAGCAGAAGGCAAACTCTTCTTACCTATTATCTTCCAAATTGAGGCCATGAGGTGTTAACGTGTTAAGTCTATAGATCCAGAAGTTCTCCCTTTTATCCAGCATCACGGGGTTTGGTAGGTGTTCAATGGAGAATATTTCTAAATCTGATAGCTCATGATGTTCTAAATTAAAGTGTTTAGGAACAGGTTGTTGTATTTTTGTTGGTCAGGCTAGCAGATTTGTGATTCCTAAAACGGGGACGCAGATCTGTGGTGGTTTTACCAACCTATTGTATGTGGCAACCTGAGTGTTTGCATTGAATGATGTAAATAACAGTGCTGGTTTTACAGGTTAAGATTCTGCCTGATGAGGTAGGTCTTGTTGGTAGTTGTGCTTTTGAAGGCGGTTGTTTTTCTAAGATAAGAGCAGGCGATGCATCGGTTAGATGAGCAGGGATGTGAGCCAGGATTGTCAACAGTTGGTGTGAGTTTGGCTCTGACTAGTAGCTTGGATCTATAGACTTAACACCTCATGGCCTCAATTTGGAAGATAATAGGTAAGAAGAGTTTGCCTTCTGTTTTTTCCCACTTCTGCAGGAGTTACCTAGCTAGCCTTGGCATTTTCAGCCCACAGCATTCCTCTAGCTGTCACCTGTCTCTGGGCACCATTTGAAACCCAGTGCGCTACTGATGAAGGCGGAAGCCGAAACGTTTAGCTCCAGCTTCAGCACCAGCGTTTTATCTTTCCATCTACCTCTGTTTTATCAATCTACATCTACAAAAAATTATTAATTATTGATTGACTGCATCCTCCTGGGATCCAGAGCTTCCTTCAGGGTTGTGCTGTTCAGTTGCTTTTCAAGTATCTCTCTCTCTAAAAAAACAACAACACAGTTCAGTTGTGCCCCCATAATCCGTTCACGCTGCCCTCGCCCCATAACCAGTTCATTTGCATCCCCGCCCCCATATAATCTATTCACACTGCCCCCACACTCATAACCATTTAATTTGTAACCCCCCAGGGCAGTGTGAATTGATTATATGGGGGGTGCGAATGAAATGGTTATGGGGAGGGGGTTTAAAGACAGTATTCCTGTTAATAATAACTTCATTAAGAAGAGTTAGTGAAATAGCAGCCATAATAATCTCAGAACCATATTTGCAGATTTTCCAAGATAGAATAGATATTGCTTTACATCCTAAATTCCTACCTAAGGTACTATAAGTAAGACAGTTGTGGGAATGTTTTACACAGGCCTCTCCCAGCCATGAACATGCAGATTTCTGCATGTTCAATGGTGGGGCAGCCCTGTGTGAATGACACAGTGCACACGCCCATGGTAAGTGGGAGTGCGTGTGCGCCCGCCTAACACGCATCCCCACTCACTCCCCACTCGTCCCCACGCACGGAGCAACCGGGGGAAATGGCGGGTACTCCGTGGGTGTGAATGAGTGGGGGGTGAGTGGGGATGCGTGTGCAGCCGTGTGCATGCCCAGCCCACACACCGGCGCGCCCACGGACCTCCCACCCAGCGGAGCCATGTAAAAACGGCCTGTGAGGAGCCACTCGAACAGAAGGTTGCTACCTTGTAAACAAGGTTCTTTGAGATGGCTCCGAACATTCTCACAACACCCATCCTTCCAGCCCTGCATGGAATTTTTTTCTTATGTTCCTAGAAAGGGTTGGAAGGAACTGTCATTCTAAGGGGAGAGTGCCTTTTATATTAGAGGAGCTCGAGACCATCACGTGGTCTATTATTTGAATAGGGTGAGCATACGCAACCCAGTTGTGAGAATGTTGGGACCTATCACGAGGAACCTGCTTTACAAGGTAACAACCTTCTGATCATTCACGTGGGGAGGAGTTGTTTGTAAACAAACAACTTTATCTCCCAGTCCCATCGATTGGTGTCCTGCTGCTGCTGCTGCTGAAGTACTACTAGGAGGCAGAGGCAGAGGCAGAGGCAGAGGCAGGTGAGGGATAGGGACTAGAGCCAGGGAGAGGAGGCAGAAGAACTTATTGGGGGAGAAGCTGGCTGCAGCCTGTCGCCCAGCCAGGCAAGTGCAGGGCCCCAGCTGGCTGCGGGCCCATGTGCAGCCGCGCATGTGGCACATGCCTGGGGCCGGCCCTGTATAAGATTTCATTGGGGCCACATAAGTGAAGTATAACACATACACTGAATTTCCCTCCTTCGGGTCTGGTTAAGACATGTGTATGAAGGGCCCTGATTTGAGGAGCAGAAATGATGGATAATCCATAGGGCGGTTCTGTCTAAAGGCTACTTGGTCTCTCTGTGAAACTGGGCCTTCTTTCTAAATTGAATAGTTCAGCTTTTGCTTCCAGCCATTAGAGAATGCCATGATGTTCTGTGGTGACACTGCATCTGCTTTCACAGTTGAGGACAAATAAAATTGATAAAGCAAAATTTGATTTAAAACCAGCTTCCCCTCCCCTTAAACCATGGACAGGAGAGCCCACCCCACCCCACCCCCAAAGGAGAGACAGAGCTTCCGAAGGGCCAAAGGCAGCAGATGGCTCTCCAGGAATGGCAAAGTTAAAGGAACGGTGTGTGTATTTTGTTGTTTCAGATAAAGTGGATGCACAGTTGGGGTTCCCAGAGGAAAAGGAACAAGTGGAACAGAAGCCTAAGAAGCCACCTGAGAGCCAGGTATGGGCTCTTCTACCAGCCTCTCTAGCTTAGATACTCACCTGGCCCCAGTATTAGGGATCTTGGCTTATCCCCACAGTTTTTACTGGGTTTATTCTCACAGCTCCACTATATAAGAGACTTTCTCAAAGTCACCCAGGGCTGGGAGCTGAACTCGGGTCTCTCACATCCCAGGTTAATCATTGGGTCACGCTTTCTCCTGTATCTCTCACTTTCCAGGAGATCACACATCTTGGCATTCCTAGTGTCCCCTGGGGGGTAGGGAGGGATGGGTGGGTGGGTGTCCCAGATACACTCTCTTCTGCTTTGGATCCAGTGTCACAGCTCAGCCAGGCAGGGAATTTACACTCCAGCTGAGAGTGGCTCTCTCCCCCACTGACATGCACCCATGCTCCCAGCCTCCTCTTCCTCAGTGCTGTTGCATTCACAGAGCCACCTGGCTCCAGAGCAACTGCCCTTCTGCACCCTGCCTTCTTCCCCACCTGCCCTGTGTTAGCTCTGCCTGTTCAGCTGTGATTCCAGCCAGTGTCGCTCTTGTGTGGCTTTGCCTGGTTGTCTAAGCTGGCCGCCCCCACCCCCCTGTAGCAATAGACCCTGCTCGCTAATCCCTGCATTCTCTCTCACGCCAAGTCCTGCTGCGGTGCAGCATGGCTCTGTCCAGCTGGCTCTTTGCACTGCATTTACTGCACTTTTCTCTGCCGTGACCCCAGCTGCCAGATTCATATCTCCTGTGCAAGCCTTTATTTATTATGCACCCAGCACCCACTATCCCATTCATAAGCTCTTTCTGTGTCCTCGCCCCAGTTTCCTATGTAGATAATGAAAGGGGGCAGTCCCAATACCCAGCTGGGGACCCCCCTATTCACCGTAGCCTTCTGCACACAGCTTCAACTCCGTCCTACTCAGTGTAGCCCTAGTGGATAAGGCCTTTGGATTTGGACTGGAGGGAACCTGTGTTCAAATCTCATTTTAGTCACTGGATGACTTTGGGCAAGTCAGCCACAGTTCTCCATCTGTAAAATGGGAATGTATGTCTCCCTGTCTCTCTATGTGCTCCTCCCCCGTGTCTCCCCTTCTTTGTCTATCCCAGATTGTAACCCCCTTGGGGCAGGGACCTGTCTCTGATGTCAACTATCCAGTGCCAGTCACATTTCTGGTGCTATATAACTGTAATAATAATAGTCTGGTGACCTATCTGCCAGGGGCTCCTCCTAGGGCCCCTAGCCAGCCTATAACCCCAGGCTGTTATGCTGTCTTTAAATTGCACCTTAAATTGACAAGGTGCTCAGGGTAAGGCCTCTGCCTTGCACTTTGGAACATGCTTTAGAACAGTTACGTCACTAATTGTCCAAGCTGCTGTGTGCAATGGGCTGATGCTCATTGTGCAGGTCCCAGGGAATCTGGGGCAGGGAGGCCTAAGGTTGCAGAGGGCATCTGTGTCAGGGGAAGGTTGAAATCTCAGGATCATGCTTCTCTGAATGAGGTTGCGTTGAGTTTCTGAGAGGTTTACAGCCTTGCGCGCGGACCCCTTGTACCTTGGCTATGCTCGTGACATTGCTTTGTGTTAAGGTGCCGGCAAGTGCTGAGAAGGTTGAGAATGAAGAGAAAGAGGACAGCACAGAAAGCAAAGAGAATCCAAGTGAAGAGAAACTTGAAGAGAGTGAGAAGGCAGAGCCTTCCCCTGAGCAGCCTATGAAAGGTGAGCTCCTTCACCCAGGTAGAAAGACCCTCATCGCCCAACAGCAACCAGAATAACTTGCCTCCTTGCTGCAAGGCCCATGAACCTGCTGTTCTGCTTCTCCTCCCAGCCTGGCCTCTGGGCCTCAGAGCTGTGCAGAAATCCATGTTTCAGGGCTTGTGTTTTCCTTCAAGCCCTGACTCACGCACACCCTGTGTTTTCTCTTTTATTCTAGGCCAGGGGTGGGCGAAGTTTCCAAGACCAAGAGCCAGCTACCAAAATTTTCCTATAGCCAAGAGCCACAATATGCGTTACACTGATCGTGGCTTCCCCCAATCCCAGGGACAAGGCAGCGCTGCTTCCCCCAACTCCCCCTCACATCAGAGTTCTGGCACCCAAGCTGTCGGGTGGGTTTGAGCAGCAGCAATAGCAGTGCAGGGTATGCTCCCCCTGCTCCCATGCCCCCCTCCGGTGCCTGTAATGGCAGCTCCTCTTCTCTTGTTCTGAGGGAGCCACATGGTTGTTACCCTGGGCAGCCACTTCTGGTGAGAGCTACAGCACGGGTGCCCAAGAACCGCACGCGGCTCCCGAGCTGCCATTTGCCCACTTCTGTTCTAGGCTGTTTCAAGATACATTCCTTTTCCCAGCCTCCCCTCTTTGCACCAGTCTAAGGCTGCTTGCCCACGAGATGGACTGTGCAGCCTTTGGTGCCGCGGGAGCCTGTGCGAGTCAAAGGATGCGCAGCTCCTGCCTTATGGGAAAGGAGGAAGGTGCTGGTCTTTTGCCGGCAAATATGCACGTCGGGCAGAGTAGTGAAATCTTACTCTGTCCGACACACGTGCTTGCTGGTGAAAGACCCGCGCTTCTGCGTTTACCACGAGACGGGAGCTGCGCGTCGATGACTGTGTGATGATATCAGAAGGGAGGCCGTACCCAGACGGAGTCCCTGACGTGACTCAGGCTCCATTCACGCGAGCCTTTTCTCCAATTTCTTACAGGCGGTTGTACGTCCTTGTTTTCACTGTTCCCATCTTCCCTCCTTATCCCACCCCATCCCCATGGCTGCTGCTAGGTATCCCATGATCCTTCATGGCTCTGCATTGACTCTAAGGGGCAGACAGACTGACAGCAGGATTAAATCCGTCACACGTTATAACAAATTAGCCCAATGGTTAAACTTTGGTTTCCAAGTTAAAGTTTTTGGATTAACCAACCTAAGCTTTTCACACAATCAAAACTAAAGTCGGGGGAAGGGGGGAAAGGGATTTTTGCAAATGAAGCATCTCACGTGAATGTAGCCTTAGAGCAGCCTGAACTGGGAAATTCTGAGCTGCAAGGCTCCTACTCCAATCCATAACTCTCCCAAATTTGCTGCATGGGCAGGGCAATGCAGCACCCGTGAAATGTCAGTTTGTTCAGAGAGCCAGAGCATTTGTTCGGAGAGCAGATTGTAAACTCTTGGGCAGGGACCGTGTCTATCTTATTTTCTGTAAAGCGCCAGGTACATCACTGGCACTATATAAATGCTTATAATAATAATAATAAATTAATAATAAGGGGTTAGGTGCTGCTTGAGTCCAGAGGACTCATCCCCTTAATGGGGTGTGACCATCCCCTTGTTGACAGCTCTAGCCCCACTGAGGAATCCAAGAGGACATCGGTGGAGGTGAATGTGCCATGAGCTTGTCCCCTGGAAGCTGGTCAATGGAGCTGCTTCTATTGAGTCCGTGGCTTGAGGTCTGAGGCCACTAGGGGCACCGGCAGAATGAAATTCAGGGGGGGACCCCTTTTCTGATGTGCCCACACCCCTCTTTAAACACTGTGACATCACAGTGCTCAAAAGAGCTGGGGCAAGGGGTTGAGGAGAATACCCTTACCCTGGTCCTTTCCAATGTGATCACAACTCTTTCTGCGCATCGTGATGCCACGGTGCTCAGCCAGAGGGCATGGCCATGTCATAAAGCAGCGTGGGAGCCCTTTTGCCTCTGTCCGTTTCTGATATGGCCCTGTTCCCTACACAAAGGGCTCAGAAGGGAACGGGGACAGGTGGGGGACAACTGCACCCCCTTGCCACTCACCTCCCAGCACGCCTGGTGGCCACCGTTATTTGTGCTGTTGCTTTTTACCCCAGAGCTAGTCTTGAGAGGCTGTTGACACCGTTCTATGCTTGATGTAACAGGCTGGGTGAGCTTCAAATAAAGGGAAAGACTGGACGTTTGCGGCTTTAAATAGGAATCACAGCTTCATTTGAGGCAGTGGCTAGTGCCACCAAAAGCATTTTGTGCCTGTTAAATCTCTCCTCACGCCCTTGTTCATTTCCTGCAGAAGAGCCTGTTCAGGAGAAAGAAAAGCCAGTGGAAAAGCTGGACTCAAATGCCAGTCAAGGCAAAGGAGACGGAAAGGAAATTAAGCCAGGTAAGGTGCCATATCTGCAACCATATTTGCAGATTTATTTTCCAAGACAGAATATATATTGCTTTACATCCTAAATTCCTACCTAAGATAGTATAAGTAAGACAGTTGTGAGAATGTGGCCCTTTTTACATGGGCCTCTCCTCCCAGCCATGAACACGCAGATTTCTGTGTGTTCATGGGTGGGGGAACCCCATGCACGCGCCCATGGTGAGTGGGGGTACGTGCGCGCCCACCTAACACGCATCCCCACTCACCCCCCCACTCATCCCTACGCATGGAGCAACTGGGGGAAACGGTGGTTACTCCATGGGTGTGGATGAGTGGTGGGTGAGTGGGGATGCGTGTGCAGCTGTGTGCATGCTCCACCCATGCACTGGCGTGCCCACGGACTCCCCACCTGGCGAAGCCATGTAAAAATATCATGTGAGGAGCCACTGGAAGAACAGAAGGTTGCTACCTTGTAAACAAGGTTCTTTGAGATGGCTTCAAACATTCTCACAACATCCACCCTTCCAGCCCGCATGGAATTCTTTTCTTATCATTCTAGAAAGGGTTGAAAGGAACTGTCATTCAGAGGGGGAGGGTACTTTTTATACTAGAGGAGCTCGAGACCATCACGTGGTCTATTATTTGAATAGGGTGAGCATGCACAACCCAGTTGTGAGAATGTTGGGAGCCATCTCGAAGAACCTTTTTTACAAGGTAACAACCTTCTGATCAGCACATGG
>QEPC01004358.1:1170796-1185150 GCA_003113815.1 Sphenodon punctatus | reverse complement strand
AGGGAAATGGTGGAAACCTCCATGTGCTTGGTGCAGGGAAGGGTCTGTCATTAGACAGGACTAGGGCTGAAATGCGATCTCAAGTTTTTCTCGGTTATCATAGAGAATCACAGTTCTCGACTCATTTTGAGCGAGAAATGATAATAGAGGAAGTTCTCAGTCGAGAATTTCTTCTTGAAATACCGTTTACCATTACTGTTTACTGCAGTTTACCGTGCACCACTTACCGTGTACCGTGTTCATCCTGGTAATGCGCAAAGTGGCATTTTTTATTTCGCGCCTGCGCATTACCGGAATGTACACGGTAAATCACTATATGGAAAATGGTAAATTACAGTAAACAGTATTTCGAGAAAAAAATTCTTGACCGAAATCTTGGTCTGTTATCGAGATTGTACTAAGATCTCAGTGACAGTTCTCGATTCTTGTGATATTTTTGTGAGAAAAAAATCACTTCTTGTTTCAGCCCTAGACAGGACACACATAGCTCAGTGCTGGGCAGCTCCTGAGTAGTAAACTAGCCGCAGTCCAGAGTTGTCTGCGGTGGGACTGGGAGACCTGTTTCGCTCATCCCTGAGACTACTGCCCTGCAAGGGACTGGGTTTTTGGGGAGGGTGAGAAGGGCATTCAGTTTGTTTGCTGGATTGCTACTGCACGTGGCATTGGAAGACATTCAGATGCAGAGACACCCTCTACACACACACACACACACACACACATACACACCCAATGCTGGAAGGGTGAGGGGGCTGTGGGGTTGCTGTTGGATGGAACTGAGGGGATGCACCAATTATGGGGGCGGGATTAGGAGTGCTCAGAGTTTGTGGGAATCTATTCTTGCAAGCTCAGAGAATGAATTTCATACATTTGACATTTCCTGATAGCTCACTCACAATAACCATCCTGTCTGTCTGTCCCTTGATCCACCAAAACTTGGTTGCTTCCCCCCCACGCCAACCATGCTCTGAGCCACATGGACTGTAGCGCTATAGGCGATTTGTGACCGTTGATAGTGGGGGGAGGCTACAATTTAAAGGTTGTTATTAACAGCATCGGAAGCTTTAAAAAAAAAACCACGCTGTGACAACTGCACCACAGTATTCTTGAGATGAGTTGCTGGTGTTTAGTAACCGTTAAGCATAAATGCTTTAAAAATGAATGACCGTACCTTGTCAAAAAAATTGTGTCAGTCCTTTCTACTTGAGAACCACATAATAACGTCTGATATGTTGGTATGTTAGCCATCGTTGTGATATGCTGCTGTGGGAGTTTGTGGGAAGGGCAGGGGTCAGGGAGGGACAGGAATTCTGGTATGGCGGGGAGGGGAAGATTGCTGGGGCAGCAGTGAATTCGGGAATTGGAGGGGAAGAGGCTTCCCACCACGTGCCAGTAGGTTGCTGCTGGAGTCCATAATTGGGATGCCTTTCTCATTCTCTTGGCCTTCTCCTCACCCAGCTGGGTCTGTACTTTCTTGGAGCGCACTCTCTCCTGGGTCTGCGCCCCAGTCCTCGGGGCTCTCCCTCTCTCCTGGGTCTGCGCCCCAGTCCTTGGGGCTCTCCTCCTCTCCCCTGCGTCTGCGCCCCAGTCCTTGGGGCTCTCTCAACTCTTTTGCTGCTGCTGGCCAGGTTAGCGTGCTCTGCTGCCGTCACCTCCCCTCCTGTCCTTCTCAGCCAGGTCCTGCCACTGCTGCCGAGTCCTCCTTGCCTCATGGGCGCTGCTGCAGCCTGCCTCTGAGTCCTCCTCCCTTGTGCCGCTGCCACTGTTTCCACAAGGAAGTCGCCCCGCTGACTACTTCCTGCCTGCCCAGACGAGTGGGACCATGGCAGAGGAGGAGGACTGGACTCCTAAGTCCAACCATTGTGGGACTCTGGTGGGGCTGGACCAGAGAAAATTATGGGGAGGTGGGGCACGTGCCGCCCATCCTTCCCCCTAT
This sequence comes from Sphenodon punctatus, assembly GCA_003113815.1. NCBI lineage: Eukaryota > Metazoa > Chordata > Lepidosauria > Sphenodontia > Sphenodontidae > Sphenodon > Sphenodon punctatus. The sequence goes on along the minus strand of QEPC01004358.1, from coordinate 1,183,217 downwards.
GCGTCACCCATGCTTAACACATTAGCAACTGCACTATGTGGCTGCACGGGAATCACTGTGCTGTCAGAGGAGGTGAACAGGTTCCTTAGCTCCTGGGGTTGTGATCTGTGTCTGTCTTTCAGTTCTGAACCAGCTCGAGGAGCTGCTGAGTGACATGAAGGCTGACGTGACCCGCTTGCCCTCCATGTTGTCCCGGATACCGCCCGTTGCCGCTCGCTTGCAGATGTCTGAACGGAGCATCCTGAGTCGCCTGACCAACCGAGGTGGTGACCCCACTGTCCAGCAGGTCAGAGCCAGCCTGGAATTACATATCTCCCAACCAACAGTGCCTACCCCTAGGAGGGACAGTCCCTCTTTGGGTGCTGAATCCCACTGTCCCTCTTTCAGGGGATCAAAGTTCCTCTTTCAGGAGAGAGAGGGGCAAAAAAACCCAGTATTCAAGCCTCCGGCATCTCTTTCCTGGCTGCCTCCCAGGAAGAGTGCTTGAGAGGACAATGAAATGACAAGATATTAAATGGAATGAGAAGCAGGAGAGTTTCTGTCCCTTTTTATGCACTTGGAATGTTGGGAAGTGTGTGTGTCCGCGTGTAAGTGTGCAAGGGGGTGGAGTTTATTTACTGAAGGGCGGAGCTTATTGGCCAGGGGTTGGGGCTTGTCCCTATTTGGCTGCTTAAAATGTATGGAATTGAATAGGGGCCTGGTTAGCTCTGAGCCACTGCCACTAATTACAACATGTTTTGCGAATGACCTCATTCTGCTGGTAGAGGGCATTTTGTGAAGCATCTCATAAAGAACATTAAAGCAGTCACCCCCAGCCTTTTTATGCTCGCAAGCCACTTTCAAAGTTCCAGATCTGTGGAGAGCCATAACTTTATTTGCATATTGATTTATGGAGATTTAATTACCATTTAAGGCGGCCTAACTTTGATGCTTGACTGGAAATTATATATCTATTTTAAAACGAATCCTTAAGGACAATGAAAAGAATCACACCTACTAGGAGACTCATTTTGGTTCATTGTTGACCAGCATGTTGCCTGCAAGCTACTAGTTGGGGACTGGGGAGTTTTTTGCTCCTCCCTCCCACCCCCCATCTCTAGCTTCTGTGACCCTCCTGCTGAGGCCTTCGCAGAAGCAAAACCTCCCACTGTCCCGCTTCCCATCTTTAAACTCCCTCCTAATGATCTTTTGCTCTAGTCAGACAGAGCTGGAAGCTGGCTGGGTGTTGGGATTAACCCTTGCTTGGGATTAATTCTTGCTTGGGAATCAGAAACCCTCCTGGGTCCTGGGGGATGTAATCTCTGGAGCTGGGAGAGAACAGCAGGGACTGATCACTCGGTTGTGGCATGCTGGGTACTCCTCTGAAGCGAGCGAGACTGTCTGTTGTCAGAGACAGAATGCTGGGCTCTATGGACAGCTGGTCTGATCCAGTCTGGCACTTGTTCTTACGACTAGAGGAAGAGTTAGTTCTATTGGGGGTGTTAATTGTAAATAGGGTTTGGCAATTTGGTGCATCAAAATAATGCAAAAATGTCTCATTTAAATGAAACATCAATGTGTCAATCTTCCTTCCTACATTTAATGAATATTGCATTACATTGATCAACACTGAAATGTTACAAAAAAAACCACATTAAGTCTTACATGCTGAACGCAGTACTGTAATAATCACACATTCTTTCTCTTAACAAAATGCCCAACATGCATTGCTTTGTGCTCTTCTCAATACAGGATTCTGCACTCATGGGCACTGGGAAGGTAGCGCAAAGCACCCCTCTGACCCCACTAGGTTGCCATATATGCAAAATTTTAGAGGACACTTATGAGAAATACAGGTTGCAGGGCTGCACTGGCTCCAGTGCAGCCCTGCAACCTGTATCTCTCATAAGTGCCCTCTAAAAATTTGTATGTATGGCAACCGTAGACCCCACGCCTTCAAAACATCATGATGACATAAGGCTCGGAGAAGGGGTGTGACCATGTCAGAAAGGGGCAGGACCTTTTACCCTGCTCCTTTCCAGTGTGGCCACACCCTTTTCCTGATACCACAACACTGGTCACGTCAGAAAGGAGATGCCAAAGCGGCTTCCCTGTCCTCCCCCTGCCCCCGAACGTAATTCTTCCGGTGACCTCGGTTGCGCTCATGCCAGTGCAAAAAGAGCTGGCTGCATGGGTTTGCGATAGGAGTCATTCCGGAGAGCGTGTTCATTCTAGTGGGGCTATTATCAATGAGAAGACATAGTACTTCAAGTTGGGATAGATAAAAAGGGGGGTTCATTGTAAACAGGGCTTTCTAGAGTGCTGTTTTTGACTATATGTCTAACATGCTTATGTTTCACTAGGGCTCCTTTGGCTCCTCCCAGATCTACAACAACAGCTTTGGGCCAACTTTCCGAGGCCCTGGGCCAGGAGGAATCGTCAACTACAGCCAGATGCCTCTGGGCCCTTACGTGACTGGTAGGTTGAGCTTTCTAGCAGATACTGGAGAAATTAAAGTGGCCACACCCGAGCCAAAGGACACTAGGCAAGCCGGATGTTTTCTCTCTTATCAATAGATATTTAGCCGTTTCCAAGATTTTCCTCTGCAGTACTCATTGCCACCTGAGGTAAGGCTGTGCTTATTACTCTCTGCTAAACTTGTTGTGTCATTCCATCTCTGACGGGCAACATAGTCATGTGACTGACCCTAATGCCCAGCCAGAAACAAGGGGACGAGGGCTAGAAAACGTGTGGCACTCAGTCTGTTTGGCTTAGCAAAGAGACGGTTAAAAGCTCTTTAACTTTGTAGGTGGAGCCAGCGAAAGAGCTAACGGCAGTAATTTAAACCAGAACAAATTGAAATTAGAGACAAGATGCATTTGTTGTGAACAACGAGGGTGACTTTCCTTTGGACAAGCTGTTCACGAAGGGGGTGAGCACGCCATTACTCACAGTCTTTAAAGCATGAGCAGCTGCCCTCTTAAAAGGTAGGCTCTAGCCAATCACAAAGGAGTGAGTTTAATCTGGAAGTAACTGGAGAAAGTGCATGGGCATATGTGCAAGGCAGGAGGTCAGGCTGGATGATCTCAGGGGTCACCGCATCTAACCTTAAAGCCTATGCATATGGTGAAATGGGCAAATCCAAAATGGTAACGATTCTGTTGTGTTCTTGAATGATGTCGGCCAGATTTGAAGTGGTCTTTGGCTGGGATCCTGAAGTGTCAGCCAGTTTCTTGGGGACAGACAGACAGACAGACAGATAGGCACTGTTTTGCTCACTCTATAGTTCTAATTCCTGACTTACCTGACGAAGGACCCTGTGAGGTCCGAAAGCTTGCATGCTTCCACCGACTGGAGTTGGTCCAATAAAAGATACCACTAGTGCAGTGGTATCTTTTATTGGACCAACTCCAGTCTCTGTTGCCTATATTTGGGACCAACATGGGAAACCCTACTTTCTCTAGGCAGACAGACAGACTGTAACTGTCATTTTCAGCTTGTGGGCTTGTCAATTCTCCAGGGGACGATGGTGGTGAACATTTTTCAATAATCTAATGAATATTTTTGTTTTGCCTCCTTTCAGAACTGATTTTGTTTTTCCCATTTCTGAAAATTTCACTTTTGCAAAAGCGATATATTTTGCTTGCGGCAAACACAATTAAAACAACTGTATGTTGTTGTTTTTTTAATCAACTTTGCTGCCTGGAAATCAGGAAAAATACTGCCAAACAATGTTTGGAAAATGGAAGAACTTAAAGGGAAATTCCTGCCAGCTTTGATATAATGGTTGCATTGATGCTCGAGTGGAAGGATGGGTCTTCCTCCTAGGAACTGATTGGGCACCTTGCAACACCAGCATGGAATCTGGATGCCTCAGTGGGGTGCAGATGGTGTCTCAGTGGATGATGTATGGAGGGAGAGCATCTTGGCTACAAACATCTCGTCTGCAATGGGATTTATGCTCAAGAGTCCTTGACCTCTCATTATTTTCCACCCAGCCTTATGGGACAATTGGCATTAAATCCCATGTAATTTAGGCCCCGATCCAAGGTTTGCACCAAGCATGCTGCATAAACACAACGTGGGCAATGTACGCTTACCATGTGTGCATTGAGTGCACTCAGTGCACACCCTGCACACATTGACCTTGGAGCTCACGTTGTTATTGGCCTTCCCAAGGCAAGGTGTGTTTGCAGGCTCTAGGGGTGAATGCGAATTCCACTCTTTTGTCAGAGGACTCAGGGTCACCATTCTGATTGCTTCTTGTTCCTTTCTTTGGTAACTAACCAACTTGGGGAAGAAGTCCTGTTCCTACTCATTTTTGTTGTTGGATTTGCCAGGGTCTTTGTGATTTGCAGTATACATGCCTTCCCGCCCCTGCCTTCCCACGCATAGAGTAGTTTATCTTGGTTTTATGCCATTTCCTCAAATCAGACCTCATTCCCTGCTGCTCCTGGGGTGCAGAGATAGACGAGGGCAGCAATTAACAGTCTCTTTTGCCCACAGAGCTGACAAAAACTTTCTTCAAAAGAAATGGCAGGTTTTTATGGAGGCTTCCGCCTTCCCCGTGCCAGCAGCAACGCTATGAAGGCCAGCCCTGCCCCAGAACCTTTATTGGTTAGAAACAAACACATTGGAGATGGGCACCTGAACTCTTAATGGGCCAGAGAACTAGGAGGAAGCCCTGCCCTGCCCTGCTTTCTGCATATGCATATGGATTGCATTTTGCATTATGGGAAATGTCATTCTTCTGAGAGGAAAACTTTGTTTTGGTTTGAAAATGACAGAAGTGAAATTTCATGTTTTTCTTTTTGAGCAAAGATTTGAATTTTTGGCCCAACTCAGGATAGATTTTTATTTTATTTTTTTCATAAAAAAGAATGTTTGGTTCCCAGCCATTCCTGCAAAGTGTGGGTGCCACCAGTTGCCTTTCTCAAAAGAGGAGCATTGAACGATGTGCAGTCTCTCCTCAGCAGTGAATATCTGCAGTGTCTTTCACTGTGATACCCTCCCTCATCCTGTCTCCAGTGTTCCTGACACAAAATGGCTGCCATGTCCTCTTCTATATTTCTCATAAAAGATAAGAGCTCTGTCCCCCCATCCTAATCATGCTGGTGGTGTATTAGCTGGAAGACCATTGGAGAACCAGAAAGCAAACTTGAACAGCAATAGAAGGCGGCTGTGGAGGCCGTGTCCGCTGAGATATAAGCAGCTTAGTGTGTCACATTGGCCTGCTGTCACGTGGCACTTCTTGGTTAACTGCCCACCCAGGAGTGCCCTGCCAGTGGCTGAGTTAGGGGAATGGTGGAGTGGGGATGCTTGGGTTATTCCCTTTAGGTTGGACAACTCCTGCCTTCTGTATTTTCCCCCAATTTGGGGTAGCTCACTTCCTATGTTGCCTACATTGCTGAATCCATGCATGCTAGGAAAGGAGCCATGTTGGGGGACGGGAGCCAGGTGGACCATAACACCCGCATTTTTGCTTTTTCAGCAACACCCAATGGGCCGCCCAGCCACCACGATAAAAAAGTAGCAGAGTCGCTGAAAGATGGCACAGCCTTGGAACGCAAGGGGAAACTTGGTGACATCATCTGCATTGAAGACTAAGCCCCCAGTCCTTTGGGGGCTGATCATTTTTCAAGTGTTCTTCAGAAAAAAGAAACGTGAGAACCCCCTCCCCCACCCACTCCCAGCCCATCTCAAGAACTTCTCTGAAGGGGATTTCATTTCCTTGTACATTTTTTGCACTTTCTTATTGAAGACTTGAAGAGTTTGTTGGATGGATTACGAAGGGATTCTGTAGCTTAACAGTATTTATGTCCCCTGTTTTTACCCGCGTGTATGCGATGGAAAGGGAGACCAAATTGGACGCTCTGTTTCGGGTCCTGTTTACCCTGATGTGTCCGTTATTAGCCAAGCTGAGTTCTCGTTTGTAGCCTCCAATGCCTGTTCTGTTTTCCGTGTCCATGCTGTTTTTTGGGACTGATGCACGCCATGCTTCCTGCTGCTGAAGGCTCTGGGTGGGGGCAGGTTGAAAACCCTGCTTGTCCTGTCCCACCCGACTTCCCATCTACTTTCAAATTACACAGCCAGAGTAGGGAATGGGGTCAAGTGCTCTGTCTCCTAACGCCTCGCTTACGTCCGGCCTACGCTAAGGATGAGAGAGCACATTAATGTCCCAGCCTCCATTGCCTGAGAGGACCTTTCTTCCAGTCAATAGGCAGTTCTCATTTAGCAGTGTAGCTTTCTGTGGTGCACTGCACCCATGGGGGGTAACTTCGGGCTAAAGTTTTCAAGGGATGCTGGCCCACATAAGCTCCGCCTCCCTATCTCTGGAATTGCTGGGGGAGGGAATCCATGGGGGACACATCTCCCCCAATAATTACTCCCATGATTGCACCCTTTTCTCGCTCCAAGGCCAAATACTGTGTATACATATCTGTAAAAGTGCAAGGGAATGTTGCACAGGAACATGGACCCATCGTCAAGCTGTTGGCACTCTGCTTTCACAGGAAGGCAAGTGCTGGTATGCTGGAGATGCTTATGATTGAAGGAGAGAGAGGGGGGCTGGTTTGTATGTGGGTTCCTAGGCCATGCCAATATCTCAGGGTGGGAGGAGAGAAGAGACATGGATGGGACACAGCTCTTGTGCGAGAGGCTCTTTTAGGATAGGACTTGGGTTCAGTGTTTTCCCTGTTGCTGCCAGCTTTAGGATCAGTGTTCTTTGTGGTAATAAAGTATCCAAATGGGCCCTGCCCACATGAGGGTGGGGCCGGGTATGTATGTTACATGGCGGTAGCTAACTGCATACAAACCATGGGGCAGGCATGGTGTTGGACGGTTGCTTGACTCCAGTGTCGCAAGTTGAGATCACCACTGACCCCATGACCAATGTGCCACAATGGGTAAAAATAAACATACAGCCAGTGTGCTGACTGCACGTCCTCGGGAAGGGGTGCCCCTGTCTGGCACAGGTCAGGGAATGGAATAAACGCCCCCGCCTCCCCCAGCAGAGGAGCGGGGGCAGGGAGCAACGTGTGGCCAGCTGTTCCTGTACCCACTCTGCGGCTGGTACCCCGCCCCCACCATGATGGGCAGCCAATAACAGGCAGTCATGGCCGGTGGCCATAGGAACCCCTATGCCAGGCCAGGTTGGCATGAGAACAGACGCGTTCACCTGGCTTGGCCTGCTATGGCCCACCTGGGCAGCCCTTGGGCCCAGATATTTCCAGGCCGGCCGTGTACCCCGCCAGGGTCTGTACCAAGCCCACATCTGGCAGCCCAGAAACAAACGCACGGGGTGAGGAGCTGGCCCAAGAGGGCCATAGCGGGCAAACCAGGCCAGCGTCGTGTCTATTAACACCCAGTGAGGGAGAACAATGGCAGCATTTTGTCTGTACTGGGACTGTGTGCTGCGTTAGTTGTTGTCATGGGAACACCACACCTCTTCCCCCCCTTGGCAGACACGCAGCCCGCCTGGACCCTCAGGGGAGGGCTACCCCGTCGTCCAAAGCTCTGAATTAATCTATCCCACTGGGCTGCCATTTTGCCCATTCTCCCCTCCCTTCAGTGACTCTTTCCCGCTAACAAGAGTATGAGTTAGTGCCCAACGCCAGGGCATCTTCCACCTTCTCCCTGCTCCTCTCTCACAAGCCTCTAGGTGTGAGGCTAGCGACTCCACCCCGAAGGGAGCTAAGGGCTTGGAGGACCCTGCACACCATGGCCAGTTCCCTGAACCAGCCCAGCCCAGATTGCTTCTCTCTGGGGTCCTAACTGGCAGGGGGCGGGAGGACACTGGATTCGACGCCTGCTGAATTTTACAAGTGTCTCCATGGGTTTACAGGGTTGGTGTGTTTGGGACTGGCCTAAATGCCCAGGAGAGGGGAGGAGGTCAGGCTCGTTCTGCCTTCCGGTTTGTGCCGAGTGTTGCCTACCCTGCTTGCCCTCTGTTTCCTGCCGTCGTGTTTCCCCTCAGCGAGTTTGGCTGCCGTGCTCCTCAGCAGCGTTGCCCCCCGTGCCATTCCACACGAATATACCAAAGAAATAAACCCACTTGGTTTCTCCCCAAGGCCCTGATGTCACAGGCGCTGTGGAAGCTAGGGTACAACTAGCGCAGCTTGCAGGAAGCCCTAAATTGAAGACCTGCCCCTAGTTGGCCTGCCGGGGCGGGGGGTGAGCAGCAAAATGGGGGTGGGGGTGGGGAGCAGCGAGGCAGGACTCCTGAGAGGAACAGCTTTTGGTGCTAGGGGCTGATGTGAAGGGTGTAAATGTGCTACACCCTTCACCCCTGGTGTAATGTAACCTACTAGTCGGCGGATGCTGTGCGTCCAATCCACACAGGATTCAGGAGCCCAGCCGCAGAGCCTGTCGCGTGAGCTGGAGGGACTCTGCTCCTGATCAGTCCTTGGGGAGGCAGTCAAGATGGCCGACATCTCATAAGTGGGGGCTCTCTGGGGATTGTCGTTGTGCGGGGCTTCACGGTTGCTGTGTGTAAACAGCCGGCCTCTGTGTGTGTCTTATATGGACAATGTCAGTCAGTTACAGGCCAGCTTGGAGAGGACAGCTCCTTAGCTCAAGCTGGAGACACCTCCTTCAGAGTAGGGTGGCCATACACGCACATTTTTAGATGATACTTATGAGAAATACAGGTTGCAGGGCTGCCTTGAAGCCAATGCAGCCCTGCAACTTGCATTTCTCATGTTTCCTTTAAAAAAATTGCATATATGGCAACCCTACTTCAAAGTCCCTAGCTTGGTCTCCCTGCACCCAGTAGTTAGGGAGCTCTGGAATGAGCCAGGACTGTTGGTGCTAAAGGGAAGGCTAGTGAAGGCTTCTGGCCTCTTGTGCTCTGCACCCCTATGCATTCCAGTGTTTCCTATAGGACTGCTCTTCTGTAAACAGAGGGTACCGCGCTACCCTGTGACCCAACTGTCGAGAGCATCATGTGCCAATGCCAACTTGACCCTTTGCCCCTGTTAAATATCTTCTTGCTACAAAATGTGCCAGAATTTCAGGGGACCCAGGCCTCCCCCACATCAGGAAGACACCTAACCTAGATGCCCAAGAGGTTTAGGGCAAATTCCCTCGCTGTTTTTCCATTTCCAGAGCTGTCCAGTGAGCCCTTGTGTTCTGTCGGTTCCTTCCTAGTGGCTAGATTTCACTGGGCAAAGCATTTGGTGTGTAGGTGTGTGCCAGAGGTTGCTGGGAGACAAGATTGTCTTTAAATCTCTTTCCACAACCGTTTCCAGGCAAACCCGTTTCCTCTCCCCACCCGTCAAAGCCAGATTAGATTTAAGTTTAGTTTCAATAAATCTCTCGCTGTTGGTCTCCCTGAAAGAGCGAAATAATACGTCCACAATAGATTAAAGACACCCACTCAGGCCTATCCCATCCCCTTGAAGCTTTGACATGCTTTCTCTTGCTACAGTATAGACTCGAAACAAGGACCTTAACTTGTGAAAGGCACTAGCTATTAAATATGTGGTACCTGAGCCACTGGGGCTAGTATGACCTAGTTTTCTGTGTGAGTGCACGACCGTTCTGCTTCTGCACCAAGTGTGCGAGCGGCCGTGCGATAAGAGACAGAGGCTACAATCGGCAAAGCGCTTGGGCCGGAGGAGCTCCGTTGGCACGAGCGCTTTGAGGATTGGAGCACAAGGCAGCGAGGACTCGGAGAGCAGACAAGGGGGAAGAAGGGAAATGTTTCAGGCTACTTTGCCTTCATGATTCTTGGTTTGTTATTTTTGTGATACTAAATGCACAAGTGATGACCTTTTTGTAGGAGGGTTTCCGGCGAGTGTACAACCCACACGAACCATGTTTCCTTTGTATTCTGTGTGTATTTGTTTTTGTTTTCTGTGTTTGAATAAATCCTTTTAAAAAGGAGCTGATGTGATGTTAGACTGGTTTTTTTTTTCTGAGGGACTCTCTCTTGTCAGGGTAGGAGTCTCTCTGGCAGCTCCCCAGCCCAGGCTGCACTGCTCTCCAGGTCAGGATGGAGCAGTCTGCTCCGGTCAAAGGAAGATGATCAACCTCTGATGTCACTGAAATGCATTGGCCTGGGCTGGTTCTTCAGCAGTCAGCTCTGTCGAGCAAGCCAACTGCTTCCCAAGGGTCACAGGAAGTACATGCTTGAGGCATTTCTGTCCGGGAGTGAGAGGCACCAAGGAAGAAGCTGAATTGTGCCTCAGATGGGAGGAAGCTCAAGATAGAAAAATGCAGATGATAGAGATGCAGGGGATGTAGCTGCACTACTTGTCCCTATTATGCCCCTGCCTCCCTGACGTCTGCTATCCTGCTCCGAACTTTAACCGGTTCTCTGCCTGCCACGGACCATGCTCGGTGTCCACGTACAGCATTCCCCAGCCCCAGGTTCTAGTGAATGACTGGTTCCTATAGTCCTGCTGTCCCATCAGGCCGTGTGCAGCCCACACAAAGCACCAAGCTACCCTGAGCCCCAAGGGATCCACAGACTGAGCCTGTGCCAAGGTGAGATTCTTGGGGAAACTTCTCTCTCTGTCCCAGCGTGCTGCTGCCCGCCATGCAGGATCCCAAAGGAGATAATGTCATCTTCTGTCTGCCCAATTACTGGGATTAATTGGTGGCGGTATTAGTGTGTCTGTCAGCACTAAGTCCCCCCCGAGCTGCATGGCAGGATGGGGCGGTATAGAAATCTAGAAAATAAATAAATAAATAAAATAAATCTGTCCCCAGAGCTGGGCATGTTAAGCTGCCTGGTGCAACAGAAGGTTCTGCTATTCCATTAGCCAGAGGGGGTGGTGGAAATGGCAACATTCCCTGGAGTGGGGGGGTCTGCACCTCCTTATGTGACTTTCCTCTGCCTCTATATAAACTCTCATGTGTATGTGAGAGACTCCACCCCTGCCGATAAGAGCTCCAGGGGGTGTTTTTAGATAAGCGTCTCCACACCCATCATGCATGTTGTAAGACTGCATTGGCGCCCTATGCAGCCCTGTAATGCGCATGATGGGTGGGGAGGGAGGTGCTTGGCTAAAAACACCCAGAGAGTCCAGACCTTGGGTGTTTTCAGACAAGCCCCCCCCCCGCATGACCCACATATTATGTAAGTTGCTGGGCTCCATTGGGTGCCAGTGGAGCCCTGCAACATGCATAATGCGTGGAGAGGGGGCTTGTCTGAATACAGTTTGATTCCCGACCCTGGATCTCTCTGGAGGAAACCCACAGGCACGTTAAGAGGAGCACAGGGATTCTCTGGACCATTGCTGAGGAGTTGTTTGCCCCGGACCCTTCCGGAATTCAGCCTAACTCAGCAGGGTTTAGAACGGGTGTCTGCTTAATGGGGGTTTATGAACAGGTAAGGAATGGGCAGCTTGCTCCACACAGAGCAACTTGTCTTGTTAGTGCTGCTGCAGAACATTTCATTAGGACGCTGCTGCTGTGCAGTAATTGGCAGTTGCTGCGTAGCAAAAAGCAAAGAGCTCCTGGCAGGCCTCGGTCCCAGCTCCCGGGCCAGGGACGTAGCTATAATAGATGCAGCAGGTGCATTGGGGCCGAGGAGGCCCACATGCATCTGCAGACTCGAGTGGATTGCCCCGGGGTGGGGATTCCCACCTATATACGCCCCCACCCCAGGCTCCAAACTCTCCCAATTCAGCAGAAAGGCTCAAGCCAGGCTTGCTCTGCTGCCGAGAAGCAGAAGGCAGCTGGCACCAGCCGTAGCATTTCCTGAAGGTGGGTGAATGAGCCGTTTCCAAGTCACGCTCATGTTGCTACCGCTGGAGCTGCGCCTCCCTGTGCTGGGAGGATAGAGGCGCAGGCCACAAACTGCTAAGCCATTGCCGCTTGCCAGGCTCCCTGCGAGCCAGGGCTGAGGACTGAGTCGGAGTAGACGCTCCCTCTCGGGAGGCTGCAGCAAGCCGGGCTCAGCCCCACACTGGTTTCCCCCTGCGCCAGGCAGCATGAGTGCAGGCGGCAGATGGGGGTCAGCGGGTGAATCGCTGCTGCAGCCCCAGGGGAAGCGCAGGGAGCAGCTGCGGCTGGCTCAGCGTGGGGAGGCCTGCGCTGCTGCTATTTCTGGCGTAGAGGAGGAGACCGGGTCTCCCGGCATTCACCTCGTGAGGATTCCTGTCACCAGCGTTTGCAACACTCACAACGGGTCGGGCCATGCCTGCTCTCTCTCCGACGTGGTTGCACTGTGGCCCGGCTTTCAGTATTCACTGGGGATGGCAACTCAGGTCTAAAGGGGAAACTCACACGTGACGTTGCTAGAATCCGATGTCTGCAGGGCCCTGGAGGTTGTATCATCGTCGTATCTGAGTTTAAAGCAGGCTGGAACTTGGATTGCCTCACTCAGGTTGCTTTCCCATGAACAGCCTTCCCACCGGCAAGCTCATGCGTCGGACAGGGGAGGATTTTCCCTACCCTGTGTCTGATGTGCGAGCTGGCCGGTGGGAGGGCCACC
>QEPC01004358.1:1080346-1163024 GCA_003113815.1 Sphenodon punctatus | reverse complement strand
CATGTGGCACAAGCCTGGGGCTGGCTCTGCCTGCAGCTGTCTTTTATGTGGGCCCCTATCCAGTCCCTGGATCTTGCCTATACATTCAGCTCCTTCCCTCAAGCACTGAAGTGTGAGCTCAGGGGGAAGGGAGCAGAGAGGAGGGAATGCACACAAGGATCCGGAATGGATCCATGGCACAAATCCAGGATTTGGACCTTTCCACCTCCTTCCCCCATTCTGAGCACACTTCTTAATAATTAATAATAATAGTATCAGTTACGTTTACATAGCACTCCTCTGCCAGATGGGGCTCAGAGCACGTCACCACATGTAAAATACAATATAATACGTCTCCCTTAATTCCTATGTGGCCTGTGAAGCTGGTACTAATTTTCAAAGTGGTCTCTGGGAGGGAAAATATTCCCCACCCCCTGGTAAGCCCAGGGAAGCTGGCGGCTCTTTAGCCTCCAAGGTGGATTTTGTTTCCATTTCTTCAGGAATTAAGAAAATGCTTGGAAGGGAAAAGACTTTTGTGCGTGTTGGCCTTAGAATTCTGGTTATTTCACACGATCCTGTGCCAAGCAAGGTTCCGGTGAACGACAGTCGATGGGTGGGCGTCTCTGGGAGTAAGACTCTAAGCTGTTATTATCAAAAGTGACATTTTGGAAACGACACCCACTCGCTAATGGTATCATTGCTGCTAATGTGCCACGGCAGATTGAAAAAACCCCAAGTGCTCCAGCCGGCCCCTAATCTGTTTGCTAGGATGATGAGTGAGAAGGTTCTTGGGCTGTAATGTTAAAAGATTATTATCCCCAATTCCTGAAATGTTCCCAACTCCAACAATCCGCTGATTAAAACAACAAAAAAACCCCTCTAATTAATTCAAATTTCAGGGCCTGATCCTGAAAATTGCTCAGTGTGGGGCAAGAAATGGACTTGCCCCCCATCCTCTCCCGTTTCCCGCCCCCTCTCCTCCTTCCTTTCCCAAACAGCCCCTTCCCCCCCCCCCCACAAACCTGCCTTGTGGTGCCGCTCTTGCTCTACCCCACGTGCATGCTGCAGGGCCTGCACCATGGGGGCTGCTTCCAGTGCTTCCTCTCTATGGGCAGTATTGCCAACCCTCCCCTTTAAATCAGGAGGCTTATGAAAAATGCAGGTTGCAGGCCCAATGTAGCCCTGCCCCTTGTATTTCGGATAAGCCTCCAGATTTAAAGGGGCAGGTTAGCAGTACTGCCGTATGCCACGACAGGGCAGGAGGGATCATTTCCAGGAGGGCCCCGGAGCAGACTATCCCTTCTGTCCCTATGGTAGCTAGCTACGCCAGTGGTGTGGGGAGGCTGAGGCTGACCAGGAGCTTTGAGAGGGCAGCTGCTTAGGAAGCCTCTACCGCCTTCCCCTCAGTGAAGCTAAAATTGGTACACAACCTTGCTATGCCAATGTTTTGCATGACTGTGCCCTACTCCTAGGCTGGGAACTCCTTTCCCTTCCCCCACACTCAGAGTGCACATATCCCTGAAAAGCCCATTCCCTGGAACATGCAGATTTCAGCTCCAGCAGCTCGTTCTACCTTTGTTTTCAGGCCTTGGTAGTGTGGCTCCAGCAAAACATCCTGGTAATTACTGCTGACTGCAGAGGTGGGGGGCTATAGCAGAGAGCTACAACATGCCCTCCAGCTGCTGAGCTGCTCGTGACAGCTACAGATGTTCCTGCAGCCTTGACTGGGGCAGCCTTTATTGCTGCTTTCCCCTTCCTCTCCTCCTCCTCCTCTCAGGAGGCATCAGATCACTGTGGTCAAGCACCCGTTCGGAACCCACAGCTCAGCCTCAAGGATCAGCCACCAGGTGGGGATTGTCGCAAAGGAGGGAGCAGAGCTGCCCTGGCCAGTGAGTCTCTGACAACATCATGATGCTGAATCCCAGTTACAGGAAATCCCAGCAGTGGATGCTTCAGAGGTGAGAGTATGAGAAGCCTGGGGGCAATTATGAAGCGAGCCATCCCCACAGTTGCCTGTAGCGCAGTCACAGAAGTTAGGGGCAGCCTGATGTAGCCCAGCCAACCATCCTTGCCCATAGCTGTAGGTAGGGACCTATCCATCATCCAGGGGATTTATCTAATCCTTTTTCTGAACCTACATGGTTATATTATTGTCCTTCTACATACCGACCCCACAGCAGTGAGTTCCGCAGATCAACAATGGTGGTTTAGTGCCTTTTCTAGTTCTGCTGTAGCATTTCTGAGCTGGGGCAACAGGAAACATGCACAGTGGGTGAAAATAAACATGCAGTCAGTGTGCCTGCTACATGCTCCGGGCAGGGCCGGTGCAAAGACTTTTGTCGCCCTAGGCAAACCCCCGCGCGTGCGCCCCTTGTGTAACCTGTGCACGTATCGTGCACCTCACATGCAACCCATGCCCATGTTACGCACAACCCCCATGTGCACACAGTTAGCGCACAACATGCACATGCACAGCCTGCTTCTCGGGCACTGAGGGGTTGGTAGCTCCTCTCCCTCCTGCCTCCTGGACCCCGACCCAGCCTCAGAGTTTACCAGAGGCAGCTGGATCGGGAACGGGAGAGGCACCCCCTTCAACTTGCAGGAGAAGTGGTGGCAACAGCTGGATCGGGGCAGGAGAGATGGCAGTGGAAGCTGGATCAGAGGTGGAGCCACCTAGGGGGTCACCTCTCCCACCCGCAATCCAGTGCAGAGTTTATTGCCAAGGCCACCTAGGGCAGTAAGTTGAACGGGGTGTCTCTCCTGTGCCGTCAAACGCAGAGCTTATCACCGGTGGTGACAGTGGGGCAGCTTGAGCAGGAGCAAAAGAGCCGCCCCCTTCATGTTGGCGCCCTAGGCGGCTGCCTGAGCAGCCTAATGGTAGCACCGGCCCTGGGTCCGGGAAGGAGGGCAGGTCCTGGCAGGGCACAGATCAAATCTCTGCCTGACTCGGCTGAGTGGTGAGCCCTCCCCCGCTCCCCCTGGTGGGGGAACAGAACAGCATAGCGGGGCAGCCCCGTCTCCCACCATGATGGGCAGCCATGGTGGCCAATCACAGCCAGCCATGGCTGCAGGCCATGGGGTCCCCCGATCCCTGGCAGAGGATGGGTCTGCAACCACATACACTGGCCCACAGTCACTTACCCGGGCTGGGGCATCAGTGGGCCCACGTCTGGTGAGCTGGAAATAAACATAACGGTAGGTCTCTGACCCAGGCAGGCCCCCGTCATGTTTATTATCATCCAGTCTGAAAGTTGGGGTGGGGTGCACCCTGGACTTATATCGTAAGCATTATGGAGTTTTCTGCCTTGTTGTCTGGGCCCTTCCAACTTTGCCAGCCCTTCAGGGCTGGCAAAGTTCCCAACCATGCGCCAAAATGTTCCTATCATGACTGAGAGCCACAAGAAACTCCCAGACCGACGTGCATGACCTGGAAGTACTCCCAGACCTGATCTACTTTGCGACTGATTGGCGGAGCCAGTGCTCCGAGGTCCTGGCTGCTGAGATTCTGAGGAGCAGCCGGGATTCAGCTGCTGAGAAGGGTGCAATGAAGACAGACACAGGCCCATTAAGGCAACGCAGGCCCCATGGTTGAGGGACACAGCTCAAGAGCAGCATGTGCCCACTTCTGTACTAGACCCTAAGAAACTGTTGGCCTGACTGCTGCGGCACATCGACAACTTGTGTGTGTGTGAGCTATGCATAATGCTAGATGGGAAAGAGATGCAGTGAAGTAACCCAGTCCTAGCGCTTACTGGTTTACCATTAGTTTGTTTTGCACCACTTTACCATTTGTTTTTGCCCATTTCTATTCATCTATTGATTTGTGCTGGGAAGACACTAAAATGGTAATGGTAAGTCGATTGGCTTGGTAAAATGGCAAGTTGGTAGTGGTAATAGTCAGGGACCCATCTTGGTATTCAGGTACTGAATCCGGCACCCAATGTGCTACCCAAAAGTTCAGATATTATCTGGGCGAGTACAAAATTTGCTACGCGTTTCAACTCTACCCTGCACTAGAAGGAAAAAGAAAATTGCAAATGGAGACCCTCCCTCCCATGCATGATTTTGCACTTATCAGTAAGTTCGTGAAGACTTCTAAGAGAAGGACAAAGCAGCCAAGGAAATCTCTCTACAGACAAATAAGGCTTGTATTTTATTTGTTCATTCCATAAATACAGGAGCTGTCTATCAGTCTGAATCTTCGTTGAGAAGCACGATGCAGTCAGCAGCCTTTGCCTATAGATAATGCAGTTAGCTTGATCATCACAGTCATAGATTTATAGATATGTATATAAAAAGAAAGCATTTTTATTTACATACATGGATTCAAACGTAAGACAAGAAAATAAACATCATCGTTATTCACAGATCCCAGAGGGGACAGCATTTTCTATGGTCAACTGCAGGTCTCCCTGAATGTAGTCGAAAGCACAGTAAAATACGAACGACGGGGAGAGACAGGCAAGGCCAGCTGGCTCGGACACGGTCAAACTCTCGACACAAAGAATGCAGGGGAAGAAACAAAGAGAAACCCCCTAAACTTACAGCTTTGGAGGTTCTGACCAGGATAGGCCACTAAAATGTTGTGGACAAACCCTGTAAACAGAAAATGGGCCAGGAGGCTAAAGAGCAGAAGAGATGGTTTCTGGTGTTGGTTTCGCTTCCTACTTTTCATTGCTGTACTTTAACATAGAGAGATGGAAGCACCCATCCAGCCATAGAGGCTGGGCAACCATCTGTTGGGGATCCTGCAGCCAAGCAGGGGGCTGGACTAGATGATCCTCGACACCCTTTCCAACTCTAAGACCCTATGAACATACTAAGAGTTGTGGCGGACAAAGGATCTTTGTTTCTAATATGCAATGACCCAAGCAAAATAAACGCAGTTGAACATCTGACAAAAGCCAGTGTTGTTCTATGTAAGGCCCATTCGTTCGCTGCCTGAGACTCTCCCTGTTAGGTAAGCTACTGCCCCATGCACTCTGAGGCTATCGCTTGGTGTTCTGAGATCTTCAGCTATCTAGTGCCATCAGGGGGGGAGGGAGTTAAAAGTTTTAACTGGCCAACTGGGCAGTTTAAATGAGCTTAATTATTTTGCTTTTTAAAAAAGTTGGTGGTTTAATTTCCCTGGGTTTCATGAAATACTAAAATACTCACTCTGGAGGAATGACGTGGGAGCAGAGAATCAAGGGAGGCAGACTCAGAGTAGGTTAGCGGCTTGTAGCCTCTGATTATCCTCTGGGAAAGGGCATTGGCATGACTTCCGGCACATTCTGCATGCGAGAAGGAGCATGAGGCCACCTCCCCCTTTCAGAGGCTGCTGGAGTCCCCCTGGCTAACATACCTTGATGAGACTGAAGTGCACACGACTAGCTTCTCAGCTCTATAGTGCAAAGACAACACATTCATCATGAAGGCCATGGGACTGAGCCACCCTGCCAGTTCTGCAATTATGTAGGTACGTATTTACACACCAGTTTTAAAAACACATAACGTTCACTCACACCAGAGACCATAAAGGTGCTGGAGGAACCAGTCTGGTCTACTTAGTCTCTATTTAGGCACATTTCCCCTCACTGGAACACACAAAGGCTGTTGTGTACAAGTTGCTCCAGCTTTGAAGGATCCTCACTCATAGCACTGGGTCGTCCTGTTTATCCAGGCTATGCTGATTCATAAAATAAAAGATAAGAACAAAACTGAGGGGGACAAACGTTCTGATACAAAAATGGATGTTGTGGGTATCCTGACCATTTTTGCCCTTGAAAGTTGACCCCGCCCCCCGGCTAGTCTCCCATAGCATGAACACCTTGGCTAGTCTGAAGCCAGCCATGACAACTCTGCACCACAGACTGAAGAGAAACAAGAGATTTTTGTTTTAACTCAACTAGTGCTGACACGGGCGTATGGGACGATTGACAGGATGCCTGGAGGGTGGTAGGTCATTGGGAGCCCAGCTTAGCAACAGACTGACAAGGCTTCTGGGACCAGCTGGGATGCCACCAATAGTAAAACATGAATAAATAGGTCTTCCTTACCTACTCACTTACTGCCAATATGGCCCTACAGACAGATTAGCCTGACGTTATGAGGCAGGGGAGTAATATTTTTCTCTTGTTCTTCAGTCTCGTTCCCTTTCAAATATCTTGCTTGTCTGATCCCATTCCTATAATGTAAGGTTAGGGTTGGTGGCTGCAAGGGGAAGGGTGACTGCTTGCAGATCTATCTGTGGGTTGGTTCTGCTCCAACAGCCTGCGGTTTGGTGCTTCTGTGCCCGTATGTGCTGGGTTTGAGGCACAGAGCGCTCTTTGGTTAGTGCCATTTAAACCCAGAGGTGCAGCTGCACTTCAGCACTGAGCCCACCGCGTGGCAGGAAAGCAGAACAGTTCCCTCAAGAAAGAGAGAAACTAGATGGAAACCTTACAAAGGCGTCTGAAGTAGTGGAGATAGCTAACAGAGTCTAGGAGCACAGACCCTTGCTCAAGATAGTGGGGCCAATCCCCTGCCCTGTGGATCCTAACCTTGTACGCCTCCATTGAGGGTACAGTCTGCCGTGCAGAAACCGCACCCATGTGCATGTGGGTGGAGGTGCACATAGGATCCATGGGCCATGGGATCGGCCCCAGTGTCTGCACCCTTGTTCATCTGTATCAACCTGCCTTTCTAGGGAAGAGTCAGGGGAGGTATGTTTCTGCTAATCTTAGTTGGCTAGTGCACAGCTGCTTCAGCAATGGAGAGGCTACAAGTAGGAGACTGCTCTAAGCTCCTGAGAGCTACTCACTCTAATGCAGCAGTCTTGAGAAAGCACTAATTAACACTATGGACAAAACAATCAGAAGGGCATGATTACCACAGTAACGTAAACATCGGTGGCTGTTCTGTCTCGGACCACCTTATTGTATAGCACCTGGTTTCCCAACAGGATGGTGACACCCACCACGAAATGCAGACACTGCTGGGGTGGAACGTGCTAGCTGTTTAACAGCATCATCAATCATCATCATCATAGTTTAGGATAGGGAGTGTCGAAAGACACTGTGTGCTTGTCGGCTGTTCCAAGGCCAAGCTAGATGAGTGGTCCCAGAAGGCCAGAACGAATATTCCTGATCTGCAAGATGCCTCATCACCATCTCCTTTTAGTGACAGAAGGCATCTTGAATGGAAATGGAGACTTGAGCAGCTGTCCTAGGTAATTCACCCAGTGAAAGTGGCTAGGTCATTTGCTGCTACTTGCCTAGGATGCCTTTGCAGCAAAGGAACCAATGAAGGGAGTCTGGGGAAAGGGTAGGTTATTGTATTAGCAGGAAACAACTCTCTTTCTGACATACAAAAAATAATTCTCGTTTGCAAAGGCAAATGGTTCTAAAAAAATATGCAACGCTGCTGTTCAGCCTAGCGCGCCGCTGTATTTACACTCCCCACTGACCAGACTAGCCAGCAATGAACTGGATACTACAACCCCACCTGTCTGGCTTTTTGAAACCCTTTCAGTCCTGCATCTCCTGGAGCCCTAGGCTCAGACTGCTCATTGCCAACCCTCCACGGTTGCATGTAGGCCAGCAAAGCCGCACAGTGATTGTCCTCCGAATACATGTAAACTTAGTGCCCCTTCTGGCTCGCTCCTTAAAATACCATGATTAGCTCAGGCAACGTGAGACGATCACAACAAGCAGGCATCTATTGCATGGAAGCTGGCTGTTTTGAGGACAAAGATTTATTTCTTTAATATTAAAAAATATATAAATCTGAGCTCCTTAAAATTATATGTATCATTTCCTCCGCCCAGAGAAATATTAATAATTTTGTTTCAAAGCTTTTGGCAAGGCAAGGACTTTCATTAATTTGTTTGGGTGCATTTTAATTGCTGAAAACAAAGAATAACACACACGTAAGTTCTATAAATCAGAAAATATTTTTGGAAAAAGGAATACTTTAGTCAGAGCCCGGTTTTGAAAACGAAAACAAATCTGAAGGTTAGAATGCCTGAACTGGAATGAAATCTACCCAGCCTGCAAGATCCTTGAACTAAAATGCCATGGATCCTGCCAGTGGTTTTCTCGCTCTCCAATTGAAAGTGAAATGGCTTCAGTTCCAAAGAGGTGCCCCTATTCCAAACCACCAGACAGGTGCACCTGTGTTCAGTTCTCAGCTAAATCTCATGCAAAAGCATTGCCCGGGAAAAGGTTGCAGGGCACGGCTTGAGAACAGCTTGCAGAATGGGCAGGAGCTTGATCGCAGGTCATTTGGGAATATCAATAATGCCTTCCTAGGCACTAGGAAGAAATAATCAATGTGCTGTTACAGAGAGCACTTCCCAGCACGGTCCCTGAGAGCTTTGAAGAACCCTGGAAAAATGACCTTATCATTGGCTTGGTTGATACCCTTCGAATCCGTTAAAAAAAACAATGGAAATTACAGAAGAGAAACAGTTGGGAGATGCGTGTGATCATCTGAAACAGCTGTTTCTAGCATGCCTTGATGACCACGGCAGACACACCCCTCCAAGCTCACATTAGCCAGAATGCTGGAAAGCTGCCGCGGCTTTGAACCAAGGGCTCTTCCAAACATTCTGCCCCATCGGAAGAGCCCGCGAAAACGGGGCAAGCCCCCGGCTGTCGGGGAAGCGGTGACATTCTCTTTGTGCGTGAGTGTTTGTGAAAGAAAGCGGTTTCTTTTCAAAAGGAAGCACGTCGGCTAATCAGCTAGGGGAGGATTACGACGTTCACATGCCCTTCCAATCTGTGACTTTTCTTGCATTCCAAATAAACATTACAGAATTAAGCATATGTTGGTCTTGCAGCAACATTGTAAAACAATTTCTCTAGAACATCTTGACATGTTGTGTTCTTTGACGTGGACCGGACTCTTCACTTGGCTTCGATAAAGCTTAAGCAAGCGAACAGGAGACAAGGAGTTAAGAGGAGGAGTCCAGGTGGACAGTATTCACAATTAGGAGCGGTAGTCCTTTTTGCTGTAGGGTTTATTGCCCAAGATACTGTCAATCTCGTGTACAATGGAAGAGGATAATTTTGGAAGAACCTGTACACAAGAAGAAACATATCGTTAGAATGGCGATGCTTAATGCCAGTAGACGAAAGCTGCGTGTTTTGTGTTGTCCTCCTTAGTGGAGTGGAAGCAGATAACTCAGGAAAGCATCTATTATGCAGAGGTGCAAGATGTTTGCTAGAATAATTACAGTAACCACCTTGACCTGATGACACCCAGGAGTAAATCTTAGCTCAGGACAGCAATCAGCTGGTGCCCGCTGCAGGGATACTCCTGATTGCAGCTAGATCATCACCTCCCAATATTCACCCAATGGAAAAACAACACTAGAAACTGGTGCAGTCAATAGAAAATGGGCTTGAACTGGAACACCAAGTCAGAATGAAATTGGTGGCACAAGCCAGCATTAACCGAACCAGGACACTGAAGAAACAACAACAACAAAAAAGATGGATGCCATCAAAAGATGGAGAACATTTGCTCTCGATTGTCACTGAAGACAGGATTTAAATTACAGGAAGGTAAAGGTTTAGGTTAAATAGCAGAGACAAACTTTCAAACGTTTGGAACAGTTCAACAGTGGGACAAACTGCCCAGGGAGGTGGGGGAAATCTCCTTCCCTGAAATGTTTCAGGAGACGACTGGGCAGGCATCTCTCTGCTGAGGATGCTGTAGGTAGAGGGCGTCCTGCCTGAGGGCAGGTGCTTGGATTAGACGACCCTCCCCAGTTTGAGGATGAGAACGATAGAGCTGGAAGGGACCTTAGGGGATCATCTAGCCCCAACCCCCTGCTTGGAGGCAGGGTGACAACAGCTACACCATCCCCGACAGACAGACGGGCGGCTGCCCAACCCCTTTTTGAAAACCTCCAGCAACAGAGAGCCCAGACAACGTGTGCCACTGCTGCACAGCTCTTACTGTTAGGAAATTTCCCCCCTGATATTTAATATTTGATGAAAACTGCATTCGGCTGAAATTGTGCCTGGCAGCCTAGAATTCACCCCCCCACCCCCCTTAATCTTGAACAGTGTATTAGTGGAGTTTGGCAGATGGGAAAGACAACAGGGCTGTCAGGACAGCAGAGCAAAGGGACTCCCTCATAGTGACCCAAGGGCCCAATCTAAAGCCCATTAAAGTCGGTAGAAAACGTCTCTGTGTACGGAATCCCAGGAGAGGCTCCCTTTATTCCAAGCTGATCCTGAACGCTCCTTCTTAGATCCTTAGGAATTCTAGACTCTACACATCTGGACCAGCAGAAGTTGTTTAAGGCAGGAGAGGCTGATGGTAGGACCCACCTGTATTGCTCCAATATTCTCCATCAACTGGTCTGCGTTGGAAGCTCCTAGCAAAACTGAACTGACTCCTTCATTCCTCAGACACCAGGCTGGGGGGGAGAGAAAAGATCAGGGTGGCTGAGAAGACCCAGGCAAGAGCAGAGCTGCAGGAACAGCTCTTTGCTCTCTTACCCCCATCAGCTGAGAACATGCCCATGGGTGTCTTCTGCCGGCCAGGAGCACAGCCCCAGCTGCACATGACAGATTGCTGCTGGGTTGGCATGCCCAGGAGAGGCTGGCCCAAGGGTAAGGGAAGAGCAGCCCCCTGTAGCTAGGACTGCTGGTATTTCCCTGCCCTGGGGTTGCCCGTCCCCAGTGCCTACCTTAGGCAATGAATACTCAGCAAACGTAATTGCCCGGGGGACAGGGAACGAGATTCCATTCTGTGCTCAGCCCCTTTAGGGAGCGCAGGCAACAGATATGCAGCGTCAGGCTGGAGAGGATGGAGTTTAATAGCTAGATGCTGAGGTCAGCTTGGCAGCGCGGCCAAGGAAGGTGCCCAGGCAGCAGTGGAAAAGACCTGGCCGCAGAGTCCGCTTACCAATGGCTAGCTGGGGCAGGGTGCAGCCCAGCCGTTCCGCGATGGCTTGCAACTCCTTCAGCTTGGCTTGCTGTCGCCTCCCCTCCTCACTCAGAATCTTGTCCTTCAGCCACTGGTAGCCCTGAAACACCCAGAAATCTGTGAGGAGATGGGGCCTGGTGGCTGCAGACAGAGCAACCCTGGCACAGGAGAACAGAGGAGACCCCTCGGCTCGGACAGCGATTCAGCAACAGGCCTCTCTCTGTGGCAGGAGCTTCAACCAGGATGGGAAGCATCCTCCCTCCTGGGGGTCACTTAGATTGTTCTAATTTTTCCAAGGGCTGCACAGAAGTTGGGGGTAGGAAGAGGAGGATCCAGATCATAGATTCAGGTCATGGATCTATCTTCTATGAGGGACTGACTCACCCAGCCTGGCCAGCGGTGGAGCCGGCTGCAGCAGTGGAGCCCGAGCCTGGCGTGTGGGGCCTTCCTCTGTGGGCACAGGCACGCCACATCATCAGGCCATGCCCGCAGAGGAAAGTTCCATGTACTGGGCTCAGGCTCCGCTGCCACAGCCGGCTCCACCACCAGCCAGGTGAGTAACTGCTGATCTGTGGGGTGGGGAGGTTGGGAGGGGCTGCAGCAGTGGAGCCCGAGCCTGGCGTGTGGGGCCTTCCTCTGTGGGCACAGGCACGCCACATCATCAGGCCATGCCCGCAGAGGAAAGCTCCATGTACTGGGCTCAGGCTCCGCTGCCACAGCCGGCTCCACCACCAGCCAGGTGAGTAACTGCTGATCTGTGGGGTGGGGAGGTTGGGAGGGGAGGCAACCCCCGGCACCCTCATCCATTCAACCCAACCCCTGGGCGGGGGAGGGAGGAGGAAGGCCAGGTTGGTTGGTCAGTCGGCTGGCGGGGAGGGGGGCACAGAATTGGGCCCAGAGGCCTACAAACTCCTGCAGAATTTAAAAAGAAATTCTGTCAGAAGATTGGGTCCTGGCTGGCACTGCGTCATGTGCATGTCCTTAACTCTGCGTCCTTCCCTCAAGCATACTCTTTCAGTGCTTGGGGGCAGGAACGGGATCCAGGCCAAATAAAAACTAGCCATGGGCTGCATTTGGCTCCCGGGCTTGAGGTTTCTCTCTCTTGACCTAGACAATGAATGGACAAGGTGCATGAAAAACCTGATGGGAGAAACAGCAATGGGGCACTGAAGGGTCTAACTCATCCAGCCACACTCTTGTATGAGTCCAAAGACAGCGTCACCTCCAGCAAAGAGAGGGTGACCTGGGTCACGACAAGGAAAGCAGCTGCACTGGCAACAGCAAAACCACAGGCAAAAAAAGAGATGAACAGCTCACTTGCCTTCAACGACGCTCGCGAGTAAGGTGGGATCCCACCGTCGTATTTTCCAGAGACGATTCCACAGGCCAGTGGGGACCAGGTCATACCACCAACGCCTGCAAACAGAACAGGTGGGGTGAGGGGGAATGCATGCTCACAAAACAGCTTGGGAGCAGCAGGATTGCCGGGCATCAGTGGCCTAGAATCCAGGAGCCTTATCTCCTGTGTCACTGGGACCCTCAGGTCGATTCTCTGGCCTGAACCCCTGGCCCGTGCACCTCAGGGCTGACACCGCTTGAACCTTCTGGTCTACTGACTACTCAGATAAAGCCTCTGCTTTAGGGCTGAAACGGCAAGCCACCGTGGTAGCAGTTTCCAACAGAAAGTGCTCTTCCGCAATGAGCGGCACGGTGCAATAGAGACGTTCATTCCGCTACTCGTGTCTGCGATCTTCCGCAATTCCCACTGGCACTTTCTGACATCTGAGTTTTCGTGGTCACGGTGTGAAAGTAGCGGAACAATGTTTCTTCCGACACTGTCCAATAATTCTGATGTCGCAACGCAAAGGTGCGTGGAATTCGTGAAATGCCGGCGGAATTGGCAGAATGAAATATCGGCGCGGAAAAAGGAGTTGCCGCTTCAGCCCTACTTTGCTCCCCTCGATTTCTATCCCTCCTGGATCCCCCTCCCTCTGCAGCTTTGCTGCCTGTTACTGACCTCCTTGCTGGTTCTGAGCCCTGAGGAACCTCCACCCACTCGCCTCAACATCCAACTTGATCCAGCAAAGACTCAAGTCTTAAACTTTCATGGTGTGACAGAGGCCTGCGGGTTGAGTACACTCTTTGCCACCAGTTTTGTGCCCCATTTTAGCATGTCCAGAAGCGGGACAATGCCCTTGGTGAAGGGGACTCGGGGAACAGCAGGAGGGAGGGAGGGAGGACTGTTTCCCAGCTGTACAAACCTGGCGGTGAAAACCTGTCCTGACAGAAATGGAAGCAAAGCACAGCACGCAGGAGGTGGGGGAGCTTCTACTGGAGATTAAATATTTGGATGAAGGAGTTATTCCCTCCCTCTCTTTTAGTGGTTTATTATTCTGAATAATTAAACATATTAAAAGCGGTCTAATCCTAGGCAGGATTTCTGCACTAATGGCATAAAAGGTTATTTAAAAGAAGCCAAATAGCCAGTGGTCATGTCTGCGCTAAATTGTGCACACCAAATGAAGTGGGAAGCATAGGTTTTTTTTGGAGGGGGGGGAGGGGACTCGATCCTGGCAAGCAACTGAGTAATGGCCTGATTCACACAAGCCAGCCCTTAGGTCTAAACACAGGAGTCGGTGGTGGGGGGTGAAATGAAAATACTGCCCACTTTCCGTTTTCAGTGGAACTGGGTTTTTTGATCATTCCGATCGGAATTTAGATCAAATAAAATTTTGATCAGAATTCTGACTGGAACCGTTGAATTGTTTTTTGGTCCCTTTGCATTTGCTCAAAATGGCTGAAACTGCCCTGTGCATGCGCAAAATGGTGGCGGCCGCACTCAAAATGGCGGTGGCGACACGCTGGCACCATATTGAGCGAGGCCAATGCCATTATGTGCAAACAGAGAGCAATGTTTCAATCAGAATTTTGACTGGAAAATTTTGTTTGATCTTTTTTTTGGGGGGGGGGGGAACCGTTACGAAAAAAAACAACGGCTTTTTTGAACTAGCCCTAGTTACTGGGTGGGAGTTAAATGTAGGTAGAAAGGGTATCAAGTCTCAGCAGTTTAAGGGCTTGATTCCAGTGCAACAGAGAAGGATATGAATGTTAGCTCCATCACTTTCAGTGAGGCAGGGCTGCTAACTGCACCTATTGGGTGTCTCACGCCCACAAGCTGCTGGGGCCCCGGTCCCCACATGGCCCCATGGCGAGCAAGCACAGCTGCCACACTGCGGGGCCAGCGTGGGGAGCTGCACTTGTGGGGCAGCAGGGCCACTGCTGGAGATCCCGTCATGGCTGGAGTGGGTCATACCGTCAGCCGCACCTCCTTCCCCTGGCTTGACCAAATTCCTGCCCTGTCTGGGACGGGGTAGGTGGCAGCGAGTGACGGGCGACAGTGCCCACCACTCATCCGCGGAGCTCTCTGTGCAGTAGGGCAGAAGGGGCCTCAGCACAGGGGCAGCCAATCCTTCGGCCGCCTTTCCCCATATGAGGTAAGGCTGCGATGCAACGTGTCCTCCGACTCTTCCCAAGGATGTAGCACGTTGCAGCCAGCTGCTTGTCCCACCCTGGGGCACGGGGAACATCTGGCGGCAGCCAGTCACGCGATGCACTGCCCAGACTGGGTTAAAGCTACCCAAGGCATGGTAGCTTCCCCAGAGTGCGGCTGCACCCTCTCTCTCAGTACGGAGGGGGCAGAGCGGTGCCTTTATATTCCACCCTGTCTCTCGGTCTGGTTGAAAGGCAGAGAAGAGTGCTCCGCTGGGCTTCGCTATAATAGGGACAGGTGGAGCAGCTGTAGCGGAGGGGCCCACAAGTCTGGCGGGTCCATGCCCTTAGGGGCCGCTGTATCCCCTGTCACTGTGAGGACAGCGGAAGGTCCCCATTCCATCTGCTGCACCAAGGGCCATTCTAACTTAGTTACACTTCTGCTGCCTGGGCCTGTGAGCTCAGAACTACATGACAGTAGAGGTTGTGGCTCCCCTCTCTGCAAACATGGGGGGGGGGGGGGGCGCATCAGGGAACACACTCGGGGGGCAAGGCCCTGCACACAGAGATTCGCCCAAAGGGGAACTGCTGTGCCGAGGGCTCTGGCTCCCTCAGTCAGACCACACCTGAGGTAGTGATGTTGCGCCCCCAAGAGCGCTAGAGCTGCAGCTGCAGCAGGAAGGGTCGGGAGAGGGCCTGCTGCAAGTGCATCATTCATTTGTTAGAGGCTGGAGCAGGCAAGCCTCCCCACCCCCCTAGAAACACACAACAACGTTCAAACCAGGCAGTGAGTGAAAGGCTGGTCGCCGCGCCACACGCAGCAAGGAAGCACTAGAGAAGAGCTGACAGATCCAGCTTTCGCTGTCTCAAGATACTGCCCGAGTCCTCCGGCTTTTTCCGCTGGCATGAGGCCCTGTGCGCGAGCGGAAGCCCTCCTGAGTCTGGGCACCGGGTCCCTCTCAGCACTTCGAGAAAGCGGCCTGGAATTAGGGGAGGTGTTCGTTTTGATTAGGCGAGAAAGACATAAATAATCCCAGTAAGAGGATTTCAGCAAGTGCAGCAGCAGCAGCACCGAACAAGTTGGGATCGCAAGCAAGTGCAGGGGCACGGCTCTGTGCCATCCCTGCTGGGCACGGAAGGGTTAAATGCAGAGAAAAAGAGCCACCTTTAAAGGCAGTGGAGGAACCAGCTCCTTGTGGCTATGAATTGTCACCCAGAGACCGCAAGCACCTCCCCTCTTATCGGTGTCATTGAGCTGGCAGCTTGGAGGGGTTAAAGCACGAAATAAGCAGTCCAGTCTGGCCAGAGCTCCGCTCTGCATGAATCCCAGCCAGCTTTGTGACTGGGGGCTCTGCGTGTCACAGGGACAGGAGAAGCACCGCTTGGCTGCGACACAGGACACGGCCGTCCCAACCAGAGCAAAGCTCACCGCTGCAGCAAAGGCTCCTCCCACACACTAAATTGGAGAAAACACACACTTTAACATTTCTTATGCACGTTGCAGGGCTGCCTAGGGCACCCACGCACACCTGCAACATGCATAAGAAATGTTAAAGTGGAGCTAGCGTTATGTCAGTTTTCACCCTATGTCAGGAGTGGGAAGCCTTCTCTCCACTCTGGGCACAACCCCATTTTCCCAAAGCTCCATGGGCCAGAGTACGGGGGAGAAAGGGCAAGGGGGTGAGGGGATGGGTCGTCTAGCTGTAGCCTGGCGTGTCCTATGGGAGTGCAGGGACGTGTGTCCAGAGCCTTCCCTTTCTTGCCTTGACGGCAGCCCGCTCAACCAGGTCAGGTAAAAAAGGAAGGTGGGGTGCATGGAAGGCGAGACAGGGTAAGTCTCTGGGGGCCGGATGGAAGGGGCAGAGGTTCGCCATCCTTTTAAAACAAATGAACAAACCCGGGAAATTCATTCAAGCACGTAAATTCATTCGCCAGCCCCCACTAGATTATCACTAGGTCTCCTGTGGAGGCGAGACTGGAGCGTTGTGCTGCTGTGACAGGCTTTGCCCTTGTGGCTCTGAAGAAGCACTGCCTTGAGATCAGAGATCTGGCCCTGAGGCATCATCTTCTGCTGCCAGGGGAAGTACAGCACTGTTCACTCACAGAGAGGGGGAAAGAGGGCTTAACGGTAGGATACCAGCCTGGGACTCGGGACGCCTGGGTTCAAGTCTGTCCTTTGCCACAGACTCCCTGTGCAGCCAAAGGCAGCTCCCTTAGCGACAGACTCCTAAAGCCACTAGGCACCTTGTGTGCTGCCTAAAACCCCAGTCAACTTATTTCAGAGGGCAGGCTATGTCTGTGAGGGGTAGGCTTAGGTTGGTGGCTAGTAAGTGGGAGCTGCTCGGTGCCTTCGTCCCTCTCTGTCTCAGTTCCCCGGGTGCCTCACTGAGGTCTGTAAGGGGTTCAGATGCTGTGGAAACAGGGCTTGAGACCATGAACATCATGAATATGCCCCCTTTGTAAACACACACAGGTCTTTGATTAGCAAAGGTGGCAAGAAACATGGGAGGGCAGGTGAAGAGAGACCTTTACATTGAGCAAACTCTACCATGCCCCCCCACCCCCCAACCCTCTTACTCACCCTAAGGCCTAGAGCTTTGCAACTGGACCCATGTATGTAGGCTGCAGCTAGGCAGCTGGCAACAGAGAGCAGCTTTCCCTGTTCCTGAGCCAGGCTCCTCCTCCCTGAAACCAAAGTGAGGGGCAAACCCTGTTTGAAGCTAAATGCCAGTGTCTGGGCAACGCAGAGAACAGAGCCGAATGCTGAGGCACTCTTCCGCGAGTCTCCCCCAGAGCCCCTACCGATCTTGTGGAAGAGCTCGGGGAGCTGCACCTCCACCTTCTCCCTCTGGAACATGTGGTACTCGGCCTGCTCACAGATGGGCGGGATGAGGTTAAACTGCCGGGCCACCGAGTAGGCTTCCTGTGGGCAGAAACAGCAGTCAGTGCAGGGTGGGGCAGTGTCCCCCTCCCCTGGTTTGCATGAGGCCCATCGGCCGCTGCCTCCATTCCAAGAGGGATAGTGCTAGCTTGTCCCTGTGGCAACAGGGCTGGAATCTCCACTGGACTCTGCTCCCTGCAGGGCCGGCCTTACCACACAGCGACATGGGACGGCCACTCTGGGCCCCGCTCTTTCTGAGGGCCCTGCAGTGGCCTCTGTTTTCACCAGGACAGGCTGTGGGGGCACCACTCCCTCTCAGTGTGGGGAGAAGGCCACCTTTAGGACACCACAGAGGTTGCCCCCAAAGGGGAGGGGCCACCAGGGACTTTATCTTTGCCCTGGGCCCTGCAAATCCTAAGGGCAGCCCTGTCTCCCTGGACCGGGAGTTGGGACCAGAGCAGGGCAAGGGGAGGGAGTATGTGTGATCCCTGAGGCCTTGCTGAACGAGCTAGGCCTGCTCCCTGGGGGTTGCCAATAGGCCCAAGCTCAGGCCCTATCTCTGGGCTCCAGGAATATGGCCGTGCAATAGTGCCCCTCAGAGCAAGCAGCCAGGGGTGGGCATTCATCCAAGCAACGTAGAAATAAATGCACTTTAGGGAGGGGGATCCAAGTTTAGCTCGGGACAGCAAGGTAGGCTCTGTATCTCTTGAGAAGCTGCGTGGAGACACTGCAACCTACTGGCAGCTGCCTATGAACGGAAGGGAGACAGGAGCACTGGGAGAGCCACCCAGAAAAGGGAAAAGGACCAAATAGGGAAAAGGAGCCTCTGCTAGAAACCATCCTAATTTGCCACAGAGCTGGAGTAGATTGAGCCAGCCAGGAGCATGGAAGGCCTGAGGGAGGGAGAAGTTGGGTGGATGGACCCATGGGGACATAGGGCAGCTGCTGGCAGTGGCACTACTTGGAGAATTTGGGCAAGGCTGTAACTTGGAGGCTGGCTTGCCCTGGCCACCCCTCCGCAGGGAGTGTGAGGCACTGCCCTGACCCTTTCCTCTGTCTGTGCAGTTACCTTGTTCCTGAGCTAGGAATCCCCCCCGCGCCCCCACAGCACACACGTGCTGGAGTCGGCCAGTCAGAGCTAATAATAACGAAGCTAAAATACATCTGCAAGCATTTGGCTTCTGACAGCTGCTGTCTCATCAAATCACCATCAAGCTCAGTGCTTTCCCCCTCAAACACTTTGCGCTGGCGGCTGCAGTCTGCTCGGGCTCTGCAGCGAACTGCATCGGCCCGCGGATAATTCCGATGGTGAGCGTTGGATGGGCCAACGCGCCATCCTTGAAATACTCCCACCCCGCCGTGAAGAAACAGTAGCAACCCATGCCGCCAGGGAAGGGGTTAATGAAAGAGCCACACTCTAAGGCAGCAAGTCTCCTATCGCTCCTGCAGGAAAGGCGAGGTAGGAAGAGAGGTTTTTCAACAAGGGCAGACCCAGGGGGAGAGGAATGACAGGAGGGAGAGAGTCTGGGCTGCAACAGTCTTTACTTGTCTCCCTTTCAGGGTCTGTGGAAAGCCGAGCTTGGGTCCCACGCCCTGTTCGTTTGGAGGGTCTCTCTCCTACCCCAGGGAGGGGTGATTAGCACCTGGGCAGGAGCTGCCTAGAGAAGACCACTCTGCATCTCCCCTCTGAACAGGGAAGGGACCAGAGGGATGTACGAGACAGGAAGTCTCTGCACTTTCTTTTCTTTCATTATCACAATTTGGGAGTCAGACCTATGCCCCTGGAATCCTAAGAGGCGGTGGCTCTGTGTCCCTGCAGCACGTGCAGATTGATTTATCGACTGATTTCAATGTATAGCCCTCTCTTCTCTGGAGGCTCAGAGCAGATGACAAAGTATACTTAAAAACACAGATAAAATAAAATCAATTAAAAAACCCAAACGAGGTAAAAATATAAAAATTCCCCATTTAGATTGTAAGCCCCTGAGCAGGGACCGTGTCTATCTTATTCTTTGTAAAGCACCAGGTACATTGCTGGTGCTATATAAATGCTAATAAATAATAATAATAATAAATTTAAATACAGCATCCCAAACCCCTATCCCTGCTGGCCAAATAAATAGGTCTTGCATTGCCTCCGGACAATGCTCGGGCTTTGGTGAATCTCCAGAGGAAGGGATTTCCAAAGCTGTGGACCAGCCACAGAAAACATTAATAAACAGGATGCTCCCTATTATGGCCTACCTGGCCCAGAGCCATTAGCGGGCTGCCAGACAGGGGCCCGCTACAGCCACCGATGAGGTGGGTGGCTGCCCAGGAATCGTGGGCCCGGAAGGAACTGGGCTCACAGTCTAGGCCCAAGAGCCACCCAGGCGGGCCACAGTGGGTCATACTGGGCGAGTGCATGAGTATGCGTCGCCATCCCAGCCACGGCACAGGGGCCACCATGGCTGCCCGTTATTGGCAGACATGGCTGCCTATCATGGCGGGAGGCGGGGCCAGCCAGCCTCATGTCAGTTCTGCCCCCCCCCTCCCCCAGCCAGTTGATCGGCGGGAATGTTTATTCAGTTCCCCGACCTGACCCGGCTGTCACCGGGACAGGTAGCCAGTGTTCTGGCTGCACATTTATTAACGTCCACAGTCTTCTTTCCCCCATGTACCTGTGTCGTAGGGACCTGGTGCAACGGTGGAATTTGCAGGAGGGCACCCGCAGCTGACCTTAGGGGTAACGATGGAACACAGGGGAGGAGGTGAGCGTGTAGATTTAAAGGGGAGGTGAGCGTGTAGATTTAAAGGGGATGTGGACACACGCGCGTGCATACGCAGACACACACAGTACCATTATCTCCATGGAACTCCAGCGCGATGTCCCCCAGTACATGGCCATTCCCTGGTTGATAACGTGGGTCATCGCTCGCACTGTCTCTGTTAAAAACGAGGAGGGAGGCAAAGAGGGAGGCAGGTTAGACCCAAGAGCAGGGCCAGGGTTGTCCCATTCACACAAAGGGCATCACACCAAAAGGAAAAGGGGGGCTTTTACCGCACAGACATCTTGCAAGCAGTGTACTTCCAGACTTCAAATGAGGTGTGTGTGTGGGGGGGTTTAGTAACAAAGAGTTAAACCCGCAAGAGAATGACCTTGAAATTCTAACCCTTTTATTTATTATTTTCCCCAAATCTGAAAAATTAAAAATAAATAAATAAATAATAGTTAAAAAAAAAGAAAAAGAAAAACCCAAAGAAAAAGAAAACACAGAACGTAACAGAGACTGGCACGGCAGGTAAATGCTATGGCGGATTATGCTCAGTTGCAGGGAAGGAGAAACAGAGGGGAAGGGGGTTACAATGCCATAGACACTCAGCGTTAGTTGCTCTTTGGAGGAGGGAGAGGAGCAGCTTTGGGCAGAATGACTTTGCCCAGCAGAGTGCAGGAACCCAGCGAGGCTGCAGAGGGAATGCAGCGTGGAGCCATTTCAAACACTGGCTCATCATCTTGTGGCCGTGTACGCTCTTCTGGGAGATGGGGATGCCCAAGGCTTCACAGCACCCAAGGGAGGAGGAGAATGTAACAGTGCCCTTGAGAGGTCACAAAAAACACAGAACAAAGACTGGGATTCCCACCAAGACAGGGGATTCGGAGCAGCTTCTCCAGCAAGGATGTGGTCTGCGGAGATGGGAAAAAAATAATAGACCGGGGACCTAAACTCAACGGGGACGGGCTAGGCTCCTAATTTGTCTAGGAAAAGGAGGGAACGCTCCAGGGATGGGGTCTAGTACAGATTGCCCCCCACCGCCAGTTTCAACCTTTGATTTTGTAGCTGCCTAGGACTTTATGCAAGCATTGATTACAGAAAAAAAAAATCCTTATTGCCTATGAGGAACCTAGCCAAGGACATGCTCTTCCCGTTACATAATGTAAAGTAAACATCCCATCTGTTTGAAGGAGCCCATCGTCAGCTGAGCCTGGCCCCTTGGTTAAAATCAGCACCACACTGAGATTTGTTCCCAATTTGGAGAGGAAAAGGTTACTGGAGCGATGTCTGGGATTTCCAGCTGGTACTTTCCAAATGCGCAGAGCGTATGTAATGGGCCCAGCAGGGCTATCTAGGGGCGGTCGCTAGAATAATCATACATTGCTTGCAAGGTTGATTGCAAATGCTAAAGAGAAACAAAGCTTGCAAACAAAGTGTTTCTAAAACCAATCAGAAGATAAATCTTAGACCCTTAAATACCTGGCTTGAGCTGTCAATAAGCTCATAGGCTGAGCTGCAATGTAAAGGGTCCCTACCAAGACACCATCCAAACAGGGCATGCAAAAGCTAAGCCCCCTCTCCCCCACCCCGGATAACACTGCTCCTGAGGGAGGCAGTTAAACATCACAGCTGGGAGGGGCTTCCTTCCTCTCCAAAGGAGAAAGCATGAAAACGCTGACTATTGAGGGAGTTTTTCCTTCAAAACCTAAGCTCAAAGATGGAGAGTTGTCAGCTCCAAGGATGCAGCACTGGGTGGGTGACAGCAGGGGTTGCAAGGACAGTCGAGCTCCCAAGTGGGGTCATGCTGTCTACCAGGGAGTGAGGTCATACTGTGGCACTGCAAGACTGAGGCAGGCCCAGGCTCATCTCCAATGATGGCCCACCTAAGAGCAAGTGGGGTCTTCTAAATGGTGGTTCTGCCCCTGCCAAGGCTTCCAGCTTGCCTTGGGCCTCCCCCTGCAAAGGGCTGTGGTTCCCAGGGAGCCCCCACCCTGAAGTGGCAGCAATCCCACCAGGAGTGTCAGCAGAGCCAGCACGCCACCCATGTTCACTCTGAAAACTTCCTTTCTTTGTAAGCAGCCTGAGCACCGCTAGAAAAAGGTCAGAGTGGGCAGGGGCACAGTGTTGACCCTGTTCCCATCCCCTCCACACTCTGAAAATTTCCTGCTGCTCGGGCCACTTGTAGAGGGTCCCCCTAGAGTCCAGGGCCCAAGCTAGGGTGGCCATACCTCCCCTTTAAAAGAGGACGCTTATGAAAAATACATGGTGCAGGGCTGCACTGATTCCAGTGCAGCCCTGCACCATGTATTTTTCATAAATATCCTCTTTTAAAGGGGAGGTATGGCCACCCTAGCCCAAGCTCAACTGAGCCTCCTCGTTCCACGGTAACTATGCCCTGGGGTCACAATCCTGAAATCCTGGTTGGTATTTAACATACTTTGTGTTTCTTTGCTACAGTCTCAGATTGCGGGATTAGATTTCAGTCTCAAAAATGGGGTCAGGCAGGCAAAATGTTTGGGAGCAAGGCTGTTTTTTGGACTTCCATGAACACCCCCCCCCCCCATAAAATGGAGGTGGACAGCTAGGAGCAGCAAATGTCTCCTAGACGAAGGCTGGGACATTACTGAGGTCAGACAAACCAGCAACGAGGTCTCTGATTGGATGCCAGGAGGGTCTCAGATATAAGGGGTTCTTGCTCTTCAGCAAGGGTGGGAAATCTTTTCCCTCCCAGGGGTCATTCTGAAAATGAGTACAAGCTCTAAGGGCTTCATAGAAGAAGGGGGATGAGCTTAAGGGGTGTGCTCCGGAAGAGGAGAATCCAGATCATGGAACTGTGCCAGGGATCCGTCCCCCAATCCTCGTGGGCATTGCTGTCATCTCGGCTCCCTTACCCCTGGGCTCAGTCTCTCAGCATTTGGGGGTAGGAACTGGATCCAGGGACCAGATCCAGGAAATGAAAAGGGGCCACAGGAAAGCTAGCCACAGGCCGCATTTGGGCCCTGGCCCAGAGGTTCCCTGCCCTTGCTCTGTTCCTGAGGAGATGGAATCCCCGTGCAGACAGGCAGAGTCGGAAGAATCCTTTCTCCCAAGCCACAGAGACGCTGCAGCGCCTACTTCATCCCCTGGCTGGAAGGGTCTTTCACAACCCTAGCTCGGAACCGAAAGGACTGTTCCAAAGTAAAGAATTAGCCACCGAGAGGCAAAATGGCAAACCCAAGAACCACTGTCCTTGACCGCTCTTCCTGGTCTGGAGTCTTGCTTTACCCAAACAATTAGGGGCAAGGACACTGTCTTTTGTTTGCCTTGTTGTACGGGCAGGAATAACCAAGGTTCTAGCTAGGTTGGAATGGGGCCTGGCGGAGGAGATGGAATGTGGTTCCGCTGCCCTCTCTCCCAGCAGCAGAGGATGCAACTGCATCAGGGTGCATGCTTCCTCCCCACCCCCCGCCAAAGTGCAGACACATCACCTGTTCCTATTATAGCTACGCCCTTGGGAATAGCCACGGCGCTGGCTTGGATTCCCTTGGGCCATAACGTACATGAGACAACTGTCAAAGGGGTCCTTGAGTTTGCGACTGACCTGCCACTCAACAAGAGAGTTCATTGCTTGTGCTCTGCAGGTGGAGAACAAGCTGCTGGTTTCTCTCTAGCTCTCTGTGTTAGAAACACCCTTGGGAGTCCTTGTTCAGGGCTCTGGACCATGCAGGCCAAGTCTCAGTTTCTTTTAAGCAACAGCTTAAAACTCATGCCAAAGAGAGGAACAAAAAATGAAAAGTCACACAAGACCAAACACGTCCATCATATGCACTGACACGGTGGGACAAAATAGCCGAGCACCGGGTTTGGGTGAATGAACGGCTCCGACTGAAATAAAACCTTGGAGTTCACCATAATTCTAAAGAAAGAAAGATATTGTCGGGAGCAGAGAAAGCAACAACTTCTAGAGCTGGGCAAATGTTGGCTTTTTACGGCAGCATGAATAGGCTCCTGGAAATGGTCTCTCATGCAGTCATTCACTATGTTCCACTTGCCCCCTCGACAAACTTGGGCAGCATGAAAACTGGAGGTTTGCGGTTTCTGGAGCTTCAGAAGAAACAGCATCTGGATGACTCTATCCAAAATGTACAGCAAGGAAACGCCAAGCAGGCATGCCCACAGAGAATGCTCACAGCCAGGCTTATGGGGAAAAAAAATAAAATCAAACCAACGTGGCAGTATGAGCAGGGCTCGCCATTTGGTTCTGTCCCCTTTCGGGCAAAGGGGGGAATAGACCCCTCCTCCAGGTCTAGGTAAGAAGCCTAGTTCCAGCACAAATTAAGAACATGTCTTATTCTTTGTGGTCAAAATTGGTCACACTGCAGAGCACAAAAGGTACATGCAATTTTTGCCCAACCCTAGTGTGTATTTGTCAAGAGGTGGGGTAGGGAAATAGGACCACATTCTCTAGGCAAGAGCAGGCAGCATCACAAAGTGTGAACAAATCAGTGTGAGCCATATCTGGAAAGAACTCTGCGAACCAATCCTCTGCATTTTCTGAGGCAACTGGAAAGCTCACTAGCATTTTGTTCTGCCCTATGGACTTTCGAGAGGATGGTATGGTATCGAGGGTTTGAA
This sequence comes from Sphenodon punctatus, assembly GCA_003113815.1. Lineage (NCBI taxonomy): Eukaryota > Metazoa > Chordata > Lepidosauria > Sphenodontia > Sphenodontidae > Sphenodon > Sphenodon punctatus. The sequence goes on along the minus strand of QEPC01004358.1, from coordinate 1,138,406 downwards.
ACCCTCAGTGTCTGTTCCTAGTCCGGACTACTGATTTGTTCACCCTCATCCATGGATTCTTCTCCTCTAACATCACAAGATGCCAGGATTATTTTTTTTTTACCCATCAACAAATTAGGTTCTAATGCAGAATGTCAAAGTCCTGCCATCTCCAGTCCTGACGCGCGGATGAGCATGTGTAAGAACAGGCAGGTCATGCACTCAACAAAGGAAAGGAACCAAAAGGATGAAATGAAGTGAACATGGGGAGGGGAGGGAGGAGCGAAGGACTATTTTGCCTTTTCTTTTCTTTTACTTGCAAGATGTTATCAAAGGGCAAAGGTTTTTTTTCTTTTCTTTTTTCCGTTGTGCATTTTATGGAGAAGTTTGTCATCGGGGTAAAGGAAATAGTGTAAATAAAAAAAAAAAATACAGAGATCTGTCCCATAAAATGCCACTTGGACACAGAAGTCAATATTCAGACTGCGGGTACGATGTACCTTCTACGATGAATGTTCTTGACTTGGAAGAACTAAATGGGTCCCCTGGTGATAAAAGAAAGATTTAAAGAGACCAGAGTTTACAGCTGCTGGCACATTACAATGAACGGTATGACACGAGGGCTCGAGGGAGCGAGAAACAAAACCACTTTTCAAAGCCCCATCTTAAAGGAAAAAAAAAAGTAGCCTGTGGCTGGAGCAGAGCTCTTCTTCAATGGGAAGCAGAAGGGGTCCTGACTCACGATGCAAAAGGGGCTTAAAAGAACTGGTTTACAAGGAAGGTTTCCCCCCCCCACACGAAACAATTGCTACATAATGGAAAACACACTTCAAAACGAAAGCCCAACACAGAAAACCATGTTTAAAACAACAGGAAATGACAAAAAATAAAATAAAGCTCAGAGCCAGTGTGACTTAATAGGAGGATAAGTGGACAAGGAATTAACGCTTCCTATGCAGAACAAGGGAGCGGAACACCCGCAAACAGGACTGGACAGGAGACGAGAGACAGGAGAGGAGATTTAAGTCTTGTGTCTGTCCAGGCAGTAGGGACTGCTAGTGCAGCAGCTTAGGGGGGGAGAATGGGATGCAGAGAGAAGCAAGGAGGTGTGAGAGCCCCGGCATTAGGTGGCCGGCCTGCAGAATGATCCCGTCCGCATGGAGACGAGAGGCGTGTTGTGTCTGCGGGGTCAGCTCCCTCAGATTAAAATTCTAGTGCAGACAAGCACTGAGAGTTTGTACCTCAGCTTACAAGTCAGGGCACACCGTCTACCTCTGGACCTCATCACACCCTGACAAGTTACACGAAGGTAAAACCACTAAGGTTTTATAACAAGGTGGTTCTCTTTACACAGACAGCACCCAGGCTCAAGAGCAGCATCTCATTCAAGTCTGGGAAACCATCGTATAACAGAGAGTGTTCCCCCAAGACTCTTTTCTGTGTGTCCCCTCAGCGGGTGGCTTTACTGGGGTGGCTAGAAAACCCCCCACAAATGTTCCCCAAACAACATGCTCCTATCCGCCAATATGCTCCAGGCCTAGAGACTTGGCGAGAGTCCTGAAACCACATCCCCCAGCACCTGCCAAGCCCTGTGTCATGAGGTGAGGCATTTAAAGAGAACGGTTAGAAGGAAGCAGCTGGACCTACCTTCCATGGGCGTGTTAGGGTCCGGCCTGTTTGCAAACACCACATCCACATATTCTAGTTGCAGCCGTTCTAAGGAGGCCTTCAGACCTGGCAGACAAGAAAGAGAGACCATCAAAGATGTCCCCTCACGGAGCACCCACGGAGCAGGAATCCTGCTCTCCATGGAGCTGACAAGGGACACGCCTCCTTCCCTCCCTGCTGCTGTAATGGGAAAGATGGCTGCAATTCAGGCTCTGGAAGGAGCTTTTCCCACATGCATCTGAGTTTGAAATTTGGAGGCTAGTGACTGGGGGGGGGGGGGACCCTGAAGGAGAAGCTGCATCTCTTACAGTTTTATTGAGAGTGCAGCTGAGGCAGCCAGTTTTGCAAATTTAGGGCTTTCTTATAATAAAGTGCCCTGAATTTTAAGAAAATTTCATGACTTTCAAGTCAATTGCATGATTTTTTAATTTTTTTTAAAAAATTTTTTTTTTTGAGGGCCAGCTCTTGATTTTTGAACATTTGGGTTGATGGGCCTATAGAATCCAATAGCTGCTGTTCTGGGGTGAGGGGACAGATGCCTTGTTTAAATGCTATGCTCAGTACCTCCCTCTCACCTACCACATCCCCACCTAAACAAACACCGAGAGCATGCCCTTCTCTCCCCACACATCCACTGCTGTCTAAATCCACCAGGGGTCACTCCTTGGCCTGACAAGAGCGGAAACACAACTTGCCTTCCTTCATGGGCAGCCCCTCTAGGGTGCCCTCCATAAGGAAAGTATGTGACAGCAGTGTGTGTACGCAAAAAGGGAATGACATGGGGAAGCATCTGCTGAGTCAGCACCAGGGTTGGGCTACACTGGAGCAGGGACACTCTTGCTGGCAAGTGTCACTGACATTAAACAAGTGTTTTGTCCCTTCCCCAGAATGACTGGCTGGGGACATGTCTGCATCTCCCTTCTCCAAAAGCGGAGCGTCTCTTGCCAAATGACTATGCTGAGTTTCTGTTTCCACGTTTTAGCATTTCTGCCGCCCCTTGTGAAGCATCACTGATGCAGCAGCCCAAAGAGCCGGTCAAACAAAGCTTCTCCTGAAGTTTAAGGCTGCATTCGTGAGATGCTTAGTATGTGAAAAACCCTTCCCTGCACTTAATTTTTTTAATGTGGGAAAGGGGGTGTAATGCAAATTAACTGCCAAAAATTAAGCCAGAAAGCAAGATCTAACCATCGCTCTAAATCCCTCCACACATTTCTTTTAATGTGTGGAGAGATTAATCTGCCTATCAGTCTGTCTTAATTGCTGCAGGAGGGGACAGAGGTGATATCCCCCCTCAGGGGATGAATCTCCCACTGCCTGCCTGGTCAGGTCAACGCATTGTTGACAAGAAAAACAAAAAAAATGCAGCATAACGGGATATCTTTTGAAGCAGGGGAAGGAACATGAGAATAAACAAAATGCACAAAAGCAAACTCCTGCAACAAAGAGTACAGGCAGGTTAAGAATCTCATATGAATGCAGCCGTTGTGTTGGAGTGAATTTATTGGGCATACATTAAGGCATTTAATGGACTTAACTAGAAACACATGGGGTTTCTAGTTAAGCATGTGCTGGACTGGAAACTCAGATACGACCTGTGGTACAGACCAAGATTGAGCAAGAGTCAAAGAGCCATTGGGTGCCTATATGTATGCAGGGAGGACCTGGGCTTACTGCAACAATGGGGAAAATGTAGTGAACATGTATGACAAGAATTTCCACAGCTGGAATAGCTGCCAAACTTGGGGGGTGGGGGTGATAGAAAACCTTTCTGGGGCAGATTATCCCATTTCTACCTAGTGAGGGGTCTTACATCTTTCTCTGAAGCATTGAATGTTGCTGCCACCAGAGGCAGGACACCAGGCTAGACGGAAGCTGGGTCTGATGCAGCATAGCAGTGCCAATGTTCCCTTTGATACTAGGATTAATTATGTATATAGCAGCAGCAATGTACCTGGTACTGAACACTCATTAATGAGAGAATGGTCCCTGCCCTGAGGGGCTTACAATCTAGGATTGACAAGGGAGGGGAACAGAGAGAGAGACAAGGATGCATTCATGAAGCTAAGAAGTTACAGGTGAACCCGTGTAGCTTAGTTATACGGGAGAAGGGGACTCTGAAGGACAGGATCATGGAAGGCGCTTCAGAGAGCAGTTTGTTGGGGTGAGGAGCTAGGGAAGGCCTGACGGGAGATGTAGGCTTTAGGAACAGAAATAGAAAAAAAACAATGGAATTAGATGAGCGGCACTCTCCCTCACCTTCTATGATGTGTTTTCTGGACAGCCCTCTCTCCGTCTCTGCTCTGAAACACAAGACAGATGGGTTAGCGGCATTCAGTACAAACAGGGTAGAAGCTAGCGATACTGTTGTTGAAATGGCCAGCAATACATACTTTCCGCCCCAGAAGATTTTGGTCGTTATCACCAGACTAGATCGTCTAGAGAGAGAGAGAGAGAAAGAGAGAATCACTGACATGGGATGGATAAAATCAATGCTCACACTTTCTCAAGACTCCCATGCCTGATGCTTTCCTAGCCCCATCACTCAGTGCCCTAGATGGCAGGCTGGCAAATCCACTCTGCTGACAATAATGGTTGTTTTTAGATGGACATGGAGGCAGCCTGCCCCAGGAGCTGCTCCAGGGATGCACTCCTGCATCTGCCCACGTCCAGCCCCGCCCGGGTCCACTTTAGATGGCCCCAGCAAGTTCTCCTAACTGTGGTCTGCCTACGTGGTTCCCACCCAACGTAAGATTTGTGGGCGACAGCCCTGACACCTGTAGGCTAGTGCCCACAACTCAACGCTGTTGCCAGGGCAATGGCCGACCGAGAGCGGAGCTGCAGCATGGGTCTGCTGAGTAGATGGACGGCAGCTCCACTCTGGGCTGGTATCTTGGGTTTGGCTAGCCTGCTCTGCTGGCAGCATTCCAGAGGGTCCACACGGGGCTGCCCAAGAGCAGGCATAGCCTGCTCAGCTTCAACATCGGGTGGTGCACCTTCAGATGGACCAGCCAGCCCGGGGGGGAAGCGGGCTGGTGCTGCTGCCTCTGGAGCTGCCGTCCGTTTGTTTACACCCAGTGACGCACCCTGGATTGACAAGTCTTTGCTGAGTATGAGACTTGGGATCAAGGCTGTCCTAAGGGGATTAGGTGCCTGGTTTCCGCTGAATTTAAATCTAGATGCAGCCAACAGCTGCACCATTGTAGGGGCCGAATAGGACAGACTTGATCCACTGCAGCGACAATGGAATCGGATTGTCGGTGATCAGCGCAGATCACGAGCATTCTCCCAATGACACATTCTGCCTTGAATCACCCCATGCTTCTCAAAATACACTGAAGCAATTTAGGAGTACAAGTACCCAGGCTAATCTTTCATCCGTTAACACCCTAAGTGAAGCTGTTTAATCAAAGCAATAGGTACACAGAGGGTCTCAGCCTTTGCACGAAGCTTCCCATGGGACTTGCTAAACAGCCAATCACTTTTAATTACTGAGACCTGAAGACATTTTAGGACCAGACTATAACTTAATGCAATAAAACAATCTTGGTGGAAGGAGTTGACAAGTGTAAATAAATGAGTGGGGCAGGAATGTATGTGATCGGACATGGGTGCTTCAGAAAGAGGCTGTTGGACGGAGATGCTGTAGCCATCCTGCATCCAAGCAGGAGGATGGAATAGATGACCCTTGAGGTCCCTTCCAATTCTGACCTTCTGTAACTATTGATTTAGACTTTAACAGTGACATTCTTGAAGGGACCAGAATGCAGCATTCTGATTCTGGGCGATCTGATGAATAAGAATGAGTCTTGTGCAATTGTAGCTCTTAGCCATTTGAAAATGCATTGCCTAGCAGAGATGACAATTTGCAAAAAGTGTTCACACACCAAAAATCAGGGGCGTCGTAAGGCTGTGGTGGGCCCTGGCTCATGCCCCACTTATGGGCCCTTCTAAGGGCAAGGGGGCAGGGTCTCCAGAGGGGGGGTTACCCACTATGGTAGCATCGCCACAGCTCCCATGGCAGCAATCCCACCAGGAAGTTTTAAGAGTGGTTGGGGTGGGGCCAACACTCCCCCTGTGCCCACTCTGAAAACATCTTTCTTGGTGGGGCTATTGCAAGTGGCCTGAGCTCCAGTAGGAAATTTTCAGAGTGGGTAGGGGTGGAGTGTTAGCCCGGCTCCTTCCCACCCCTCCTACTTTTAAAATTCCCTAGCAGTGCTCAGGCTACTTGTAGAGGGGCCCCTTGGAGTCTGGGGCCCCGGCTCAACTGAGCCTCCTGGCTCCATGGTAGCTACGCCTGTGGCAAAGATTCACTCTAATCTAAGCCTGCCTGGGCAGCCGAAAGAAGCTAGTTGATTTCTGTGTCAGGCCTCAGGCCATCTCTATGAGCGAAAAAATTAAAATAAAAGAGAAATAGCCTAACTCAGGCGATACCAGATGGGTAATGGGATCCTCCAGGTGATAGCACTGTCACAACCAGCTAGCATGGGCCTCAGTTCCATTCGTTTCAATGGGAGTCACGCCCATGCCAACTACTAGCACAGGTGCTATTCAGCCAGAGGATGGCACCAAGAGCCTTTTCAGACGAGATGCGTTTCTCACGGCCTCCTGAAGTCTGTGAAAAACAAACTCGTGCGTGGCTATATATGTTTTGGCCCGTCGTTTGGTCATTGGGGGGTGCTCTCCTCGAGGTGCCCCGAGTCTTCCAGGGGGACCACCATGGGGAGGGCTTTCTCGGTGGCTGCTCCACGGCTGTGGAACTCCCTGCTGTTGGAGGCCCGTTTGGCCCCGGATCTCTCCTCGTTTTGATGCAGTTGCAAAACATGGCTGTTCCGCCTGCCCTTTGGTGGAGAGGATGGGTAGGGTGGGGTGGGAGAGTTTGGTTTAAGGGATAGGGTTTGGTTTTGGGGTTTGGCTTTAGCCCTCCTATTTTGATGTTTTTATGTTTTCAAAAGTTTTATTGTGACTGTTTACTGTAACTGTAAGCCGCTCTGAGCCGCTGTGCGGGAGGGGCAGGGTATTAAAATTTTTGAATAAATAAATAAATAAATAATTGGAAAAATACCATTGGTATTAGTGAACAAAACTGGTTGAGTAGACTATGGTTTATGTTCACTATGGAGAAGATACATGTAGAGAATTCGAACAAATATGCCCAGTTTTATACGCAATGGGAACAAATTCAGTATTGTTTATGGAGAAATGAGGATAAGGTTAAAATAGATGATAAATTTGAAAAAATATGATATAAATAAAGACAGGCTTAGATACTGGAAGTTTAGAGGATGTTTAATGAAAATGTTAATAAATGTTTATGTTGTATAAACGTTATATAACTGTATAAAGTTAAAAAAGCAAAATAAAAATACTAATTAAAAAATAAAATAAAAACAAAAGTTGTGCGGGGGAAGGAGGGGTTAGACATTTCCTCCCCAATCTGGAAGTCATTCTTTACCACTGAAAACAGCGCACTCGCACATGGATCTCTGTCCATGTATGAGAGTGTTGTTTTCAATGGTACCAGCCGACTTCCAGATTCAGGAGGGGGGCGGGGATGTCTAACAACCTGCCCACCCGATTTTGTTTTTCACTGACTTCAGGAGTCCAAGAGAAATACGTGTCATCTAAAAAGGCTCCAAGTCTTATGTTGCATTGGGTCCCAGAGCTATCAGAAGTCAACAAGGAAAAATATTATTTCACGCTGCAATGACAGCCCAGCAGGCAGATGTTCTGCCTTGGTTCAAAGGATTAGGTAGAGCTCAAGCAGCCATGAAGCAAGATTCCCCAAGACTGCTCTGCTATGCTCTGGTGAGAAGAGAAAAAATACTTCAGCCTCTGTCACCATTCATGCTTCAGTCCCTGCAAGGTCAAATGCATTTGGTGACTTACCTTGAATTTCCTTCTCAATTTTTTTTTTTTTTTTAAGAAAATCCTAGTGAGAAAGTTGCCTAGTAAAAGCAGCACCGTAGAATCTAAGGTGGAACTCAGCAAAGGAGGAAGGACACTCACCTCCATCCTTTCTTCTTAATGATGTTTCCTAAGACCACTTCAGCCCTATAGAGGGGAGAAACACACTCACAATGAATCTGTAAGACTGTGACAGGAATTAGCAAAACCCGTGGCAGCAATGGAAGGAGCTAGCATGAAAAATTCAAACTCCACAGCTCCCTACCCCTGGAACTCTCTTCCCGAGCAACCTTCAGATCCTTCCTAAAAACCTACCTCTTCCATCAACAATGCCCGTAAAGGGGCGTGGTCATGTCAGAAAGGGGTGGGGCAAGACAGCCCTCCTGCCTCCCCTGAACCTAATTCTGCCGGCGCCCTTGCTCATGTCCCCTGGGTTTGGGCTCAACATCCCAAAGCCAGTTCCCCAGCCTCTGCACAGATAACCTTCCCATTTGCCTTTGACAGGGGGTTCGCCCCATGCACACATGGGAGGATCTATTTTTATCCAGATTCACAGGCCTAGTTGTTGTGCACTGGGATGAATTCATGCTGCCTATTCAAATGTGGCACTTCAGCATCTCCTTTGGGTATGAGCCTGAGCCAGCGTGCGCCCCAGAGGCGAGATCCTGACCGACTGAGCTGTGCGCTGTCTGTGCTTGCACTGCGCGGACGGGCTGAGAGAGGCACGGGGAGGAAGAGGGAAAATGGTTGAACTGATCTGCGCTCCTGGACATCTTAAGTCGTATTTGGCGCCTGGAAAACTTAGCTCTCAATGTGGAAAACTATTTGTGAAGTCTGGACACTGAGACACGCAGAGCCTCAGTTGCAGTCTCTTCAGCCCTGGGTGGGAAAGCTGCAACTTAGCCGTTGATTTAAGAATGTGATAGAAGTGATGGGCTCAGCTTATCTCGTCTGTGTCGTGAGAGAACCCAAACCCAGTCAGAAATGAATGCAAGAGCTCAGCCTCCTGAGCAGTAGCTTTCTTAAGGCCTGTAGCAGGCATAGTGTACGACCAGTAGAGCTTTAGAAACGATAAGTATTAGTAGCAGATTGACCCTAAGTGCCTGTGGGGTCAGGCCCTGGGGGGTAAGTCCCTGGTCAGGGTAAGTCCCTGTGAGGATGTGGGCCTGAGGAGCAGGCCAAAGATGGCAGGCACCTCTCTTTAAGGCAGCCGAGACCCACGGAGCCAGGGGTAATTTGCTGAGTGTAAGCAGCAGTTGGCCCAAGTGGCGGCTGTTAAGGTCACATGATCTGGCTGGCTGAGGTAATGGTGGGGAAATCCCAGTTAGTAGCTAGACCATCAGGAGAAAGCCATGAGCAGTAGAAGCTGTGGACTGAAAGGTGGAAACCTGGAGCCACTGGAACTGACTGGCAGAAGTTCAGGCCAGGCCAGGGCTGGCTACGGGGGCCTGCTTGTTGAACAGCTTCAGGGTAAAGTTCAGAGCACTTCCAAGAAGGCTAAGGACTTTAGACAGACCCTGGAAAGGGGCTTGCCTTCTGTAACAGAGTGTGGTGCCCTGAGGTAAGTCCCCAACAGGATGAGGCCCCAAGCAGTACCAGCCTTTAAAATTACACTGCTTTTAAACGAGGGCGTGCTGAAGCGCCCCCCAAACGCCGCATTAAAGCAAAGCCGCCGGAAGTGACGTTCTCCCCGTTGCCGGCGGCGGCTGAAGACACGGGGCTTTGCAGCGGCGCGTTCTTAAGACTTCAATTATCAGGCTTAAGAACGCGCCGCTCCAAAGCCCCGTGTCTCCAGCTGCCGCCGCCGGCAACAGGGAGAAAGCCACTCCGGCGGCTTTGCTTTAATGCGGCGTTTGGGAGGCGCTTCAGCGCGCCCTCGTTTAAAAGCAGCCTCAGTTGTACAAAGTCTTTATTCTCCACATAACCCTCTAGCAGTCCATAGACAGTATCACAGAGTTCTCCGACACCGTAACAGCCCCCAAAGTCTCTCCCAGCCTGGCAGGGGCTCCCTAGCTGCCTGGCACTCACTGTCTCCAGGCATTAGGTTCCCACAGGTCAGCACCCCACTTCCTGGCCACTCTCGCTTATCCGCTCCTGCAGAGTTCAGGACCACGGCCAGCAGTCTTCAGTGAGGTCCTCACTCTTCAGCTTCAAGGCACAGACTGAAGCCTTCTTTTTTCAGGCTCCTCTTATATGCAGCAGGAGTGGGCATGGCTAGCCCTTCAGGCTCCTAGCCCTTAAAGGGCCAATGTCCTCCCCCACATGTCTCTGCTGGGTTTTTCTCTTCAACAGGGCTGGCTTTCCCAAGCCCATACCCAGCTGTTCCACTCAGTTGCCTGGTGCCTCCCAGTCTGCCCACTTGTGAGGCTGGCACCCATGGCACTGTTAAAGGGGCAGCAGCCCTGTCATGTTGCTCCCTGCCACACCTACCAAAACAAGGAAGGATGAGGCCAGGAGCCCAGTGAAGGGGGCTTGTGGCCTCCAATGAGCAATACTGTTAAAGAGACTGCGACTGTTGTGTAAGTTGTTTTTGGGTCAGTACAATAAATGAGCACTGGTGTGGAATAACCTGAGTGGAGTGCTGTTTGAGTAGTCCGGATCCTGCAACAACCTAATGGACTCAGTCCATACATTACAAGGCCTCTGCCTTTTCAGTTGAATGTTTGGAGCTAAAGCCTCACTGTCACAGATCAGGTACTTCTGATAATCCCGAAACCCTTGTTGCAGCCTGGGTTTGATACACCGTGAGGGGAATGGGGAGACTTTGGGCAGAATGTTCTCATCTTCAGTCAACAAAAAATTGCTAGGTCAGTGGTTCTCAACCACTTCCCTGTTGAGAGTTGGAGCTAGAGCTCTGCGGAGTAGAATGAGCCCAGTTGGATACAAGGGGTCTGCTCAGGCTTAGTTTGGGAGCTCTCCTGGCCCTATCCCCTTGGACTTGGGCTGGGATTCTTGGGCAAGACGTCCCACCCCCACAGAACACTGTGATGTCACAGCACTCCAGGGTGGGAGAATGCTTAACCCTGTCCTTTTCCTAACATGGCTCCCGCCCCCAACTAGCATCATGAGGTCATGGCACTGTGGAGGCAGAGAACACATTAAGAAAAGGATGGGGGAGTGGCTTACCCCTACCCCTTTCCTGATGCAATCCTGTCCCCATGGAGCTCTGTGCCATCACTGGGACTGCCCCCAACGGGACTGCACCCTGGCTGGAGGAGCCCAGCTGTACTGGGACTGGGCTCGGGCAGTTGGACTCAGGCTGAGCTCGATTTTGGAGCCCATGTGGGGCTCCAGTTGGGACCACCTTCTACTTATCATCACTGCCAGGCTGAATCAGAGCAATGGCCCATCTAGCCCAGTCTCCTGTTTCTGACAGTGGCCAATACTGAATGCTTCAGAGGAAACGCACAAGGAAGTATGGAGTGGACGATCCACATCCAGCTTCCGGCAGTCAGAGATTTAGGGACAACCTGTGCATGAGTTTCCGTCTCCTGACTGCCTTGGCTAACAGTCCTTGATGGACCTATGCCCTTAGCTAGTAATGGGTAAGGCAAGGTGTCCCGCAGCAGACGGCAGACACCTACGCGTCAATCCTTTCCTTTGAAAATCTACACCTGGTGACATATCCTGAGGACATTTAGGGTGCACGCCTCCATCCATTAAAGTCAATGACTCAGCTCTCGTTGATCGGTAGTATCATGACAGAGAAAGACAGGAGGAGGTATGGATCACCAACCGAGCATGAATCAGCAGTGTTGTGCTCTTGCAAAGAAGGCTAATGTTGTCTTAGGCTGCATCAACAGAACATTGTATGCAAGACATGGGAAGTCACTGAACCACTCTACTCTGTTCTGGTTAGGTCCTAGCTGGAGTACTGCATTCAGTTTCAGGCACCCAATTTTTAGAAGGACCTAGAAAAACTGGAGGGGGTGAAGAGGAGAGCAACAAAAATGCTCAAGGGTTTGGACACAAATCATACTAAGAGAGGTTGAAGGATCTGGATATGTTCAACTTGGAGAAAAGAAGACTAAGGAGGGAATAGGATAACAGTCTACAAATACTTGAAAGGTTGCCATAAAGCTGGTGAACAATTGTTCAGGCTTGCTATGGAGGACAGGACAAGAGGCAATGGGTACAAGCCGCAGCAATGGAGATTTAAACTGAACGTTAGGCAACAATTCCTGACTGTAAGGGCAGTACGGTAATGAAATGGGAAAACCAAGCAAGTTGTGGATTCTCCATTATTGGAGCTTTTTAAGAAGAGGCTGGATGAGGCTATATCTGGGATGATTTAGGTATGGCAAATCCTGCACCAAGCAGGGGGCTGGACTTGATGGCCCTTGCAGTCTTTTGCAGCTGTGTGATTCCATGGGTGAAAACAGACAAGCACCTTAACTCTGCTTTAACATTTCTTACGCATGTTACAGGGCCAATTCAGCCCTGCAACAGACATAAGAAATGTTAAAGCAGAGTTACGTGCATGTCTGTTTTCATCCTATGGCTTTAATGGTGAAGGCCTGCACAGTAACTCTCTGGGAGAAAAAGGGACTGAATTTGCGTTTCTCAGGTTCATGGCTAGCATCCTAACCGCTGAGCTGTGTTTGCATTTCCCCCTCTAAATGCCTGGTTATGCAAAATGTAGCTTAAAGCACTCTGTCTCCACACTTCAGAATGTGTCGGAAGAAGGAAACCCGTATTGTGGTACAAGCTGCTGTTTTTCCCCCCTCAGCAATCCATATTGGTTCTTGTGAGTTGCCTCTGCACTGCGCAGTGGAGATTGGCTAGTGGCGTTGGTCATTTTGCTCTGCATACTGTGAAAAAGCTGACACATGCTCTGTCTTTCCTGGGATCTAGGCTGCAGTTCAGTGCGGGGACAAAAGGGATCTCACCCCCCTGGAAAAAGACTTGAGTGGGAAGTGATGATTCAGCAAATGAAAAAGGACTTCAGAAAATGAGTGTGGAAAGGTGTAATAATTTAAATTCCACTCTCCATATTTTCAGCCAACCTGCATCGCTATAACTGGCCTCTCTAAAAAGAACTGAGAGGTATAAATCATTGTAAAGATGAGAAGCAAGCAAACCCTGTACTCTTTGTAGAGTCAGGATTCTGTCACAGTTACGGCAGAAATGCTCATCCTTTCAGAGCCTGTCTCCAGTACTAGGAAACTAAACCCCCAGAACACTTTGTGTGCAATTTCTTTGCATGAGAGCACTTTAAATATTGATTATACAACACTGAGTGTAAGCGGTCCTTTAAAAAATAACTAGCGAAAAAGATACTGCAGCCTCCCTGGAGAACTGGAGGTGTAATTCAAATTCAGCAAGTACCATCTCCCTGTCAGGTTCATACGGAAAGGGCGTGCAGAGAAGTGTTCTCAGTGGCTGCCCCACTACTATGGAATTCTTTTCCCCTGGAGGTTTGTCAGAGCCTGAGCATTTTCTGGAAGCAACGTAAGACCTTTCTGTTTGATCAAGCGTTTGGCAGGTGGGGATAGGGGCTTTTGTAAGGGATTTTATATGTTTTCGTATACTTTTATTCCTATATGTTTTTAATATGCTGTTACTTGCCCCGAGCCTTTGAGAAAGGGTGGGATATAAAATTTAAATAAACAAACAGGACACAGGAATATCAAGTCTAAGATCAGAGCTATGTGAACACTCCTAAGAATATCCATGAGATCACTTGATTAACATTTATTTCCTGTGATCTTTTGGGAAAGCTAACGCGGGCTGTGTAAATGTATATATACGCAAATAAACTTGTGTGTGTGTGTAAGTAATACGCAGTTGCCTGTTTGCAACTTGAAATGGCGGTGCTACAATGAAGGAAAGGTATTTCTTTTTAAAAAAAGAGAAGAAGCAACAGTGTAACTACTTTATGCAAACTAAGCAAAATTAACTATTTCTAATTGGCTAAATCCTCAGTGAGGAGAGAACAAAATCCTCACCCAATGGAGAGAACTTAATACACGTGCTTCTAGTGGATACAATCTTGAGCATCCAATGGCCTCTCTAATCACGCTTCAGCTTTAATTTGATCCAGGATGCTTTGATTGCTAATATCCTAGCCTAAACGTTGCTGTGAGTTGCTAGTAGTGACTCACATGAGAAGGTGCTACACTCCAGTGGTGGGTGAAGTGACAGACTGAGATATTTGGGAGGAATAGGTAGGGTAAGTCCCGGTGGGTAGGGCGCTAGTCTGGGGCTCACTGGAACTAGGGTCCATTCCTTGCTAGTATGGACTCCCTGCGTGAACCCTGACAAGTGCTTCTCTGTGCCTTGCTTTCCACCTGTAAAATGGGGATAATAACTTTGGTTTACTAAGGGTTATGAAGGTGAATACTATAGTGTGAAGAATCATGGGCTATATACATCCAAACTTTGCGCGGAATGGTGTGGAATGACTGGTGGGGAGGGGAGACTGAGTGAGTAGCAGGAGGGGCAAGTCCTGTTAATCACCAAGTCCTAGCGAAGTGTGGGGGTAGCACAGGTCTCTCCTCTTAGCAATGGAAGCATGGGCCAAAGGCTTTTTTCCCTGGTGTGCGTAACACGGAGTGAGACTGCGAGTTGGTGCTCCCACACTCACCTGCGCTCTGCTGTGTGGGTGAACGAAGCCCCACCTCTTCCTCCCTGTCCCATGTGCAAATTTAGTCTGGGGGGTGGGGGTGGGAAGGAGCTACTGCCATCCCTCATCCTCCTAGCTTGGGGGGACGTGTCTCCCACAATGATGGTGCCCATGGTGGAATGGAAGTGTGCAGCACTGATGTCAGATGAAATTAGGAGCTTGTTTGGTGCCACAGATCAGAGCCTTGTATACAGGAGCTTTTCACCAAGCCCCCTCCTCACCACACGCATCCCCCCGCCCCGGGAACAGATTCATGGCTACCTGCCATGAGACGTCCCTGCAACTGGCGGAGTGTCAGTCAGCAAAAGATGAGACATGACCCCATGACTTCTAAATGCAATGCAAATAGATCACACTTTAACAATGAGCTCCTTAAGCCACGGCTGCTTTGCATTTCCTGCTTATGTGGCTACAGGAAGATACCTACTTGCCAGCGGCATAGACTTCTGCTGTGTCAAACAGGTTGATGCCATTGTCATAGGCTAAGGTCATCAGCTGTTCCGCCATCTGCAAGGAAACGTTTGTGATCATTACTGAAAACGGATAAGAAAGAGGAGGCTGCCTGGTAATGCCAGGCATGGGTGCTGTCGCAGCAGCAGCAGTGAGCATCTTTGTTGTTATCATAGTAGCCAAACCAGGGTACGTGTACACACCTGTGTGTGTACACCAAGCACGTGGTATGCATGCATTGTGTGTGGTGTGCACACAGTGCGCACGCCTCCTGCACTTGGTGTGCGTGTGCCCCTTGGATCGGGCCCATTGTGCACTGCAATACACTTAGGAAAGCACACAAGGGCATTAAAGCAAGGAGCCTAAGGAGGTGGCCTCAAAAAAGATCCTGAATTTCTAGGATTTCACAACACTTCTAGCTACCCAGGCCACCTGGCTTGGTGCCAGATGTCATGTGTAAAAATGCTGGTCTCAGCGTACATTATGTATTTTTTTAAATGATGGATTCGCACCCTTAGCAGCGCACGGCACATTCAGCAGCGCACGGCAGATGCTACGAACCGAAGAGGGAATTCCAAACAGACTCGGAGATGCGATTTTTCTTCCTCTCGCTTTTGTAAGCTAGCTTTCAGAAAATTGATACGCATAGTATTAGCTCTGACTCAAGCTGGCATCTGTTGGCTAAGGAGGCACCCAGCATAAGGAATCCGTTGAATGCATTTACCAGGGGATGACTATACAGTATCCTGAACTGACTCTAAAACAGAATCGCCTTATAACCTAATTAGAACAGGAAGATGCTGACAGCCGCATCCCTACATTACAGGCACATGCTCTCAGTGGAGCATCTCTTCTCAAGAAGTCTCTGGCATCACAGAGAGAACATTGATTTAAAAGCTGAATGGCTTTATCTCCTTCTATGACATCACAGGACTGAGGAAAAGTCTCAAGGTTTTTGTGAATAAAAACTTCTGTTCATTCTAGCTGTTTATATACAGGGTCAGACCTAGATGACCTTTGAAATCCATTCCAACCATACAATTCTAGGTTTCTCCCAGAACAATTTTTTTTACAAAAGTCCAGCTCTCATTTCCCAATAATGCTGGGCTCTTCTGAAAACCCCCTGACCCCAGGGGACACACTGGGTGCTGTTGGGTGCTCAGCACTTTGGAAGGTCTTATCTTTATTTTGGTGTCTGTCATGGGGTTTACATATACTGCCAAGAGAGTTAACACAGGGCAGACTCCCAAGTTGTTTGCCTGGGAGGGCAGAGCTGACTGGCAGCAGGGTAAGAGGGATAAGGGGCCCTTGATGGAATGAGTTTGGGTGGGGGTGGTGTTGCTAGAAACAGCAGGAGAGTTAGAGCAGGAGAAACTGCTAATCACTCTCAGCTGGGGAGTACAGCAGCTAGACGCCGCTCTGTGGAGAAGGGAGATTAGAACAGGGACAGCATCTGTGTTCCCTGACCAACCTCCAGCTTCTGAGGGAGAAGGTCTCTGGGGAAAGATATCCAGCCTTGAAGGAACTAAAGTCCACTAGCCCTGCGCAGGAGACCTCGCTGGGAGAAGAAGAGCGAATATCCCAGTTAAAGGGACAGTCACTAGCTTAGGTCCTTGAGATGTGCCTATCCCACTTGGATGGAGCGAAGGGCCTGAACCCTGCAAAGACTTACCTTTGGATTGACTTGCTATGGTGCTTAAACAGAAGCCAAGCTCTTTGGAAAATCTATCTAACTGTTCAGCTTCCATGGATATTATTACAGTGATGAGCTCACTGGAAGGAATGTTTGTCAGCAGTGAATATTCAGCCTATAGTTCATAAAGACCAGCACAAAGAATAAAAACCCGATTCTAGTACTTAGTATGTACAGAAGGCATATCTGGCCTTGGAATTCGGTCAAACTACCTAGTGCACTCTAGAGCTTGGCTACTGGGCACTTGGAGCAAATAGCCTGCGGACAAGCTCCTGCTAGGATAGCATCTGGTGAATAACTTCAAATCGCAGAGACTAGATTCAAATACATTCTATCTGCTAGGAATTATTTATTAGTTTGGAGGACAGTGATTAAACAATGATGACAAAAAAACAAAAAACAGAAGAGGGAAAGGGTGCTAATTCTTTTGACCACAAAAAAATGTACTCAAATAATTTGGAACCAAGTGGAAATACAGTGCAACCTCGTTATAACACGCATTGTTATAGCACAAATTCAGTTATAATGTGGTGTGAGGCATGGCTCCAGTCTGTTACATTACAGATTTATATGTGCAAAGCACCCTCATTAACACACCACCAATGTGGTTATAACACACTGCATAACAGTCCCCACTTAGGAGGAGACAGTACCTCCTTGGGTATTGAACCCCCCTGTCCTCTTTCAGTGGGTCAAAGTTCCTCTCTCAAAAGAGAGCGATCAAAAGACTGGAATTTAAGCTTCACATACCTCTTTCCTGGTTGCCTCAGGAAAAGCACTTGAAAGGAGAATGGGCGAAGATGGATCGACAAGAATCTAAGTGGAATAAGAAGCAGGAGAGCTTCTGTTCCTCTTTTAATGTACTTGGGATGTTGGGTGCACACTCACATGTAGATGAGGAGGTGGCGCTTATTTGCTATGGGGTGGAGCTTTTTGGTCGAGGGGGCAGGGCTTGTCCCTCTGGCCTCTGGAAATGTTGGGAGGTATGCACAGTGGGGACGTTCTAGCTTCTAAATACAGCGTGTCATAATGAGGTTGCAGTGTATTTGTTACAATAGCCCAAATGTGGATATTTAATTCATCAATAAAATTAAAACAGGGAAACATTAAAAAGGCATTGTCTGTGTTCTGATGATTTCCTGTAAGACTGAAGCTTGGCCATTTAAGGCAAGGAAACAACGCATGTTATGGAGTCTCCTGAGATCAGTTTCAGCACAACGTGCTCAAGACAGGAGACAGCTCCTGAGCAGAGACTAAAAGGCGCTGAAACACAAACCATTTCCCCAGCCTACAACCCGAGCAGCACAAAGGAGAGCTGCTCTTCTTACCTCATCTGTAATCTGTCCTCCAAATGTCACCCATGTCCCTACAAGGGAAAAGAGGTGAAACAAAGTGTTGAATACATAAGTACAAAACTCAAGAGGATTAAGTGCAAGGCAACTGGGGAAAACAAGAATGAGAAGTTACATACAGGAGGCAGAAAACAGTGGAGAAATGGGATGGCGACGGGAATGCAGAACCAAGGTGATCACTTGAAACTCCTTTGGGGCTGTGGATTTTTTTATTTTATTTTTACACACAACAGCCATGTTCCAAAAAACAACAACAGAATCACAGAGCTGGAAGGAACTCAAAAGGGTTTTCTAGTCCAGCCCCCCTGGCCATTAAGCACAGCTTCCCCAGAATCAACATCATCCCTGAGATAGCGGTCTGACCTATTCTTAAAGGCCTCCCAGTGATGGGGCCTCTATAACCTCCTTTGGCAAATTAATCCACAGATCAACAGTCTGGCGGGTGTGTGCGGGTGCGCGCTTTCTAACAGGACGGGGGGCTTTCTAACACCATTGGGTGCTTTCTAACAGGATGGCGGCTTGCCGCCATCATGGACTTACCTGGTACAGAGAGCGGCCGCCACCCGAACTAACGTGGCAGGGGCCCAGGCCTCTCCACAGACGCATGTCCCCCCATCTTGCCCCCGTGTTGCGTCTAGCAGCCTGCCCCCCTCCCTGATGGGCTGGCGGGACTCTTGTAAAGCGGCCTTTCAAATGTGGAAGCCTGCTTTACTCCCGGTCGTGGGGGGCAGCCGGATCCCGGTCGTGGGGGTGGCTAGCACAGGCTGTGACTCGGAGACTTCCCTGAGTCACAGCCTGCACTAGCAGCCACCATGACCGAGATGTATCCTGCACCAACATCTGCTAGCCAGGAAGGAACTAATGGGAAGGTGGCCCTGGGGTTAAACTGGGTCAAAGCGTGTTAAAGCGGGCCACTGTTACATCAGAAAACACCCCTTGTTGGTTCTCCCCTAAACCCTCTCTAGCTCGTCAAGATCCTTAAAACGAGGTGCTCCAAAACTAGGAGCA
Source organism: Sphenodon punctatus (assembly GCA_003113815.1). Classification (NCBI taxonomy): domain Eukaryota; kingdom Metazoa; phylum Chordata; class Lepidosauria; order Sphenodontia; family Sphenodontidae; genus Sphenodon; species Sphenodon punctatus. The sequence goes on along the minus strand of QEPC01004358.1, from coordinate 1,119,727 downwards.
GTACTCTACATGAGGCCTGAGAAGCGCAGAGAAGAGAGGAACAATCACCTCCCTTGCCTTACAGACAATGCTTCCCTTGGTGCAACCCAAAATAGTGTTCGTTTTTTTGCTGCTGAATCATGATTCATATTGCTGACTTGTATGGGCTTCAATGGGACTCTTCTTGAGAAAGTGGCTTGTAGACTACGGCCTATGTGTTTGGGGTGAGTAAACCAGGTCACAAATCTCCTGCCATTGCTTTGCTGTTATGCTTATAGCCTCTGATTTTCGTTTGGCCCCTGGTAGCGCAAAAGAATCTTACACCGAGAACCAGTTATTATTATTAATATAGCACCAGCAATGTGCCTGGTGCTGAACAGTCAAGATTATAGAGATAGGTCCCTGCCCCAAGGGGCTTGCAATCTAGAATGGACAAAGGGTGAGGGGATGGGGGGAAGGGCACACAGGGAGAGACACATCCATGAAGGGGCATGGGGGAAGGGCACACAGGGGCACATTCATGAACCTGACCCAACTGCTGAAAAGTTGCAGGTACAAGTGCTTAGCTTAGTTATGAAGGAGGAGGGTGATCTTGAAGGATGAGATGGTTTAAAAAGAAGCATAAAGGAGCAATGCATGGGAGATAGGAGTAAGGGAAGGCCTGACAAGGAAAAGTAGTTTTTAAGGAGGGATTGGAAGGTTGCAAGGGAAGGTGTAGCGCAAATGTGTTCCAGGAGGGAGTTTCAAGTACAGGGGGCAGCGTGGGAGAAGGGCTGCGGATGGGTTAGGTCAGAGCGCGGTGGCAGAGGATGAGTGAAGTTCCTCTGTAGGAACATAGCAGGAAATGAGGGCTGAAAGAAAGGGAGGAGCAAGGCCACGAAGGGCCTTGACGGAGAAGAGGAGCTTGTGAAGAAGAGAGGGAGGCTGAACATGATCAAAGCAGTCGGTGGGGTGGAAGACCTTCCCAGCAGAATGCTGAACAGGAGTGAGAGGGTCAAGGGAAGAGCAGGGAAGGCCCATAAGAAGGAGGTTGCAGTAGTTAAAGCGAGAGGTGACCAGAGCACCTCTGCAACATGTATTTTTCATACGTGTCCTGGAAACATTTGCATATAGGGCAACCCTATTCTAAGGCCCCTTATCCACTGGCAGGTACCGAGGCAGCCCTAGCGTGAATGCAGACAAGGCCCCCTCTCTCTTCCTGACATAAGCAGAAGATATTTGTCATCCATAGAGATGCTCTTGCTCTTTAGCCTTACTCGGCAGAAGAGCCAACGTCGGAGACAGAATAAAAATGTGTGGTTAAAAACTGCTCCTCATTAAACAGCCTCTACAAATCTAAACCTGTCGGCAATGGGGAGACAGCGAAAGGCTTCCCTGGCTGTCGGATCTGCTTTCAGATCATTCATTTTTAATGTAACAGGATCAACAGAACATCAGTCTGATCAATAGGGGAGTGCTGGCTTTTGGGACACAGCTAGAGAGGAAAATAACTCTGCCTGGAAAAACCTACCACAACTCAACCCTGCTTGGAGAAATATCGTACAGCACCTTCTCTGCTCCCCTGGGCAGTCCCAGCTCCCAGCAGATCCTAGAAATCTCACTCTGCCTCGCAACAAATCCCAAACCATATCGCATCCATCAGCCACGGCACAGACTGGAGAAGCAAATTGCCAGCAGTTTCAATTAAGCCTGGAGCCTGCGAAGTGCAAATGAAATCATCAACGTCCTCACTTACCTAAACCAAGGCAGGAAACTCGCAGCCCCGACTTCCCAAGATTTCTGTGGGGGGGAAGAAAAGAAAAGGATCTAAATAAGCAGCTGGAAATGGCAGAAATAGAGGCTGCCCATGAGCATGTTAATGCCTGTGGTTATAGGGGACGGATGCCACGCCCTCTACCTATAAGCTCTCGCTCTCTCAGGAAAATTCATCTCCCAAATGACATGTAAAAAGAAGAGAGGTTCTGGTGCCAGCCACCCCAGTCACTCTATACAGGGCTGGGGAGAGGAATATTTGTCTTTGCATTTTGTCAGCAGTTTGGAGGAAGTGTTGACAACCATACTGTAGCTGCAGCCTAATCCTCATTCACACAGCTTTAGGGATTCTTGGCAAATGATGCAAATAGAGACGTGCAGCAAGGGAAGGGGTGATTTCCTTCTCCAATCTACAGAAACCAACAAGGGTAAAACACAATGCTGATGAACCCTTTTAAAATAAAATTAAACAAATAACTTATACCGTATTCAATCTTTGCTTTTTGATTATAACTGTAGTAGGATTTTAGGATCCTGCAATTCCTCAGCTTTCTAGTTATCTATAAGCATGCACAAGCCATCTTTTTTGCTGGAGTTCTGAATTTTCTAGATGCACCTTTGTGATTATTTGGATCTTTCCACTGAGTTGTCATTTTTTTAATTTTTTTTTTTTTTTTTTAAATTAAGGTGAAATGAATTATACAGGTAAGTTAAAAGAGCACCATCATTTTTGGGGCATTTCTCCTTTTGATGACAGAGATGCCCTGCACCACAAAAGGGACCTATATATGCAAATCTAAAAAGAGTTGAAAGGGACAAAGGTTATTGGCATAGCGCTTACAAAAATACCAAACACTCTGCTGAGTGGAAAACAAGCTACCAAACAGGAAATGGATTATATACTAACAGTAAAGTTTTTAGTATTATTGTTGAATGTATTTATTTCAATTTTTATAAAGGCTCAGCAAAATAATGCAGACATAAGAGTGCCTGTCATAACTGTGTGTTGAAAGGGGAAAGTTAGCATGAAAATAGTTTCAAATTGTAAATGCACACACACGCCTATACCTAGGAAGTGAGTGAAAGAGGATGAAGTCAGAACGTAATGGAAAGAAACAAAAAAGCTAGAGTCGCTGCTATATTTTACCCCGTCCCATATTCATGCTTCAAAGCGAAGGTCGAGATTCCCAATGTTTTCAAAGTGCCAGCTGATTTAAAAGGAGGAAACTCTGAGGTGAAGTTGTCAAATGGTGTCAAGTAAAATACTTGACTTTATTCGTAAATATTCTACTGCAAACAGCATCCAGCCATCTCATAGAAATCTATTATTAAGAATACAAGGGACCTACAGCTGCAAATCTACAAATCTGGTTTACCTCATTCTGTGCACTGAATGCCCCATGGGAACTATGTAGGTGAAACCCACCAACCCTTGCACAAAACGTATGAACTGGCAGAAAAAAGGTTGTTGATAAGAGCACGGCTTCTACCGTTGGCACTCGCTTCTCACAAAGTGACCGCTCCCTTTCTGACCTTTGTCCTTGTCTTAAAAGCAAACCTATGCAACACCTTTAAAGGGCAAGCCTGGGAACAAAAATGCATAGCTCTAGTGGATGCAAAGAACAATGGACTCAATTTAGACATGGGTTTCACAAGCCATGATGGAAATCTCAGCTACGGGAACCTTTACGTTTACTTACTAGCAGCAGCTCTTACTCTTCCCGCCTTGTTGTTTTCCACCCTCTTGAATTGCGAAGCCTCCTACCTGAGTCTCGTTCTCACCTCCTCTCCCCCACCCCCTTCGCTTTGCCATGGTTTCCCATCACTGTATATACCTCCCTGCTTTGCTCAGGCTCCAGTTCTAACTCCTGACTTGCCTGATGAAAGACTCGGTGAGGTCCAAAAGCTTGCATGCCTCCACCAACTGTACTTGGTCCAATAAAAGATATCACTGTACTACTTTGACCCTATTATCTTGGGACCAACACAGCAACTTTACTTTGTCAACACACTAAGTAAAATGCTGTCATATTCCTACTTGGTATAATTCTAAACAAGAACAGGAGAAGGTAGGTATGTAGGCAGGTAGTTGGGGCTTTAGAACATGATGATGGCTACAAGGCTATATGGAGTCAAACGGAAGGTTGAACAGGAGAAAAAAAATATTTAAAGACACACCTGCAGACCATAAAAAGGAGATTGGGAAAGAAAGTACTGCCACTCAGACATTTGCAGTTACTGCAAAATACTGTATTTCGCAGTATACTGTATTTAGCAAATACTGCAAATATTGTATTTTGCAGCGTATCAGTAATTGAATAAAGTGTATTAATTTCTGTTATATTTTGTTATTTTCAGCAGGGGAAAAACAAAGAGGAACATATGTGAAATCTTGATGCTGATCACTTTTCCTAACTTGCAAACTAACGAGCTATTATACAGAAGAAGAATATAGTTCTGAAAATGTGTTGACTGTTTTGGGGTTTATTCAGGGCTCCCTCCTACAAAGCTACACCAAAGGAGAACCTTTTCCCTCCCAGGAACCATAGAAGTTAAGGGCGGGAGTGTTTAAGGGTTGTGCTAAGGAAGAGGAGGGCCAAGATCATTGATCTGTCTCATGAATCTGTTCACCTATCCATGTGTGCATGCCCTCATCTCTGCTCTCTTACCCTGAGCTTTCAGTGCTTGAGGATCGCAACTGGATCCAGGGGCCAGGGCCAGGAACTAGAAAGGGGGACACCTAGAAATTAGTTGCATTTGGCCCCTGAGCCTGAGGATCCCCACCCCTGAGTCACAAAACCTACTCAGTGTGTAGTGTACTATTATACCCAGACATGCCCCATCCCAGTACTGTACCATTTACAGTTTTAAGGATAAAAATCAAGGGTCTGTATGTCTTATTAGACATGGAAAAAAATGGTCAAATTTTGGTGGCAAATACAGCAGTAAGTAAGTACCAGGGATTCGGAGACACAATTAACTAATCAGAAAACAGTGGTTTGGCTGAAGCACTGCATGCTCCATTTGCAAGATAATTTAAAGTGGCAGCAGCCAAAGACCTCATTAAATCAGATTTATATGATTAGGTCAGACACACTATGGTGTCCGGCTATTTTGTGACAGCAGTTTGACAACCGCCGCATGCTTAGTATCCACAGAATGAACCCACCCTGAAAAATGTAGGCAAACTAAGAATGGCTGAGGATAAACAACAATAAGAACTGGAGACAGCAACACCTACAAGAGACCATAGGTTAGGACTAGAGCGGAAACTGGTCCCCGATCTGGTACTCATGGGTAATATCCGCATTTTCGGTTACCATTTTGTGCATTCAAGCAATCAGGACACAAGGTCATTGTTCTGAGTGTCTTGTACATTACTGCCAATGCTCTTGCTAATTACAATACAAAGATGATGAAAGCAGAGGTGGCGGAGCTCTACCTGCTCCTGCCCTTGCCAACGTGGCCATGCCGCTTTCCAAGGGTTGTGATGTCATGCTGCTTGGAAAAGGGGAGTGACCATGGCAGAAAGGGGCATGGCAAAAGGGTGTCCCCACCCCTTCCTGAAGCTGAAGGCTGTGTCTAGACCTCACTGACCCCAAAGTCACCTGAAGGTTTAGCTACCTAGAACAGCCCTACGATGGAGTGAATGCTGTCTGCAGAGGAGGCAAGTGCCATCAGCTCAAATCACCGGTTCATCAGAATGGCTAAAATACGGTCCAGAAAGGGAGAGATGCAGAGGAGTAGTTAAGCGTGAAAGCTGGCAACATTCCAAAGGACTCTTGCTCTTGTACAGTGGGGCCTGCCACGGCAAGAAGAGACTCTTAACCTGGTTTGAAAGAGTAATACATCCGTCTGGAGGCAGGGAGACTGAAACAGTAGCAGGCTTTGCCTGCAGGGTGGAGGCGGCAGTCGAGCGTATTCTCGTTTCAGGTTGTCTCAAAGGCTCTGGGTACAACAGGGATGACTGGACACATTCCCCACCTTTGCTAAGACTGGATTATCTCAGCCATTGGGAGACCTCATGGAAGAGAGCTGTCAGCCAGAGGTAGCAATGGCGGGAGCTTTAGGACAGGCAAAACAGCAGTAACTACTGCCTTTGTTACCATTGTTCTTCTAGGCTTGCTTGCAGCTACTACAACATGTCAAACAAAGTATTCTTTCCTCCCCTGACAATCCCCCCCCCCCCCCAATATATATATTTTTAAAGACCATTTATATTTACCCCCCTTGTCAGAGGGCTGGAGCTTTCCAGTATGGACAAGCTCATTCACACAACATACATATCTCCATACGTCCCAACATTTCCAGTTGCCAGGGAGGGACAAGCCCAGCTTCCTTGGCCAATAAGCACCACCCCCGCTCACACTTATGTGAGGATACACTCTTCCAGTTATTCCAAGTGCATAAAAGAGGACAGACGCTCTCTTGCTTATTAATCAAATTAGTTTCCTGTCAATCCATCATCTCCCCATTTTCCTCTCAACTGCTTTTCCTGGAGACAACCAGGAAAGAGGTTTCGGAGGCTTGAATACTGCTCTCTCTCTCTCCTTTGCCACCTTGAAAGTGGACAAGTAGGATGTAGCACCAAAAGAGGGACTATCCCTCCTAAATAGGGACTGTAGGGAGGTAAGTATTTTGCACCCTTGGTGACACAGACTGGATCCAGTTTAAAGGCAGATAATCTAGGAGAAGACTGAGTGACTTGCCCCAGGCCACAAGAAAAGTCAGTTTTTGGTTTCCAGTCTTGGGTTTAGACCACACCCATCACTCTCTCTTTCCACCTTGTAGCTTAAAAGAAAAAGAGAGTGTTTTCCCATAGTACTTTCCAGCAGGACAAGGCACATTTTGGCTTAGGAATGCATCTCTGTACAAGGTCACACAGTTATGCTACTTTCATTAGCTTTGCCTCAAGGGGCTGAAGGAAAACTGGTAACAAAAGTCCATTAGCTTGTGCTGTCATAAAACACTTGCACCTTTCGTGTAGCCACTAAATATTTAACTGCATCCGTTTGAAAAGGGCCTAAGACAGAGAGATGCGTCTCAAATTTTTCCATATGACTCCATCACTACTCGTGCCTGGTAACAGCTCATTTATGGACAGTGAAAAATAGATACAGTCCTGTTGCTTGAACAGCTGGTTGAAGTGTTCCAGGAGATAATATCTTCCTCAAAAAAATAGCTTTCCCTCCAAAAAATAATAAAACTTCTTACATTTCTATTTCCAAAATTTATTTTCTCTTTCTTTTTTTTTTTGGTATAAAATGGTCAAAAATCAAGATTTGGGGTAATATTTTTTTCTTCATTTCCCCCTAGATTTTAGCCACAGAACTTTAATATAACCAAATATAACCAAATGAAAATTATTTACATTTCCTACACTTTTGAAATGAAAATATAAGATATGTTTTTAAAACACTGTAATGAAAAAAATCCCAGATAAATGTTCAACACTTCTAACTGCTTGAGTTGTCTATGAGCGGGGGAACTGGTGCTCCAGTTCAAATGGGCAGGGGATGTGTGGCCGCCTGTTGCCACACACTTTTTTGGCTTGTTCTGCATGGCGCACTTCGGATTTCTCAACAGTGTACTGTGAGTGGCCATGAGAGGCTCAGAGTCCCCACACTTCACCTTCTGACAGGTGGTCGGATGAGTGGCTCCTGGGTGGCCATGCGTGGCAGCATGTTGTGGGCGAGAGCAGATGTGACACCACCATGGGTGGTCACGCCGGAGTTAGCGTGGCCACCTGTGGTAGCGTCACGTTTAAAAGTACCCAAAGTCTCATTTTCACAAATGATTTTGATTTAGGAGTCTAATTCTCTCTGGAAGTTATAAAACGACAAGAAGTGCCGTACTGGGTCAGACCAATGGGCCATCAAGCCCAGCATCCTGTCTCCGACAGTGGCCACTTTTGGCCACTTCATGGAAATACACTGCAGGTCATTATGGAATGATCCATTCCCTGCTGTTTACTCCTGACAATCAGAGCTCATGACCCAGATCTACTTGAATAATAGTCATTTATCGACCTATTCGCCAAGAACTTATCAAATCGCTGTTTAAACCCAGCTACAATGCTATTGGCCTTTGCAACATCCTCTGGCAACAAGTCCCACAAGCTAACTGTATGTTGAGTGGAAAAGTACTTCCTTTGGCTTTGGTTTGTTTTAAATCTGCTGCCAGTTACTTTCAGAGTGTCTCCCAGTTTTCTAGTATTGTTTGAAAGGGTAAATAACTGCTCCATTTACTTTAATCCATTCATGACTTTGTAAACTTTGATTGTATTTCCTCTCAGCTGTCTTTTCTCCAGGCTGAAGAGCCCTAACCTATCAAGCCTTTCTCTACATATGGAAGCCGTTCCATACCCTTGATTATTTTTGTTGCCTTCTCTGCAACTTTTTGAGATGTGGAGATCAGAACTGCACACGATGCTCAACACGTGGTCGCACCATATACTTATATACCAGCATTAATTAATAATAATAATTATTATAAGCATTTATATAACGCCAGCGATGTACCTGGCGCTTTACAGAAAATAAGATAGACAGTCCCTGCCCGAGAGCTTACAATCTAAAGACGGGGAGGGGAGACAGGGAAGGGGGAACAGAGGGAGAGACAAGGGATGCAACATTCATGAGGATGCGAGAACTCAGGTACACGTTCTTGGCTTGGTTACAGTAAATTGGGAGTTTGCAGATAACAGGTGGGGGATAATCCTGGGTGGGGATGGTTAGCAGGAGTTAGGAAGGGCGGAGCGGAAGAGGTGGGTTTTGAGGAGGGATTTGAAGGTGTGGAGGGTGGGGGCAAGGTGGACGAGGGCTTTTTTGACCACTGCTGCACATTGAGCTAATGTTTTCAATGAACTGTCCACAATGACCCCAAGAACTTTTTCCTGAGTGGGAACACGCTATTTAGAACCCAGCGTTGTTTGGGTTCTAACAACTGTTCAAATTATTTTCTCCTATGTGCATTACTCTGCACTTGTCACCATTGAATTCCATCTGCCATTTGATTGCCCAGTCACTCATTCAAGCAAGGCCATCCTGTAATACCACACAGCTCCTCAGTCACAGAATCACAGAGCTGGATGTACCTCAGAGGCCACCTAGTCCACCATCCTGCTCGACGCAGGAAATCCACAGTTACAGTCTTAACTGTAACAGTTACTGTCTTAATATTATTAGGAGTGTTTTAAATTTTTATATGACTCTGTTTTTATGTTTTAAGATTGTTAGCCGCCCTGAGCTGTTTTCAGGAGGGGCAGGATAAAAATTGATTAAATAAATAAATAAATAAATAAACTAACTATCTTGAATAATTAAGCCAGTGTAACTTAGGGTAAAAACAGACATGACGGTGGTCTGCTTTGGCCCACTGTGGTCTGGGAACCACCGGCATGTCTGTTTTGGTGCTGCCAGATGTTAGCCTGGGACTGCCCCGGGCAGGTAGGTGGCTAGCCCAGGCTACATCCTTGGAAAATTCTAAGGTCACAGCCTAGGCTAAAGGTCGCCCACGAGGGCCAGCACATCTGTTCTGCCCCACCTTACTTGTCATGGGTTGGGGGCTGCCATGGTTGGCTGCCATGGCTGTCCATCATGGTGGGGGGCGGGACACTGGGAGCAGGGCTGGGGTGGGACCAGCCACCTGCACGTAGCTCCCTGCCCTACCCATGCCGTGCAGGTGGCGGGATGGCTCTCCATCCACAGGCACATTTGTTTGGTGCCCCAACCCGGCCTGTGTACGCTGCAGTTTCTCACCGTGGGCTGCTGCTGCACCACCCACATCTCTGTTTTTACCCTTACTCTTCTGATTGGAAGCTTTTCTAAAACTTCACTTCCACTGAAATTCAATGATAATTAGGCTGCTAAGTGCCATTCTTGTCTTTGAAAATCTACTTGTAAAAGCCTAGGGAGCATGTGAAACTAAAAATTAGGCTCCTAAGAAATTCGGGTACTTTTGAAAACATTGCCTTCCCTGACTAAAAGGGGACGAGGAAAGTCGACATCCCAATTCAGTAGAAAGGGACAAGGGGGTAGCTACAATAGGGACGGTTTGTGCAGCTGCACCACGGCCCACAAGCCTGGGGGGGGGCACGGGGCGGCACACTCCTTGGTGCAGCTGTGTCCCCTGCCGCTGGGAGGGAGAGCCAAGGGCCCCATTCCATCTTCTGCACCAGGGCCCATTCCAACCTGTCTATGCCCTTGGAAAGGGGACTAGTGTGCCGGTGATAACAGAAGCATGCTCTAAAGAGGAGCACTGACTGGCCAGTGAAGAGAGTCTTACAGCAAACAATGGATTTGCTCTTTAGCTCAGTGACCAAGCATTTTTCTGGATAGCTGGAGACTTTCATAATTTTACACTCCGTTTACGCTATTTACCTTTCTTAGCTATGCATTTAGGGTGAGATGCAGCAAATTCGTCTCTATTTGTGAAAATGATCTCAGATGGAGGACTGTTCTTTCTGGAATGAAAAAGAAAGTGCTTCTTGGCTTGCAGCCTTAGGCTAGCAGCAATCTGATTATGAGAGCCAGCATGTGGAAATGGAGCAGACTAGCTACAAAATAGTGATAATAATAGTTATTAACTTTATATTAAGTATTATATTCCCCCCTCTAATCTGGTTTGATTTGTAGAATTCCAGGAACTGCATTAAAGTTACATTTGCCCAATCTCTCTCTCTCCACACACACACACACACACAGAGGTTTGATATCAATATTTTCTCTATACTATGTGTTATATAAACAGTTTACCACAGGGTGAAAACAGATGTGTTGGTGGTGTGGATGCAACCCAGACTGGGGTGGAAAACAGTGGCTGACATTTTCTGGGTCGGGGAGGGCACTGACCAAACGTGCTTGTGGCTGGAAAGCTGTTCTGCTGCCTGCCCTCCCCCCCAGATGTGCAGGTGGCCTGCCCCAAACCTACTCCCAGCCATGGCGAGCATCCATGGTGACCAGCCAGACGCGTTGGCCTGCTGTGGCCTGCGTTGGCGGTCCTTGGCCTGGAATGAACGCCTGGGATCAATCTGGGGGATTCATTCCGGGCCAGCCACTTATCCGCCCTGGGGCAGTAGTGGATCAGCGGGGAAACAGATGTGTGGTGAGACCCGGACCACAGCGACCCATAGTTAGCCATCATCATGGCTGTTTTCACCCATAGTTGCACACCTCCCAACAGTTTCTATTTAGGAGGAACAGTCCCTCTTTGGGTGCTGAATCCCACTCTCCCTCCTGCAGGGGGTCAAAATTCCCCTTTCAGGAGAGAGAATGAAAAAGACAAGTGTTCAAGTCTCAGGCACCTCTTTCTTGGTGGCCTCCCAGGAAAAGCACTTGAGGGGGCAATGGGGAGATGATAGAATGACCGGAAAGTAAGTGGAATGAGAAGCCAGGAGAGCGTGTCCCTTTTTATGCACTTGGAATGGTGGAAGGTGTGTGGTGTGTGAGGGGGTGGGGTTTATTCACTGACAGGCAGATCTAACTGATAGAGGAGGCGGGGCTTGTCCCTCGTTGACCCACTTGAAACACGGTGAGTGTTTGCAGTATGATCAACATAAGGGTTCCTACAGAGAAAGGAGAGGGGCTTGCACCAGTGGAGAATTTTAAGGATTAGGCTGGAAGTCTCTTTTAAGAACTGGTCTTTAGCTATCACAGCAGTGAACGATTGGAATAAACTGCCAGAGACAGCAGTGGGAGAAAGAACCAGAATAATTTATAGAATTAGATAAATTTATGGCATACAACGTGTGAAGATTTTTCTGTTCGATGCAACAGAAAGAACCTCCCTCTCCCACCCTAAGAATACATTTTGTCCCCCCCTGCTTTCTTGTTAAAGCATCAAAATTGTCTGCAGCTGGAGGGGGTGAAGGTGATGGGATATTCTGATGCCTGGTGCTATAATTTATATGCTGGGTGCCTGGCTGGTGGGACCTGCATGCATCCTCAGGGTCTAAATGATCACCATGTTTGGGGTCGGGAAGGAATTTCCGACCTCAGAGTTGCCTGCGCAGATTGGCAGGCGACGCCGAGGGTTTGCTTTTTCCCTGTTATTTCAGGCATCGGTGTGCTCTGGTTGGTCCTAGTCTCTATGGCTCTTTTCACACAGACACTCTAACACTGATCAAATGGGTGTTACATTTTATTATACATGTTGCAAGACACCCATACAGCACACTTGCATCCCTGCAACATAGATAAGAAAATGCAACACCTATTTTATCAGTGTTATAGTGTCTGTGTGAAAAGGGCCTACGTGTGGCAGATTTTTATAGGGTTTGCTTCTTGTTGGATAGATTTTTCTATGTGGGTAGTTTGGGTGCAGTGAATCCAGGGAGTTCGACTAGATGACCCTCAAGGTACCTCTGTGATTCTATGACGCAGGCTTCTAGGCCATGTAGATGCTTTCACCAATGCCTGTAGCTTTCCAGAGATGTGTGCCCAACTCAGACACATGGCAAGTGGGCTTAAATACGCAAGAAGAAATAGCCAAATGCTTCACACAGCTGGGAATGTTCAGAAATAACTGGCTTTGCATGTCTTGGTTCTTGATGACTCATTAGAGTTTTGGTCTCTTATCTGGTCACACTGACCTTTATCTGCTTGATGTTTCTTTCAATATCTTGGGAAGGGGATCAACACATTCCAGTAGCCATGTTAAGTGACTTGTGTGTTGTGGAGTTGTTGTGCGTGCCTAAGCTAGTCTATGTGAGTATATTGCTCTTTGTGAACATGGTCAGGCTTTGGGTCTAGCAGGGCTATATGCTTTCCACAGGACAACACTCAAAAGAGCCTTGATTCTCAGACAGCACCAAGTGCCTGTCCTTCGATAATGAAACCCCTTTCAGCCCTCCGATCACCCAGAATTGCTAGGCACTTCTGAAAGTCTTGGTCAGAATAGTATCTGGCAGCTCATTTTCCTCATGGCATTTTAAGATCTCCACTAGATCTTACACATGAAGTGGTAAACTCTTTAGAGAGGGGAGGAAAATATGTTGTTTCTCTTGGGTAGTTGACAGCACACCGTTTTTTTGGAGTTTTTTTTTTTTTTTTTAAGCACACCAAATTTTTATCCACGATTAACAAATGCCCACAATCACACCCACTGGTTCTACGTCTGCAATCAAAGAAGCTTAATTTGACACACAGCTCTTGGCATTAGAACTACTTGAATCCTTACAGTCTAGCTTGTTTCTCTGCTTGTGAAAAATCCTTGTACACAGAGACTCTTCCATTTTTCAATCTTTCCATCCAACAGAGCAAACTTTCAAGTCAAGCATCCAACAGTAACCTCAGTTATCTTCAAATCACGTACCAAACTGTCAAAATAAAAGCTCCCACTTAAGGCTACTTAAAGCAAATATAAACAAGCATGGGAAGTAGGGTCGAAACGGGTAGCAAATTTCGTACCCGGGGGTAACACTCAACATTTTGGGTAGTCTACCGGTTACCCAACTGGTGCCTAAATACTGACACGGGAACCTGACCACCTAAAATACTGGGTATTACTGTTACCAACTTACTGACTTTCCGTTTTACTTATTAAGTTACTATTTGAGTGTCCTTCTCAAATGGAACATCAGACAAATGGAAATGGACAGAAAAATGGTCAATTGGTAATTGGTAGAATGGCGCAAAACAGAACAACAGTAACTTGGTGTAACAGAAAACTGGTAATCTGATAATGGCACTTCGAATAACTCATGGGGCACTAAATGGGTGCTGCTTAGTGCCCGATCTGCCCCAAACAATTCAGGTACTGCAAATTCTATGGGTGCTCCCGTTTTACGGGTACCCATTTCAACTCGAATGGGGGTGGGTGGGTGTTGGTCTATACAAGCTAGCTGTGCTGCCTCCCAAGCTTTTATATATTTGCCGTAACTAATTCTGCTTAGAAGTTCTTATTTTAAGACAAGGGTGGGGAACCTCAGGCCCCGGGGTCAAATGTGGCCCCTTTCAACTTCCTGGATTTGGCCCTTGGATCCAGTTCTTACCTCCAATCACTGGAAACCTGAGCTCAAGGGAAGGGAGCAGAGATGAGGTCATGCAGACAAGGATAGGGGACAGATCCATGACACAAATCCATGATTTGGGTCCACCTTTCCTTGAGTGCATCCCTTAAATACCCCCGCCCCAACTTCTGTGCCACACTCAAAGCTTGTGCAAGCTTTCAAAGTGGCCGCCGAGAGGGAAAAGGTTCCTCACCCCTGTTTTAAAGCAATCCAGACTATAATTTAAAGGTAATTGAGTCTACAGTAAGTGAGTGCTTGGCTTAAAAATAGCAGTGCTTTTTCATTCTTTGTGAAGATTTCCTTCAATTTGCCAAATCTCTTTCCAACTTTTCTTGCTTGCTTCTTCCTGAGTGTAAGGTGCACCCCTGCTTCAAAACCACGTTTCCGTTCTGCCTGGCAATTTGTGCTCCTGCTAATTAACACAACGCTTTGGGATAGCTGACCAGTTCTGTGATGTACATCAAGCTTGAATTTGCTTAAGAAACAAACAACAACAAAAGGCCACAGTGGCAAAAATGGCTTATTTACTGAAGCGGTGCTGTTTTCAATGACTCTGGGACAATCCCACTGCTTGCTGTGTTCTCATTACAGATTTCTACCCTGCAGTATTATTCACACATCTGGTACTCAGAGGCAGCACACGCAATAGCATTAGCTTGAAGTAAAGCATGTATGCTAAGTCTCCTTTAATAATTATTAATGATAATAATAATAATAATAATAATAATAATGTTATTTCTATAGCGCTGTCCCCACCCTGCCAAAAAGTGCTTGGAGTGCTTCCCAGTGTCGGACCCCAAGGTTATGACACAACCTTGAGACAGATTCCCCCCAAAATGGTGAGACTGGCTTTAAATTGAAGTTTAAAAGTAATAAAATATATTGTTGCTATTATTAATAATAATTTAGATTTCTATTCTGCCCTAACCCAAAACAAAGAGGCTCAGGGTGGCTTACAACAAAATATGAACAATCGTAAGCCTCAATAAAATCAATTAAAAATAATCCTCATCCCCTTAATCCCCAACCCTCCACACATTCAACCATCCCATCCCTCCCACATGCATTCATCCATCTCTCACCTGGAAGAGTAACCCCCCTCTTTATTTATTTATATTTATATCCCCCCCCGCCCCCTTACCTTTCCTGTAGGTTCAGAACATCTTACAATAGAAAAAATAAAAATAAAGTAAAACCAAATAAAATCCCACTAAAATAATTCCCACCATCTGGTCACATAAAAAGGTCTCGCATCGCCTTCTGAAGATGCTCAGGTTCAGGCTTTGGCAAACCTTGCCGGGGAAGGGAGTTCCAAAGCTGTACCCGGTCAATCACTAGGGGGGGGGGAGGAGGGAGTCATGTCCTCGTTGAGTTCTTTGCTTTTGGATTTTGGAGCCTTTACTAGCATTTCTCTGCAGCTCTGGGGATTATAATTTCTTCTTATGAGACAGCTAAGGGGTTATTCAGACAATACTCCAAGCCTGGGTGTAAGTCCATGGTCCTCAGCCTGTATTGCCTTCCTCTGTGGGCTGGGTGGTGTAGTGTTTCATTAACAAGCCCCCACAAAACGACCCTGCTACATCGGGATGAAAGAGGTCCTGAGAGTCTTTCATGTCTGCTGTTAAGTCTTACAAATTTAGGCACTGGGGAAAAAAAGCCCTAAGATCAGGTGAGTTGGACACACTGAGTTTTAAACCCTTTTCTCAGGTATATAACATTAATTTCCTTTGCAGCTCATTTTATTGAAACTTCGTTTAAATGGAACACCTTAACCTCCTGAGAAAGTGGCCTTTTGGAGAACAAATTGAGGTCTGCCTTGCTCACTGTCCAAGATCCTAACTCACTAACATATGGGTGAAATGGGTATGTGATTGGCACCGTGTCTCTTACTGTCATTACCGAGTCTATGTCAATCTCCATTGGTGCCAATTCTTAGGTATCCCCAAGGGTCAGCAGTCCATCAGAGCTTTCTAATTTAATAAGAAAGCTAACAGAGACTTTTGATTAATCCTCCACGGAACCTGCAGACCTGTGTTACCGTAAACTGTGAATAACTTCATTGATTTCCTCTTGCTTTACACCATGGGTGGGGAACTTTTTCCATCCAGGGGAGTCACTTTGACAATCAATACTAGCTCCGAAGGCCACATACAAGTTAGGGGATGGGGTGCTTAAGGAGTGCACTTAAGAAAGGGAGGGTCCAGGTCATGAATCTGTGCCACGGATCAGTCCCCTATCCTTGAGTCCATGCCCTCATCTCTACTCCCTTACCCTGAGCTCAGTTTTTCAGTGGCTTGAGGTAGGAACTGGATCCAGAGGTCAGCTGCAGGAACTGGAAAGGGGCCATATAAAAACTGGGCCACATTTGACTATTGGGCCTGAGGTTCCCCACCCCTGCTTTATACCAAGTGTAAGCAATGAATAGAAGATTATCCTTTGCAAGATGTATGTAAAGCAAGAAGACCAGTTAACCTAGTAGAAGTGAGGTAGAGAAGTGATATGGATAAATTAAAACTCATCCGCATGGTGCAGAACCCAGAGTGCTGAAAACAGGTAACACAATTACTTGGAACAACAGCACACACACATCCTAGCACACAACCACACTCACACCTGGTGTATAATTGGTCCCAAAGGATATGCCAGATACACAAGTCTGAAAAAACCAAAACAAATTCCAACCCTTCAACCCATCCCACCCAAGCAGAAGGAAGAGAGTATCCCCCTCTGAACTAAGCGTCTGTTCTTCTCCCTACCTATATTTCATGCCCGGCTGTTTCACGCTGGATTCGCTGGAGGACGGGGCATTTTGCACAGAGAGCTGTCCCAGGCTGCGGGCAACCATTGCAACAGCTCGGAACCTGCCCCGAGTGCTGGGACTGCTGGCATTCTGTCTGTTCAGTCGGTCTTCTGCGCTCCGGCTTTTGATATTGTGATCCGAGCACACAAAAGAAACCTGCATAGTGGCAGGGCTTTAACTGGCGTGCAGGAATTCCCTCCCCGTCTCAATGGTGGTTTTTTTTCTTTTCAGAATATGCTGCACTTTCTCGTTCTCTCTCCTGGTGGTATGTCAAAGGAAATAAATAACAAAACAAAACACAATTGAAGAGCTTTCCCCAAGGGATGAGAATTTCCCAAGGTGGTGGTGGTGGGGATGCTGTAAGTGCAAGAAGCAACTGTTTACAACTGCAGCTTTCTCTTCCAGTGCAAAGGCTTACAGGGTTTAAAAAAGGCCATGTCCACAATGCTCAGGTCGAAGAGCTACACAAACGGGGTTAATAGGCAGTAGGTTCAAATTGACTGATTTCCCAGGTCGCAGCCATTGCTTTCCTTTCCCCCTCTCCTGACAGCCTGATTTGCCTCTGAAGGAGCTTTTCAAAGTTGCATGGATGTCGCCGGAGCAGGTTTGCACGAAAGCTTGCAAATGTGCCAGCAGTTATGCTGGGTTGTGATCCCTTTCGAATCTTAAACTTTTACCTTCTCCTAGGCAGAATCCTGATGTGCAGAAACCGTGTCACTCTGAGACAGCGGGATCCAGGAGGAGTGTATCTTCATTGGTTCTTCCTATAATATGAATTAATGGAGGAGCCAACAAGTTCTTCTTGCAGAGGGAAACCCCCTCCCCCCCCCTTTCTCTGGCCCGTTTGCTGTCTGCTCCTTCTCTAGATACAGCCCTGGATTTCTGAACTAAAGAGGGCAGCGCGCCTACGCTACCTCTGATAATGCTGGATTTCCAGCCTTGACTAAGTCAATTAGGTGAGCAGCGAGCTGAGCTGGAAGCGCTCAGCAATTCATTATTAACAAAGGGGGATGCATTGCTGTGTCTTTCATTGAGGAATAACTATAGAGACAGCTGTTGGCTTTAGTACACTGGCTGCACACAGTCGCTCCATGGGTCCTAATGCTACTGCCTCTCAGTAGGAGTGCCCCCTTTCCCTTTCCTTGATATGGTCGCTCCTGCTCTAGCCCTCCCTCCCGCAGACCTAGAAATATTGCAATGAAAAATGGCAACAAACTAAATTTAGACCGTGAACTCTGCAAGGCAAGGGATGTTGCGTCTCCTGTCTGTAAAGTGTCCTTTAAATAGCATTGTTAGAATGTGAGAATAACGGGACCGAAGCTTCATGCCTTGGATATTTCATTAGCCTTGGAAAAAAACAAAGCAAAACACAATGTCACATTATGCTTTGAAGCAAAAATTTAACCCTTCCAGAGAAAAGAGGGAGCAATTTGGGAGACACAAATCTGTGTATTTTGTGCTTTGTTTTTGCCAGACTGTGCTTGGTTTTTCTCTTTTTAAATACGATCTGTTCTTCCATGCCTTGGTGATTTCTGATCCTCAAAGAGAGATGGCTTTGCAGGCATACAGACAGTACATA
This sequence comes from Sphenodon punctatus, assembly GCA_003113815.1. Classification (NCBI taxonomy): domain Eukaryota; kingdom Metazoa; phylum Chordata; class Lepidosauria; order Sphenodontia; family Sphenodontidae; genus Sphenodon; species Sphenodon punctatus. The sequence goes on along the minus strand of QEPC01004358.1, from coordinate 1,101,607 downwards.
GAGTGGTTTTCCAAAGCAACAGACCAGCATCCCCCCAGCAGAGATGACTTGGACATGGTGGAGCCATTGCATAACATTAGGCTGCCCTTTCCGCCAACCAAGGGCTTCCCCAGTTCCAACACCCACAGTGCACATTTCAGGAAAGATTTGTGGGATAACTGACTGGGGAAATGGATCATTTCGTTTTGGCCTAATTCCACAGTGAAAGGCTCAGGAAATAACAAGGGTATTAGTCAGTATTTGGTTTGTTTTTTGAGAGAGCGGGCATTTTGCGATGGCACACACAGTGGAACTGCTGCTCCTGCCCTCTGGTTGGAATTTGTCCAAAGGCCAAAAGGGGACAGCGGAGCCTTGACGGAGAAATAGCCGTGGGAGCGTTAAATGGTAACGTTAGGAAAGGCTGCGAGTTAGTGACGCAAACAAAATAACCTCCTGTGTACGAGGAGACATGAGAAAGGAGACTGCACCCACAGCTCTCTTGTTTTACTGCTGGGCTCCGTGGCATTCGCGATGCCCACACGAGGGTGAATTAGTACAAGACTTCTGCCTCCACAAACAGCTAGAGACAGTGTCTTGCCTCCTGGACTTCACGTGCCAGGGAGAATTTGGGTTGATGCCGCGTATCCCCTTCAGGGAGGCTTCAGTGGGCAGAGTTGTTTGTGGAGCCATGCGCATGGAATCTCCCTCTCACAAGCTATCTTGTCTCACTGGAATTAAGACCCGGGAGACCCAGCTGTTAAGAAGAACACAGACATTTAAATGCTTCCACTGTACATGTAGTTGCTGAATTCTGATGCGCGGCGTTGTATGTGCGCGCGCGTGCACCTGCGTGCACATACGTAGAAGTGGTCGGGGGGAGATGAGTCCCCAGAGATCTCTCCACCAGCAGATACGGAACTACCATAGTATGTCCCTTTCCCCAGGTCACGGGCTGGAAGCAACTCCATTCTGAGCCAGCTGAAAGTGCTCTAGTTGGTTTCTCCCTGCAGGGACAAAGGGGCACTGTTGGATGCTCCTAAGCAACTGTCTGTCTGCTCAGCTGAGTCCCTTAACACCAATCCTTTGCATGACATTTCTAGACTGCTGGGGTAACACCCTCACAGGTTGCATCCTGCTTGCCTGCTGGCTGTTTTTTATTTTAACCCTCGATTAAAATTATTTGGCATATGCGTACACGTACACGTACACGTACACGTACACACGCACGCACACACACGACAATTTGTTTTTTCTTCTTTATTATTAACTGAGACTAAAGCACCTAAACTAACATGTTTCAAGCTCTAGACAAGTTCCCATTTGGGCAGCTGGCTTTGCAGGAGCATAAGCAGAGATCTTATTTGCACTCTTTTGACAGCTGTGCTGTTAATATCAATGTGGCACTTACAGAACTTGCTAAAAATCAGATAAGAGCCCAAAAGGAAATCTGGCAAGAATGGTTTAGGGCTCAGTTTCTGTATCAATGCATCAGCTTCTGTATCAATGCATCAATGCAATGTATCAATGCATTCTGAGAGCACTCAGGAAAGGGGCAATATCCATCTCAATCACTGCCCATTGTAAATTTAGGTAGGTATGCTATTTGGTATTATTCCCGTTTATGATGTGTCCCTCAAGACTTTCTACACCAAGGGGCAAACCAAGTGAAGGCAAAACTCCCACTTGTAAGAACCGAGGCATAGTTAGGTTGGAATGGGGTCTTAGGGTGTAGGGGTCATGACCCCAGACGTCCCTGCACTTCCGCAGGCACTGCAAGACACACCATGGATTCTCCGAGTTGCAGCGGTGCTCCCTCCCAGAGACTTCCCCAAACGCAATGGTCATTAGGAGCCTGTGAGAACTACAGCCAGTTGGGTACCTTAAAAGTGTAGCCCAAAAGCTAACCAAAATGACAAGGCAAAACCTGCTCCTTTTAAAAGGGTTAAAGGGAAGAGGTCCATGGAGGCAGTCCATTTTATTTTCATGCTTGGCACCATAAACTCTAAGTGAATGGGCCATGGTGCAGAAGATGGAATGAGGCCCCTTACTCCCTTTTCAGTTGCACCAGGGAGTGTGCCCTTCACCAGGCCCATGGCCCCCATTGCAGTAACACTACCTGTCCTTGATATAGCTAAACCCTTGCACAACAGCTGAGAAATTATCTTCCTCTCGAGTTGGGTCATAGGGTTGGAAAGGACCTAACGTGGCCATCTACTCTCTGCTCCTGCTTTGAGGCAGAGTTAATCAATCCTAAGCCATCCCTGACAGCCTGGTTTTAAACATTTCCAATGAAAGGGTCCCACAGCCTCCCTTGGGAACTTGTTCCCATGCCCCGATTACAGTTATAATATAACCAGGGACCTGTATTGACTGTGTTGTGCAATCTCTGCAGTGATTTTTGCAGAATCAGCCAATCCTCACAGTGCCAGGCTGAAATTGCAGTGAAACCAAGCCAAGCGTGTGCATCTGGGACCACGCATCTTCATGAATGTTACACTCCTTGTCTCTCTCTCTGTTCCCCTTCCTTCGTCTCCCCCCCCTTCTCTCTCAGATTGTACGCCCTAGGGCAGGGACCGTGTCTATTCCATTACTTTGTAAAGCTCCAGGTACATTGCTGGCGCTATATAAATGCTTAATAATAATAATAATAATAATAATAATAATAATAACAACAACAACAACAACTGCAGTGGGAGCTGTCTGCAGGATCTTTAAATTCTGGCTTAGGCATAAACTTGTCACCTGGCCCCAAACTATGGCGGGGAGGTGTGACCATGACCACTGAGGGTGAATAGGCCCCATGGAGATTAATTAGGGGGGTGGGGGGAGGTCTTAGGGCCCTATGTTTTGGTGAGGGAGATTTGGGGATTTAACATGAGGTGGGAGTTCTGAGGTGCTGAAATTCCAAAGGATTTGAGCGGTGTTGGAGTAACAAAGTTGTACTTCTGTCAAACCTGTTGAAAAAGCATGCTGGTAAGCAAATTTACATGTACAAATTATTGCATAATTATACAAATCAAGTTAATTATGCAAATGTTAATGCCTGCAATGAATGTGCAGAACTTGGCTTCACCGGTTGCAGAATTTAAGATTTTTTGGTGCAGTGAACCTGGGCCCCTGATATAATATATCCCAGAACTACCTTGCTGTGATTGAAACCCAGAACTTCTTATCCTCTCCATGGCCATGGAGAACAGTTAATCTCTCTCTAGTCTCTCTATATTTGGAAACCATTATTCCCTCCACCCCAATCTTCTCTCCCCACCTCCCCAGACTACAGGTGCCCAATTCCTTCAACCTTTCCTCATGCATCTTGCTGTTTAAACCCTTCCTCCGCACGTAACTGGATTTCATTTCTAATTATTATTTTGGAAAGTAAAATATATATAAGTGAGTCTCTGGTTAAACAGTCTAAAGATTTCCAAAACCATTATTTTCCCATCAGATGTGGAACATCTGTATATTTACACGTGCATGGAACAATTCTTCCACTTTTGTGCTGCCCTTTAACTGACATACATGGAAGGCTGCATAGTAGCAGGAATATGGGAATTTTCTGGCAATCCAGAAATAATGATAGAATCAGTTCCATGATCCACAGTGACTCATCACAACAATAATACAGTGGATTATCAACATAGTACAATGATGCCTATTGATTTCAAAGCAATTTTATACAAAGGCGTGGGTGTTTTGCAGGAATAAAAGTTACATAAATTCGAACTCAGATTAAACAGAACGCCTCCCCCCCATGATTCCTAATCCAGTTTTTTTCTTCTGTCTCAAAGCTTCTTAATCCATAGAGCAGAGCCCGTATAATCCCTCTTAGTTCCTGATTGCAGTTTCCAATTCAAGTGTGACCACTTAGAAAACTCTTAGTAGACAAAGTTTTCAGTACACTGGGCCTCTTTGCTAGCACACACCATAACGCCTCTTCTATGCAAGTTGCTATGCAGCAACTGTTTGTGTGGATGAGTAGCTCCACAGCAAGTGGCCATTTGTTTAGGGGCAATATGCCCACATGTACCTACAAACTAGATGTTCTGGAGGAAGAGCAAACTTCTCTTGAAGGCAAAAGGATGTGCAAATGATGTGCTCCAGAGCAGCGTGCACCACAGTAAATGTTTCATACGGACACACCCTGAGAAGACAAATGACGTATGTAGAGGGGGAGGAGCGGGAGGATGGAGTAGAGAATATGTTCAAGAGGCTAATGCAATTCTAGACTGCATTAACGGAAGCACGGTTTCCAAATCAGCGGAAGAAATAATTCACCTCTATTCAGCACTGGTCAGACTTCACCTAGAGAATTGTGCCCAATTTTTGGCACCCCACCTCGAGAAGGACAATGGGTGTCTTCACATGGATACCTGCCCTGCCTCTTCCCGGGGGAGGGGGGGAGGGCCTGTCCATTTAAAGATGGCCTGCCAGATGTGGAGGCAGAGCAGAGACAAGGTTGGCCATCCCTGCTCCAGGACTGCTCTGTCCAACAGCGTGGGCAGCCCAACCCCAGGGCAGTGGGAGGCCCAGTAAACTGAAAACTTTGCCTACTAGGAGTTTTCTAAGTGGTGACAGTTGAATTGGTGGCTGGCACAAGCCCATAAACTACAGGCAGTGGACTGCCTTTTTAAATGGCTCCCAGTAATACCCATGGGGATGGCAGTGGCATCTCCTCCTTCCCCCTCTCAGTTGGTGTTCCTCAAGGCTCTGTTCTTGGCCCGCTCCTCTTCTCGATCTATATCTCATCCTTAGGCAAACTCATTGCCTCCCATGGCTTCCAATACCACCTCTATGCTGATGACACTCAACTCTATCTCTCTACTCAATCTCTCTATCCCTCTGTTCAAGCTCGTCTCATCAACTGTCTCTCTGACATCTCTACCTGGATGTCTCAACGTCAACTCAAACTCAACATGGCTAAAACTGAACTCCGTATCTTCCCCCCTCATCCTTCCTCTCCTTCCTCACTGTCAATAATTATTGATGGGGTCACCATCCTGCCTGTCCCCCAAGCCCGTAGCCTAGGCTTCATCTTTGACTCACCCCTTTCTTTTAAACCCTACATTGACTCTGTTGCTAAATCCTGGCGCTTCTCCCTCCATAACATTGCTAAGATTTGCCCTTTTCTCTCTGTCAAAACTCTTGTTCATGCTCTGGTCATCTCTCACCTCGATTACTGTAACCTCCTTCTTTCTGGCCTTCCCCGGTCTCACCTTTCTCCCCTCATCTCTGTCCAAAACTCTGCTGCCAGGGTCATCTACCTCGCCAGTCGCTTCGACCATGTGCAGCCCCTCCTCGCTTCCCTTCACTGGCTTCCCCTTCCTGAACGAATCCTGCACAAGCTCCTAGTCTTCACCTATAAAGCTCTTCACAAGCTCGCTCCCCCCTACCTCTCTGCACTTATCGCCCTCCATACTCCAGCCCGTGCACTTCGCTCCTCCTCTGTCCCTTCTCTCACCCTTCCACACCTTCCCTGCTCCCCTAAGCGCCTTCGTCCCTTCTCACTTGCTGCACCCCATGCCTGGAACTCCCTCCCTGTTCACATCCGCCTTGTCCCCTCCCTTCATACCTTCAAATCTCTCCTTAAAACTCACCTCTTTCGCTCTGCTCTGTCTGACTCTTTATCCTGCTGAGCCACTATTTCCTATACCTATGGCCTGTTTACCCTTATCCTTGCCACATGGACCTGCCTGCTGTCATTCTCATCGTAACCAAGCCAAGTACGTGCACTTGAGACCTTGCATCTTCATGAATGTTAGACCCCTTGTCTCTCCCTCTGTTCCCCTTCCCTTGTCTCTCAGATTGTAAGCCCTAGGAGCAGGGACCGTGTCTATTTTATTACTTTGTAAAATGCCAGGTACACTGCTGGCGCTATATAAATGTTTGTTAATAATAATAATAATAATAATAATGGGGACTCCATGGACTGAACACGGGTTCCGGCTCCCACCCTTCCCATGTTTTAACACCCTATGATTTTAACTTCTAATGGGATTTCCTGTGTTTCTTCCATGTTTCTCTGAGGGGATAGTGTGGGTAGACTTACTACAGGTGCCGTGGCAGGGAGATAACTGGGGAAGGACATGAAGGAGAGGTTAGTGGTCTTACAGAGTTACTCTGCTAGGTGGAGAAATATTCTTGCAGGCTAGGTCACGGACACGTGTTTACCCACCCAGCAAGCAGTGGTATTACTACATCCCTACATACTGACAGTGAATCAGGACTAATCTCCTAGCAATCTTTTAGTGCTTTCAGAGAAACAAAGCAGGAGAAACATCCTTGATCCCAGATTAAAGTTTCTTGCGGGAAGCTTAAGCTAAAGCCACAACAGAAAACTAAACCCAGAAAAAAAACGCAGTTCTTCATGAATGGATGGATGCAGGGGCCAAATCCCCTTCTGCATGTCAATTCAGGGTAACTCCTCCAAATGGAGTAAGCTCCGAGGAGGGTCTAGAGCAGCACTGAGGTGCAGGGAGAAGCTCTAAAATATGCATCTGTACTGACAATAAATCATTCATCAGGATGTGGCAGTGACTGACTGACAGATCTCTTCTGGTGTTGGGCCTTTCAAATGAAATAGGAGCATGCATTACTGACACTTCCAATGCTCTCATCTGGAACCATAGAGGTTCCCCCTTCAGGTCTTGGTCCCCAAACCCCTGCCCAATGTTATGTGGGAGAGCACGGTAGGTGGTCATAAAGGTCCCATGCAGGCCCACCAGTAAAGCAACTGACAGTTTCACATGAGATCTTCATTGATAAGCTGGTAAAGTATGGGCTGGAAGACACTACAATAAGGTGGATTCATAGCTGGCCAAAAAAATAATATTCAAATAGTGATCATCCACGGCTCATCATCAAAGCAGAGGGATGTATTGAGTGAGGTTCCATAGAGCTTTGTCCTGGATCTGATGCTATCCAATACCTTTATTAACAACTTGGACGAAGGGGTGGAGGGAATTATTATCATGTTTGCAGATGATACAAAATTGGTAAGGGTAGCTAACACCTTGGAAGATAGATCTAGAATTCAAAGTAATCTGGATAGGTTGGAAAACTGGGTTGAAATTAACAAAATGAAACTCAACAGGGGTAAATATAAAGGTCTACATTTAAGAAAACCCAGATACACAAGATGGGGGATAGTTGGCTCGGCAGCAGCATGTGGGATTGTGGTTGATCACAAACTGAACATGAGTCAGCAGTGTAATGTGGTCGCAAAAAAAGGCTAGTGCAAGTTTAGGCTACATTAGCAGAAGCATTGTTTCCAAGTCACAGGAAGTAATAATTTCAGTAAAACCTCAGCTGGGATACTTGTCCAGTTTGGAGACAGCTCATTTTAGAGAAGGCCATTGACAAAGTGGAGCGAGTTAAGAAATGGGCAACCAAGATGATAAAAGGACTGGAAAGCAGGTCCTGTGAGAAAAGGTTGAAGAAACTGGGTATGTTTAGACTAGCAAAGGGAAGACTAAGGGGAGAGATGACAGCAGTGTTTAAATATCTAAAGGGCTGCCACCAAGAGGACAGTAAGGAACAGTTCAGCATTGTTACAGAGGACAAAACTAGTAATAATGGGCTGAAATTACAAAGTAGCCTTTGGTTAAATATCAGGAAAAGCTTCCTAAGAGTAAAAGCTGTTTGGCAACAGAACAAGTTGCCTAGGGAAGGTGTGGCTTTCTGTTGCTGGAGGTTTTCAAAGAGAGGCCGGACAGCCCTCTGGCGGGGGTGTTGCACCTCTGGAATTCCTGCATCAATGCAGGGATTGGACTATATGACCTTTTGGGGTTATTTACACCTCTACGATTCTATCACTCCACTAGTTATTTTGGAGGTAACATCCCAAGCCCTGGGAATCGGACAAAGTTAATGCCTTGTTCTTATGTTGGTACCCAAACTTTGGAAGCATACTGTAAAACAGTAGCTTCAGCCAATTACGTAACACCAAGAGTACTGAATAATATATCCCTCCTTATTAGTGGCTATTCTAAACATGCTTCAGTCAATCTAAACAAAATCACTTGAAATATTTATAGTCCCCCAACACCAGGCTCGGGAGAAGCATGCAATATTAATGGAACGCCAGCTGCCCTTGCGCTTGGAGTTAGTTTTCCAGCTCAACGGGACACTTTCTCGGGTTTATTTTATCTAGCAGACCTTGGGGCGTACTATTCCACGCTGAATGGGGAGCAGAGAGCTAACAGGGAGCTAGCTGTGGAAAGGTCCTCCTGGCACATGGCTTCCTGGGGCTGGACGAACAGAGGTTTGAAATGTGAGCTGCACAGCCAGGACTGGCATTTTGAGTCCCAGGGTTTCTTGGGAGTTGCGCAGTCCAGGGGAGAAGAGAGAGAATGGAAAGATGCTTTGGTGGTGGTTGGGAGGGAGAAGGGGAGTTAGACATTTCGAGAGAAGGTGACACTCTGCTGTGGGAAGAGTTGACAAGAAAGCCTACTAGCATCCAGCTCCTTTCCAGGGAATACTATTTTGTAGTCTCGATTCTTCTCTCTTGCTCGAATATTTCCTTCGAGAACAGCGTAAATGGGATCGTTCAGAAGAGTTAAATATAACAAACACCACCCCTCCTTCCCAAAGGCTCCACATTTCTTCAGTTGGGGACAAGACAGTAAGCCCATCCATACAAAAGTAACAGTAATTGTGACAGAAGGTTCTGATGCAGGGGCAGGGAACCTCTGACTCAGGGGATAAATGTGGCCCACGGCTAGTTTTTATTTGGCCCCTTTCCACTTCCTGGATCTGTTCCATAGATCTAGTCCGTACCCCCCAAAGCACTGAAAGAGGAAGCTCAGGGGAAGGGAGTGGAGATGAGGGCATGCACTCAGGGGTAAAGAATGGATCCATGGCACAGATCTACAATCTAGACCAGGACTGGGGAACCTCAGGCCAAATGCAGCGTGCGGCAAGTTCTTATGTGGTTCCCTTCCAGTTCCTGGATCTGGTTCCAACTTCCTGGATCCAATTCCTACCCTCGAGCACTGAAATAAACTGAGCCCAGGGTAAGCAAGCAAGGATGAGGGCATGTACGCAAGGATAGGGGACAGATTCAGGGCATGGATCTATAGCATGGACCCTCCTCTTCTTGCACGCACCTAAGCACCCACCGCTCCCAACTTCTATGTGGCCCTGAGAGCTTTCAAAGTGGCCCTCGGGAGGGAAACCCCCCCCAGCCTTGATCTAGACCTTATCTTCTTTCCCCTCTCCTGAGCACACTCTGCCCCCAACTCCTACCTGAGAAGGGAAAAGGTTCCCTACCCCTGCTCTAAGAGTCTCTGAAGCTGTGCACAGAAATAATGATGTCTGAAGACTGCAAAGGTTTTAGTGGGAGAAGGAGCAGTGGGTTTGCCAAGATACTGGAGGCATGAATGATACATGTGCGCAAAGGTATCAGATGGCTACTCTGTAAGCATTATGGCCTAATTATCTCAGAGGCCCCCCATCAGGCCCTGAACCTGCTGGCCTCACCGGGATTACTCTGCAAAAAAGTGAGAGAGCAAGCCTAAGGTGAAAGCTGAATTCACTCAGGATCCAATAAGCGGAGATAAACAGAGGTAAAAATAAACGTTTTCAAAAAGGTAATAAGAAGGCCACAACCCGACCCCAGTGAGAACAGGGGCCTCTCTACACGCTTGGCTGAGCAGGTGCGTAGCTACCGATGGGGCTGAATCCTCAGGATTCAGGCTTTCATGCGGGACCAGTAGGGCCAGCAAAATGCCCTGCTTTATCTCTGCCAGAGCTGCCTGTGCCTTCCCCAGTGAGCCAGGGCAGCGTCCCATCACGTCAGCAGCTGTTCCCAGTCCCTGCAAGGAGGGGGAGCTGCCTGTCGAGGATCCAGTTCTAGCCACTTCACCTCTGCCCCCTGCAGTGTCCCCCCCATGGCCTGGCCTAATTCATTCATCCTCCCACTCCTTCTGCAGGGAAGGGAAGATTCTCTATTCCCACTGTATAGATTGGGGAGCTGAGGAGCTGGACTAGATGACCTACAGGGTCCTTTCCAAAGATATGATTCTACGATAGCCGTGATGCCTCAAATCTCTGCAGGAGAAAGCCGGAGTACTTGCTGTCTGTATTTCCTTGAAACGTTGTGTCTGACTCTGTGCTTAGGAGACTTTGGGGCCTTTGGCTACTGAAGTGATTCCCCAACATGGCGCCATGCCATCCTGGGGTGACACCGATTAGCTCCAGGGATGGGGCAAGGCTGGGTAAATGTTAGGACTGGGAGAGACCTGGCAGCAGCACGCATATGCCCCTGTCTCACTGCCAGTACATGCACAGTCTTTCTCCTCCCAGCTCTATTCTCCATTTCCCTTCTTCCTCACCCAGAACACTCCATACCACACTAATGGCGGCTACTTGATGAAGCAAAAGAACTCCTGAGTCCTACTGCTGCTGCTGCTGTCAGGAGCCCTTTCCGCACAGACACCCTAACACTGATAAAAATGGGGGTTACATTTTATTATCCATGTTGCAGGGCACCCATAGAGCACACCTGCAGCCCTGCAACATGGATAATAAAATGTAACCCCCATTTTATCAGTGTGAGGCCGCTTTTATACGATGAGTCCCGCGTTGAGAGAAAAGCTGCACGGGGAGCGTTTACATGCCCCCCGCGCTGCCGGAAGTGACGTGCTCCCCGTTGTCAGCAGCGGCGGTGCTGTTGCCGACAGCGGGGAGCACGTCACTTCCGGCAGCGCAGGGAGCATGTAAACACTCCCCCGCGCAGCTTTTCGTTCAACGCGGGACTCAGGAGGCGCTTTTCAGTGCCTCGTTTAAAAGCGGCCTTAGATTGTCTGTGTGAAAAGGGCCAGAGTTGAGCAGTGGTTCAGAAGCGGGTGTGGGATGGCACAGTGGTGTCTGTGTAGAGGTTGTAAGGCGGGGAAGTGGACAACTTTGGCTTAGCGGAGTGCGGCTACTACGGCAGCCGCCTGTGGTGGGGTTTTTTTTTTTTACCTGACACTCCCATAGGCCAAAATGGAAGTGTCAGGTAAAAAATTACTGAAGGTAGCATGCCTAAGTGTGGTGCCTTGTTTGGGAACCACTGGGCTACTGGGTGACACAAGCAGAGAGAATTTTGGCTCCCAAAAAGCTTCTTGTGAGTTCCATGTAGCGCTAGGGTTACCACCTATGCAAATTTTGAAGGAACACTTATGAAAAATACATGTTGCAGGGTCTGCATTGACGCCTTAGCATAGGCGGCAACCCCATGTAGCACTGAAGAGCTTCCCATGAGCCAGCCTGCATAGCCCACACCTGAATGAATGAACCCTTCATGGAAGGAATGAACCCGAAAAACCAGAACCTCCTTGAGTAGAAGGGACACCCCTGTGACCCCTTGGGATGAATGCTGGGTCCGTTGTGGGCGTGACTGTTGCTTTGTGACAGGGCAGCGCTCTGAAATGTAGCAAACCCACGTACAAAGCTGCTTTAAGTGTGAAGTCGGGTAAAGTCTTGCTGATTAGCATGTCGAGCTGAGGGCGTTTGAGACCAGAGGTCCTGTGAACATGACAGGCCCAGGCAGGCACACTGGCCATTTATAGCGGAGATGAACCCCCGCAGGTCCACCCATCCCACACATACATCCACATACTTGTCTGAAGGCAGTGTGTGTGTGTGTGGGTGTGGGTGTGCGCGCATGTTCCCGTGACCCACGCACCCCGCATTCATGCCCACTCATGAAGCATGGTAACAAAATCTGGAATGCTCCTTGCAGGGGCAGGCAAAAATGTGCGTGGGTAGGGGTGCACAGCCATTCCTGGCCCATCTGAATCCCTCCCCCCGCTCACCTGACTTGTGCGAGAGGCCATCCCAATCAGTGCACACGGACCTGTCCCCCTGCCACGCCTATTTAAAAACAGCCACTGTCCTGAGAAACCTCTTGTTGGGTGGGCAAGGCAAGATTCCTCTCCTCCACCTGGCTCTGATGTTCACCCTCTGATGAGGGAGAGAGATTTGGGGATCACATCACGCTATCTTGGCGGACTCTCAGGTGTGTCCGACCCAGGTCTTGGCAAGCATCGTGTTTTGCCCCTTCCACTGATACTTGAATCTTGCTTAGGTTCCAGAATGAGGCTTGGCTCTAAATGCCAGCGAGATGGTAGTAAGTTTCTCCACACTCTCAATTCTCTCTCTCTTCAAATACCACACAGCTAGGCCTCTGGGGCAGGATGCAGGTCTAGCCAAAATGAATACGATTCTCAGAGGGGATAAAGCAAGCTGCTAGTGGTCTCATCAACAGGGTCACAAAACAAGTTCCTTTTTTCTCACCGAGATCCTTACAGCCACTGCCGGGGCCCCTGGCCTCATTTTTGCTTTTTACCATGTTGTTTCCAGTTATTGCTCGGTGAAATCAGGGAGCTGAGAACCGACACCCTTGTTTAATATTGAGTGCGACAGCTGAAGTGACTTGGGCTACTTGCTCCCTCTGGATGTTACTGTGCAGCAGCAGTGGGGGAGCCTTTTCCCTCTCATGGGCCACTTTGAAATTTAGTACAAGCTCTGAGGGTCACACAGAAGTTGGGGTGGGGGTGCTTAAGGGCAGGGTCCCATGTTCCTGGCAGTGAACATGGGCCCCTGCTTAAGGGGTGTGCTCAGAAGAGGAGGGTCAAGGTCATAAATCTGTGCCATGGATCTGTTCCCTGCTCTTGTGTGCATGCCCTCATCTCTGCTTCCTTACATTGAGCTCAGTCTTCCAGTGCTTGCGGGGTAGGAACTAGGATCCACAAACTGGAAAGGAGCCACATAAAAGCTAGCTGTGGGCCACCCGTGTCCCCAGGACCTGAGGTTCCCCACCCCTGTTATACAGGCACCCGCAGGTATACTGGCAACCCAGCTTCCTGGACTGGGGACACTAACCATAATCCATTGGGGGCTGATATTATTGCATACCCTTCATATCCATTTATTTACTTATTCAAATGTATACCTTGCCTTTTCCCTAAGGCTCACTGTAGCGGACAGCATATAAAAACATATAAAAATCCCCTTAAATCTCCCCAACTCTATCCCCACCTGCCAAACTCCTGGCCAAACAAAAAAGAACTTGCATTCCTTTCAGAAGATACCCATTTGTAGACTTTGAGACCAACTAAGTCAAAATCTTACCTCTCCCTTTTAGCAAGTAACCTCTAGGGATACCTTGCACACCTTTATAAAGTGACCCCTTGCTGAACGAGCAAAGTAACTTTCATAACGTGAACACTGATTTTTCAGGGACCCCTTACTAATAAACATTCGTAGGAGCCAAGAGGGTGAGTACAAGATAGGCGCTGAAGTTCACATCATTCACCATTCCTTGGGCATTAATCAGTTAGAAATTCTGGTGCGATCATCTCATTTACAAGAGGCCATAACTATATCATTACCACTGAGCTGAGAGATTAGGGCTAAAACACAATTACTGGCATTGGTTGCAAATCATCATGTCAGCTCTAAAATGTTAAATTCTTAAATAAGCCATGCTTTATTTTTTTAAACAATGAGGATACCTGTCAGGCATTTCAGCTCAGGAAGCTGCATTCTCCTGATGGCAGATAAGGTGCCCTGTGTTCTTGTGGGGCAGGTTCCTGACTCCTCATCAGGCTATGCTTAGCTAGAGAGATGGGGACAATTCAGCCTGTGCACAAAATAGCTTCTAGTCCAGTTTACACCAGATCCCAATTCTCTCTATTAATAATGTAGGACCAGACTTAGCAAGAACTCTGATCCACATGTGGGGAACAGAGTTTTGTTAATAAGGAATGGCATTTATCTTGGATATTCAACAAACAGCACAGCACCACAAGGCCTTTCTATTTCAAGATTCTATCTAGTCACCTATTGGCAGGTAGATGGAATACGTTTGATAGGAGCTGGTCTGGGGGATGGAAGACCTCAACCTATCTGTGGCTGGAAGGAACCGTGACCTGCAGTGCCCACACTCTCCAACAGAAAGTCAGACTCCGCTTCCCAGTGCCATAAATCAAATAGAAAATAATGTCCCATTTGATTTGCATTTCATGTGCATGACTATGGAAAAAGATCCTTTACTAGAAGATACAAATATAATATCAATTAATACATTCAACTAAATACAATATAATACTTGGCACTTGGGGCATCTGTGCACAACTTGTTTATTCAAACAGCTCTTGCAATAACTTTTCTGGTTACTGACCAGAGAAATCATTTTTTTTGTACTTGTTAATAATTACTGAGTGAAATCATCCAAGCTAATACACGCTAGAGCAGGGGTGGCCAGACATAAGGTGCACACGATACACTTGATCCAGGTGTCAGTCTCAGGCAATTAACCAGGATCCCTCCCACTGGCTGCGGAACTTCAAACCTGGACTCTCTTGCTGGTTCCCAACTATAGGGCACCTTAGCAATCGGTGGAGAGGGGCATCCCCCCTTCCCAGTCGCACTGAAGAAGCTCTCCTAGCCCCTCTCCTCCCAAGAGATACTCCCTAGAGTGTTGTCTCATTCCCCTCCCCAGAGGTGATCTCCAAGGGCATGGTTCTCCCTCCCCACTCGACACTGTGGATTAGCTCATGATCCACCAGTGGACTGCAGTCTACCTCTTGGCCGCCTCTGCGCATCAGAGATCAAATTCAGACCTTAGATTTTTTTCCCTATTGCAAGCGCACCCATAATACCATAGAAATAAAATAATGAGTGAATGGAGAGAAGATATGCCAGATTGCTTTTATACAGAAAAACTGGGGATTTAATTTTCTTCTAGGCTGCAAACTTAACTCCACTTAGGCTGCTTTCCCACGAGGCCACTTGTACAGCCTTTGGCACTGCGGGAGCATGCGCTATTCAAATGTAGCACAGCTCCCGTACCGTAGAAAAGGAGGATGTGCGGCTCTCATGCCAGCAAGCTTGCACATCGGACAGAATAGGATTTCACTACCCTGTCCGATGCGCGAGCTTGCTGGGGGCAGAGCCGCACATCCTCCTTTCCCAGGAGACAGGAGCTGCGCTACATTTGAATAACGCAAGTTCCCGTGGCGCCAAAGGCTGCTCGTGGAAAGGGAGCTTGGGTGAAAAGTCTGCTTGTGGGAAAGCAGCCTTACTCCAGTTGCCTTCAACAAGATTACTATGGGGTATGCGGGGTTCGGATTGTGGCCCTAGTCATTTCGGTATGCACCTAAAAAGGTCTCCTGTCTTCGGTGGGTTGGGAAGTGTTTCAATGCCAGTTCCCCACTCATCAAGGACAGGAAGAGATTCCTGAATGTAGTCATTTAGCAGAGAGAGTAGCCAAACCAAAGCAGACAAGACAGAAATGGATCCACTTAGTGTTCTTTCAGCAAGACGTCCCTTGATGCTTATTACATGCTCAAGCAAACCAAAGACAACTAGAGAAAAGACAAGTAAGGGGGTGGGGGGAGTCGGGGACATGCTAGCAGTTTTCAAATCTCTAAAAGGATGCCACAAAGAAGAGGGTGAGCATTTGATCTCCACTGTCACAGAAGTCAGAACAAGAGGGAATGGGGCTTATGTAGCAGCAATGCAGATTTTGGTTAAATATTAGGAAAAACTTCCTACCCGTAAGATCTGCTGGACAATGGAGTAAGTTGCTCGGGCACATTGTGGAATCTCTATCCTTGGATGATTTCAAAATGTGACTGGACAAGCATCTGTCTGTGATGCTGTAGGCAGAAAGTATCATGCCTTGGAGTAGGGGGTTGGACCAGATGACCCTTTCAGGCACTTTCCGACCCTACATTCCAATGATTCTGTTCTACGAAAAGATGAGCTGAACGATGGCAATGCCAGCTAAAAATACTTCTGTACATTCATTCCTTTTCCTCAGATTTTCCAGATATGAATTATGCGGACCCTTCTTCATAAAAATTGCTCCATAGAACATCACAACGCACCACTTTCTGTGAAGAAAATGGAAAATGGACCCCTGCCCCAATACGTGTTTTTAGACAAGCCCAGGGCTGGCCATGGGTGGGCTGGCCAGAAGATGCTGTGAAGGCTGGTAGCCTAGCTGGGTTTGAACAAGGATTGGATAGGTTCTTGGAGAATAGGTCCATAAATGGCAATAGTCAAATATGTCAGGGGACACAATCTTTGATTGTCGGGGGCTGGGAGAGAGCTCTTTCAGGGGTTGCTATTTTACACGGACCTGGCAGTTGCCACTGCCCACAGTCCGCTTGCGCAATGCCTCCCTCCCCCACACCATAGAGTTGTGGGTGGATTGCCCAAAGCTCTAGACTGCTGCCTGCAACTCTATGGCTTTTGCCAGAGGCAGCCACCAGCCGAGAGCTGAGCCGCAGAGGATGTCTGCCGACCAGACAGACAGCAGCTCCGCGTTGGGCCGGTGCTTTGGATTTGGCCGGCCTGCTCCGCTGGCGGTGCTCTGGGATGCTCTGGGATGTTCTGGAATACCGCAAGCAGGGCTGGAGCAGGCTGTCTCTGCTCTGCCTGCACATCCGGCAGTCTGTCTTTAGGTAGATGGGCCACCTGGGGGTGAGACAGAGCAGAGGCAGGGCTGCCGTCCATTTACACCAAACGAGTGGCCAACATGGTAACTGGTGTTTGCTAGAAAAAAAAGGGTCCAATGGAACAGTTTGTGGCTTGAGATGCATGCGACACTCTGTACTTAAAAGCCGATTCGCTTTCCTCTCTGGATTAGTGATATGACTAGACCATTCACAGCTCTCCATAGGCAAGAGTCTGCCATCTACTGGGGTCTCAGGAGAAGTTATCTACTCATTTTTAAGTTGGAACATGAGCACCACCATGTGTTAACACAGAAGAAGATTAGGGGAGCTACTAGGTTTGAAAAAAAAAAAGGTACATTTGTGGTACGGAAGAGATACAGAAAAGGAAACAAGGCAATCTCATCATGGTCTTCCAGGAGGCCATATAAGGATTCCAGGAGCCAAGATATAACCCGCTTTACAGCTCAAGGGGGGCACCTAACATGATCCAAATGAGAAGCTTCAATAGCAGCAGGTTTAGAGCAGTCACTACATTTTCATGGAGAGGAATTCAAAACAAACTCTCATGTTGTGGGCGAGATCTAAGAACACAAATGACTTTAGGGTGGATAAAACAACCAAGGGTATGGAACAGCTTCCGTACAAGCAGTGGCTTGATAAGATAGGGCTCTTCAGCTTGGAGAAGAGATGACAGGGGATATGAGAGAAGTGTATAAAATCATGAGTGGTGTGGAACGAGTATACAGGGAGCTGTTATTTATCTTCCCAAATAATACCGGAACTAGGGGACACTCCCACAAAACTAACCGGCAGCAGATTTAAATCAAACAAAAGGGGAGAACCTTTTCACTCACCGAACAATTAACTTATGGAACTTGTTGCCAGAGGAGGCTGTGAAGGCTGGTAGCCTAGCTGGGTTTGAACAAGGATTGGATAAGTTCTTGGAGGATAGGTCCATAAATGGCAATTAGTCAACTAGGTCAGGGAACCCAACCTCTGACTGTCGGGGGCTGGGAGATAACAGCATAGAATGGCTCACTCCGTTGTGACCTGTTGGGTACTTCTCTGAAGTGATCGAGACTGGCCACTGTCAGAAACAGGATTCTGGGCTCGATGGACCATTGGTCTGACCCAGTACGGCATTTCTTATGTGGAAACAAATATGGAATTGTTGGACGTGTTTTCTAAATGCCTACCATAAGATTGTGAATGGGGTGGAGCCTGGGCAACTGTTTCCGTACATATATGGTTTCTGTGCTTGTAGTCGAGAAGTAACTAGTGGGTTCTTTCAGAGATGAAAAAAACTAGGTCAGCCCCAAACAGCCAATTGGGGAGGTCTAACAGGTACAGCACTGGGCTGGAACTCTGCAGAGATGAAATCTATTTCTGGCTTTGTGACTGACTTGCCGGATGACTTTGGCCAAGTCCCTTCTCCTTCCTGGGGTCAGCTTGGACATTCAAGGCCTGTGGTGGACAGGTGGTCAGAATGGATGATCTCAGTGGGGATGGTACCTTCAGATAATAAAAATCCACCAGTGCGCAGGAGCCTGTCTTCTTCTTCTTCTTTTTTTTTTTTTTTAAGCATCCTGGCACACAGTTAGGGCTCAAACGTTGGTTTCTATACTGGAGGGAAATTTTCTGCTGTACAGGCCAAGTATCACAAACTAATTTTGATTCTGATGTAAGTAAGAAGAGCACACAAAAAAATGTCATTTGCTACCTCACATGGTTCTAAAATATGCTTTGCACAGACCTGGTAACAACCCATCACATGAGCCTTTCTGCCACCAGAGAAGTACAGGTGAGACCAGAGAATCAGGGGCAATGAACATTTCGGGTGCCCCCTGAGGCATTTGGAATTGAATGAATGCATTATTTATTAAAGCGTGGCCATGAGCAAACAGTTTGTACAAAACAAAGAAAGATAATTCAAAGTACAAACTTAAATTAAAACTTAAAAGAAAAGAAGCTGAAAAACACAGCTTCCTCCCACTTAAAACCCCATAAGGGTGCACACATAGCATACAACATATGAAATCACAGGGTATCACAAAAACTGCTTAAAGGGCACACCCCATCCTGGCAGCGGGCCGCACGATGCAAAGGGATCCAACACAACCCAAAGAGATCCCCCAGGAAGGGATCTTAACAAGAAGACCACAACCAAGAGGAAGGAACCCCCCCCCCCCCCNAGGGATCTTAACAAGAAGAAAAGACCACAACCAAGAGGGAGGAAGCCCCCCTCAGCAAGGATGTTCAGTATACCCAGATTAGGAAGACCCTGCAAGGGTCAACAGGCCAGAATTGCACCCGAAGAATAATTAGCTTAAAACCACTAAAAATAACAAATAAATTGACACGATACTATCCAAGGCCCTGCGAATGGAAATCTACATAGTATTAATTCTTAAAGTGTAGCGTAAGGTCGAGAGGCACAGCTATAAGGTTCAACCAGAATCCTCAGGGTCAACAGAAGTAAGCGCTATGGGCCTATAGGTCATAACATTTTGCCAAGAATGGGCCAATTGGGGCAAAAAACTCGCCATAATCTTAATGGTCTGAATATCGGCACTGTTCAGCAACAAGGTCAACAATGCTTCCTCAGATCTCCCTGGAAGATTGGCCAGAATAGGGAGCAACAACTGCTCCCTTGCATTGTCATACATATGGCAATGTAAAATCATATGGCCTGGAGTTTCAACTGCCAGGTTGTCAAAAGGGCAAATTCTTTCTAGAAAGGGGGTCCCTCGAATCCTA
The DNA here is from genome assembly GCA_003113815.1 of Sphenodon punctatus. Lineage (NCBI taxonomy): Eukaryota > Metazoa > Chordata > Lepidosauria > Sphenodontia > Sphenodontidae > Sphenodon > Sphenodon punctatus. The sequence continues at coordinate 1,082,423 of QEPC01004358.1, read as the reverse complement.
CCTTCCAGTACCTGAATCTGGAATTGCAGGTCTCATATATCAATAAATCTTAAGAACTTATTTGCTCCCATGGCCAAGGCCATCTCTGCACAGTTTTCCTAAAACATCTTGCAGCAGGACTTTGCCTAGTTAAAATAACTTGACGTCCCATTGTTACTTAATTATTGGGACCACTTTTCCGACATATGTGCAGGATGCTGTGCACAGACTTATTTACAGCTGAAGTGACACAGGCGTGAGTTTCCCAGGCCCTTTAAAGATAGGAGAAAAGTGGAGTTTCTTACCTATATTTCATGCCCGTCTTACGAGCTACGCAGTCTTCCATGGACAGTCCGTGCATCCTGAGAAACTCTTCCCTGGTTCTGGCCTGCGCCGCCACCCTGACATCTCGCAGCCGCTGCAGCTCCACTGCATCTGTTTGGCGGACTTGATGGAGGCCCCAGTCTGAGTGGCAAAACCTAGCTACGCTCCTCAGGCTGTCACTGTATGTCATGGACAGCATTCTGCTGCCTGAACGGGGAACCTGTGAATTTTCCCAGATGTCGTCATTGAAGGGAATCCCACCCCACCCCCCAAAAACAAGTTTGTCCCCTGTTGGGAGGCGTGAGTGCAAGCTCCTTCTACGAGCAGCTAACGCTGACCTCACAAACACAAAATATCTCCACTCTTACTAAACTGACCAACCAGATAGGCAACATCAACACTGCTGCTTTTTGCCTATGTCTTATCAGGCAGACACTGGAGCTACAACACTTTCATGGGAGCAGCACCTGGCTCTGGGAAGGAGAGCTAGTTCTGAGAAGTAAACCCCCAAAGTGAAGTCACCTAAACCAAGTTCCCCTGAGCCCTAGAGCCCCTGAACTGGCATCATTCTCTCCCTCTCCATTGACGAGGGAGAGGGGGCGGGGCTGGGGACTTCCTCCCGGTGCGGGGAGGAGCTGGAGAGGTACTTAGGCGGCGTGCCCTTCAGCAGCGCTGCAGATGCGCGCCACAGGCCACGCACCTAAGGGTCACATGGGGTGTTCTTAGATTTGTGCAGTGGGGTCTTGGTGGTCTGTGTTGGTTACGGGGTGGTTCCTGGGTGGGGGTTGTTTTAGTTGGTTGGGGTAAAGTTTTATCGTTTGGGGTTTTGTTTTAGGATGGAGATGGGAAGGGAGGATTCTTCCCCCTGGTGAGAGCAGGTGGGGAAGGGGTGGAATGGGCCAGTGAGAATGGCTGGTTACCATCTCTGGGTGGTTATCCCCCCGTTGTGAGCGGGGGGAGGAGCTCCTCCCCTGCCACCCTGATTAGGAACGTCAGGGGACAGGAGCCAGGCTGGCAGTGGCCGGCCAGGGGCGGGACAGCAGCGGCAATTGGGGTCGTCATGGGGAGCGGGAACTATGGCCCAAGGAGGATACCATAGAGAATGAACAGACCGCTGGCTAGTGCCGGTTCCCCGTTTGGTCCCCCTGGACTCAGGTAACCAGATGGATGAGGTCTCAGGTGACCCCTGGCCTATTGCTGGTGTTGCTTAATGTGAGATTGGTGGCCAATAAATCTTCTACCATCCATGATTCCATCTTGGACTGGACTGCCTATCTCAGGTGTGTGACGGAGACATGGCTGGACGAGTTGTAAGGGCCAATTTTGGCTGACTTCATTCTGGCTGGGTACTCCATTCAGCACCAGCCTGGGCTGGAGGGTCGGTGGGAGGGGGAGTAGCTGTTATTTTTAGGGATGGTTTGGTCGCTCAGAGGTTTTAGTGTGGGATAAAGGGACTCCATCTTGTGTTTGATTTGGCAGGAGACGAACCAGGGAGTCCGGCCAGGGTCAGAATTGGGATTCTGCTGGTGTAGCAGCAAGGCAGCATCCCTGACTGCTGTAGCTGTTCTGTTCTCAGACCTGGTCTTGAGGTCTCCTAAGCGTATTGTCTTAGGGGACTTCAATATCCATGCTGACACTAGGCTGCATGGGGCAGAGCAAGAATTCATGGCCAACATGGTAACCATGGGGCTGCCCCAGGTGGTAGTAGGCCCGGCACATGAGGGGAGCATACTCTTGACTTGATGTTCTGCACTGACCTTGAGGCGGGGGGGGG
>QEPC01004358.1:1049627-1077913 GCA_003113815.1 Sphenodon punctatus | reverse complement strand
GGGTAGAAAGATAGAGTTGGGTGTCATCAGCGTAGAGATGATATTGGAATCCATGGGAGGCAATAATTTTGCCAAGGGACAGGGTGTAAATAGAGAAGAGGAGAGGGCCAAGGACGGAGCCTTGGGGGACCCCAACCAAAAGGGGGAGGGAGGAGGAGTTTGACTCGGGGAGCGAGACTTTAAAGGAGCGGTCAGAGAGGTAGGAGGAGAACCAGTCAAGGACAGAGCCACGGAAGCCCAAAGAATAAAGCGAGTCCAATAGAAGCAAGTGGTCAACAGTGTCAAAGGCTGCAGAGAGGTCAAGGAGGACAAGAATGGAGTAGAGGCGCTTAGATTTAGCGACAAGTAGATCATTGGTGATCTTAGTCAGGGCAGTTTCAGTAGAGTGGAGGGGGCGGAAGCCAGATTGGAGAGGATCCAGGGAGGAGTTGGCAGAGAGGAGGTCCAGGCAGTGGGAGTAGACGACACATTCCAGAAGCTTTGAGGCAAAGGGAAGGAGGGAGACTGGCCGGTAACTAGAGGGGTCAGATGGGTCCAGGGTGGGCTTTTTGAGTATGGGGGAGACAGTGGCATGCTTGAGGGCAGAGGGGAAGGAGCCTGTGGAAAGGGAGAGATTGATGACATGTAGAAGTGGGGTGTGTGTGTGTGTGTGTGACAGTGAGAGCAATAGAGGTCAGGAGGCGGGAGGGGATTGGGTCAAGGGGGCAGGTGGAGGGGTTGGATGTTCTGATACCGTGAACCACAAGATGTTGGCAACTTGCCTGCAGGAACTGGTGGTTGCAATGGTTCTGTTCCTAGATCAGAGAGTGGTGCTAGGGGGCTGTACCTCATCCCCATGGGCTCTCTCATGTGGGGTCCTGCAGGGGTACATTCTGTCCCCTCTCTTGTTCAATGTGTATATGAAGTCGCTTGGGGAGGCTGTGCGCAGGTGGGGAGTTCATTGTCACCAATATGCAGATGACACCCAGCTGTATTTATCTTTTTCAACTGACCCAGGACCTGCTATCTCCTTGCTGTCCCGATGTTTGGCTGCTGTGGGGAATGGAGGAGGTTGAGCCGACTGAAGCTCAATCCCAATAAGGCGGAGGTGATGCTGGTGGGTGGGGCCAGTGATCTCGGGGAGGGGAACACTCCTGTTATCAGAGGTGTTCACCCTCCATTGGTTCCATCTGTGCAGAGCCTGGGGGTGCTCCTGGATTCGCAGCTGCGCTTGGATTCCCAGGTGTCAGCTGTGGCCAGGGGCGCTTTTCACCAACTACATCTGGTGGGAAGGCTCTGCTCATATGTCACAAACTCCGACCTTGCCACCATTATCCAGGCATTCGTCACCTCGAGACTAGACTATTGCAATGCGCTCTACGTGGGGCTGGCCTTGGTGATGGTTCAAAAGCTTCAGCTGGTGCAAAATGTGGCGGCCCGCCTGCGCATTAGGACGGGCTGCAGGAAGCACATCACACCAGTGTTCCGAGCATTGCACTGGCTGCCTATTGTCTTCCGGGCCTGATTCAAGGTCCTGGTTTTAACCTTTAAAGCCCTAAACGGCCTGGGACCTGCTTACCCGAAGGATCGCCTCACCCCCTGGGGGGCCCCTGCGGTCATTTAGGAGAAACCCTCTTGGAGGTCGCACGCTATCTGTGGGTCCGTATGGACGGGCGGGTGTTTTCGACGGCCACGTCTCTTTGGAATGCTCTCCGGGCAGAGATCCGCCTTAGCCTGGATCTCCTTGCCTTCTGACGAAGCTGTAAGACCTGGCTTTTCCATCAGGCATTTTATTTTTTTTTGTGAGGGGGGGGGGCTGTGTTTTTATGCAGTTCACTGTGAATTTTATGTTTGGAATTATGGTTTTATATTTGTATAATTATGTTTGTATCAATAATGTATTTTTAATTTAATTGTGAGCCACCCCGAGTCGCTTTGAGTGAGAGGGGCAGGGTAAAAGTAAACAAATAAAGTTAAAAGAACCAAAGGCACAGTGAGGCCGGAAAGGGCCCTGGTACAAAGGATGGGAACCTGCCCCCTCTCGCAACAGTAAGGAGTTCGGCTACACCCAGGAGCATGGGCCCCTGGTGCAGTTACATTGCCTGCTCTCATTATAGTCAGACCCTTGAAAAGAACACAACCACTTTTAAACTTGAAAACAAATTAAGCAGAACATAATGATCTTGCACTTCAAACCAACACAAATAGAATGCAGGGCAAAATAAGGAAGGGGTAGGCAGGGTTTGAAACTGCTATTGGCCACTGCTTTTTTTTTTTTGACAAGCTGTTCCAATGAATGAACATGAAATTTGAGCTTGCACCAGTGTTAAAATTATTCCTCTTCAAGAAATCATTAGCGCATTGAATTTTTGAGTGCTGGAACGACTGCCAGACCGGTGTTTGCATTTGCATCGTTGGGTTTTAATCATCAGGATATTTTAAATAAACAAAGAGCGAGTGCTCTACTAGGGTATAAACCACCGGCCAGCAAAGCCAATGGCAGCTGGTACGAGGGCATTAAAGCTTGAGCAGCAAAGAGGACTTCTCTCTGCAGCATGCTGGGGAGTGAGTGGCGTATCAACCGCTCACTGAGTCTGCACCATACTAAAGAATTAAACTGATACCTTGGGGGTGCAGCCTATTAAAAGTACACGCGATATAAAAGAACAGCTTTCACTCAGGTGGCAAAATCCTATCACAAAGGAGAGTTTACACAAGAAGTGGGAAAGCCAGAGAAATACCCTATTAAATTCTTCTTTGTGTCAGGATTTGCCAGCTGGAATTAAGGTTACCTTTTCTCACGATAAGGTAGAGCAGCTACTGGCTTTAATTAAAATGTGGGAGGTCAGGGGTAACCTTTTCTGTACATTGTCTGTCTTGTTATACTTTGGTAAAAGAAAAGTGGAGTAGGAGAGCAACCTTAAGCCTTAAGCTCTTCAACATCTTTCTGTTTATGAATGCTATATGGATGCTGGAAAGCTTCAACCTCTGAATCTAAAAAGACTTGCAGTCTGAAATTTATGCTGAAACTCAAAGTCTAAGTATTTCTTTGTGATCTGAAGTAGGTCACTTCCTGCTGTACTAAAATTATATAAAATGCCAGATAGCTGGGAATGAGAATTTGACATTTCTTTGCATACAGGCTGGGGGGCATTATTTACTAAGCATTTCGGAAAGAAGGCTGCACCACCAGCATACTATTAGCCGCACAGCTGAATTTGCCCTTTGAGTTTCAGAATTAGAATGGCAGGAAATTTGTGTTAGGCAGTCAAGAAATGAACTGACAGTCCAGCACAGGGATGGGGAACCATTTTCCTCCTAGATTCCTCCACTTTGAAAATTACTTCATGCTCCAAGGCCCACTTCAAAGTTGGAGGTGGGGGATGCTTTTGGGACGTTTTTAGAAAGAGGAGGGTCCAGATCATGGATCTGTGCCATGGATATGTCTCCTATCCTTGTGTCCATGCACTTATCTCTGCTCCCTTGCGCTGAGCTCAGTTTTTCAGTGTTTGGAGTAGGAACCAACTTGAGGGGCTAGATCCAGAAACTGGAACGGGGTCACGTAAAAACTAGCCAGGGGCTGCGTTTGGACCCTGGGCCTGAGATTACCCCAAACCCGGTCTATACAAAGACTCCAGTGGGAAAAGGGACCTGAAGCTGCTGTTTGCATTGCTGGCAGTCTTCTCCAGGAATTTGTTGTCAGAGGACGTTGTCAAGGCCAGTAGTATAGCTGGGTTTAAAAAATGACTAGATAAGTTCTTAGAGAGTAGGTCCATTAATGGCTATTAACTAAGTAGCTTATGGGATGAACTTCTTACTGTTGGGAGTTGGGAGTGAACAATGGGGAATGGATTGCCCATTGTGACTGTTGGTTCTTCTCCCATGCGATCGAGATTGGCCACTGTCGGAGGACGTGATGCTGGGCTTGATGGACCATTGGTCTGACTCAGTATGGCACTACTTATGTTCTTCTGAACATCTCATGGATCCAGTCATTTCTTGTTCCTGGCCTTGTCTGGATCCTTGTTCTGATCTCTGCTCTGTGGCCGTCCTGAAGCCCTGGGTGGTGAGGGGCGTCCAAGACATAAGTGGATGGGCTGGATTGGGGCACAGGGTCGGGACTGGGGCCAAAGTTAGGGATTAAGGACTGGGGTACAAGGTTCAGGGCAGAGCAGAGTGGAGCAAACTGGAGTAAGACTCAGGACAGAGCAGAGTGAGGGCAGAGTCAACATGCAGGATCAAAACACAGCAGGGACTCCAGCCTACAGCGAAGCAGAGAGGTTGGCGCAAGCATAATCGTTTCACAATCAAGGCTCTAAGGCTGAGAGGCAGTAACTTGCCCAAGGCCACCCAGTGAATCCAGGGGCAAGCTAGGACCGGAACCCAGGATTCCTGCTCTCAAGCCTTGTACTCTCATCATCAGAGCATACCTCTTGCTACCACAGCTAAAACAAACCAACAGAACCATTCCCTGTGCCACTTTTTCTCAGAGGCATGGGAACCAGCTTTAAGGGCTCTAATTGTCAGACTCTGGGCCTTGAACCTGTGCTTCTGGAGCAGCAGCATGGCCTTGCAGCATGTCTCTGGCCTAGACTCTCCCTAAAGGGGGCTGTCTACACTGGCCAGGCCGCACCCCTCTAGCCACCTGTCAGGTCCCTGACTTCAGCTCTTGACACTTCCAGCAACTTCCTGATTGGCTGCCTGCCAGAAGACTGGCAGGCAGCAGCAGGAAGCCGGGTGGAGAATGAAACATTTCCTGCTCCTGCCTAATCTCTCTTGTCTTGAATCCAGCCTGCTCTGTTCCTGTGTTTTGCCCTCACTCCAGCCTGCTGTGTTGTGTCCATGGTCTGACTCCAGCTTGCCCCACTCTGACTCTGCCCTAAATCCTCTAGTCCTGTCCTGGCTACTCCTACTCCTACTAATTTCTATAGCGCTACTAGTCGTATGCAGCACTACCTCTCTGGCCCTGATACTGACTCCCGATTCCAACTGCCCACTCTTGGCCCTGAGTCTGTCCATACCCCGAACCCTTGGCCTTTACGCTGATTTTGCTGAACACACTCAGCTCCTGATGGAGCTGAGATATTCTGATGCAGGTGAGGTAGTCATTCATTGTTCTCCTAAATTCCAAACTTGTAGGCCAAAGCGCTAATTGTTTAACTGTGACTTCGTTAGGCAGAAAATGTGAGAGTCTTGCAGTCTTTTGTTACAGCTACGAAAGCAAGCCTGGTCACCAAAGAGTTCAGAGGCTAGCCACCTAAAGGAGTCTCTAAATAATCAAGAAAATCTCAATTCACACTGGAAAGCTGGAAGGAAGACCCAGAGCTTCTGAACAGCTATAGTGTGAGGGCTGCAGGGTACGAGGCAGCTGAGATGTGGAGTTTGGGGCACAGGATTGGGGCCAGGGACTGAGGATCAAGATCATGGACCCAAAAAGAGAAGCAAGGAGGGGAGCAAGGATGGAGGGGGGAACAGGGAGGCAGGAACAAGACCAGGATGGGGGCAAGACTGGGATCAAAGCTGGAGAGACAAGAAGAGCAAGGACAAGAGCACAAAAGGGGCCAAGAAGGAACCAGAAGTGAGCCAGCCAGGAAGCTAGGCGGCTAACAGGGCTGGAAAGAGACAGGAGGTGGGGCATGACTAGGGCTGGGCTGCCTCTTGTGAGGATTGGCTGGGTCTACGTCAGGTTGAGGCAGTGGTGCAGGAGAGCTGGTCAGTGCTCTGGAACCCTTGGGGATGTGGGTTCAAGGCTGGATCCTGACATATGCACTTCAGTGTAATGTGCTGGGCTTCTTCTCTGGGCAGCAGCAGCACCTCCTCATAGTACTGGCAATGTAGAGAGAGCAACGGATGGGTTGGCTGAGACCTAACAAGGTGTGCCAACATGTCTTCCCCTTCCACTGGCTAACTATTCCTGCACTTACTTGGCCAACTGTGCTTTTCAGGGGGAAAGTTCAACGGTTCTGCAGCAAATTGCTGCAAGCCCTGCACCGAGCCAAAGCTTCTATCTGCAACGGCATGCACGGCACAGAACCATGTCATTGAATTTCCATTCAATGCGGGCGGCTGAAAATAACCTGCTGACTGTGCTGCAGAGCTCGCCTCCGAGAGTGACGGGACACAAACACCTCCACCAGGGAATGGAAGCTGGAAATCCTCCAGGGCCTGGCCCGGCCTGGCATGAGGGAGTCTCTATGGCTTTTTTAAAACACTCAGTTTCTCAAACCAAAAGGAGAGAGCTAGGCAAGCTGTGTCAAGATCCCCCCACCCCACGTCCCCTCCCAAAGTTAAGAATCCAAGGCCATAACTAGATACCTGCCTAAATAAGGACATGCTTTTCAAAGGAATAGAGCGCTCGTGCCTGCTAGTGAGGTCAATGCTCATATCCTACGAAAATCAGGACATCTGTCAAATCAAAAGGCTAGAAGGGATTTCAAGAGGTCGTGCATTCCAGCAGCTCTCAAACTGGGAGGAGCAGAAGATATTCTGGGGTGTGTGAAAGGACGACCCAGCTGGCAAACACCTAGCTTCACACTTTTACTGAGCTGGGAGAATCTCTGAAATAATGGGGTGTCTCGGTGGAGAGAGAGGAGAAGAAATAGGTGGGTAGGAAGGGGGTGAGGGAGTGAGATGTATGGGGGAGGAGGACCTCAGCTACCACAACCAAACAGAAACAGGGGGCATGGTTAAAAAAAGTTTGAGAACCACTGGTCTAATCTAGCCTAACTCTTGTAAACAGAGGCAGGAGGAGTTAGTTAATCCTCATGTAAATTTAGAGCCGTGACTACACATGTGAAGAGCTGTGTGTGTGTGTTGGGGGGGGGGGGGGGTAATTATATTTTCACAGTTCCTATCCTATGTGCACTGACCAAGATGATGGCATCCATGTCTTAGCCATCAACATGGCAGTTTATATCCTGCATACAACATACAGTTTATATTATTATTATTATAAGCATTTATATATAGGTATAAACACAGGGTATCACAATTATGTGGGAAAGGCTGCTGCAAGCTGGGGTGAAGACACTGCGGTAGAGTTTCAAAGGCAACGAATGCCAGTTTTGCCTTTAAAACATGAGGCACACAGGATCTAGTGGGACTGGTCTCTAACGAGGCTTGATATGGTTAAAAGGAACAGTGGGCTTATGCTGATGTATCATCTCTCCTTCTAGCAGACAAAGAGCCAGCAGTTTCTTGTACACAGTGTGCAACAGTGTAGCTTAGCTAAGTCTCTCTAAACGAACCCACAAATGTACACAGTGACGGCAATCCTCAGCCATTAAAGTCCACGGGAGCCGAGCCAATGATTTCAAATAAGGACAGCGTCATGCTCACGGGATACAATTTGGCCAGTTACAATTGTGGTTTTTTTACCTCCTTTGTGTCAGTCTGGTTTTAAGTATTAGGGCAGGGGTGGGGAACCTTTTCTGTCTTAGGGGCCACTTTGAAAATTAGTACTAACTCCCACAGCCGTGTAGGCGTTGCAGCCGGGGATCTTGAGGAGGACACTTAAGAAGAGGAAGGCCCAGAGCCTGGCACAGTGCCATGGATCTGTCCCCTAGCCTTGTGTGCAGGCCCTCGTCTCTGTCCTTTCCCCTGAGATATGATTTTCAGTGGTTGGGGGGTCCAGATCCAGGACCATATAAAACTAGCTGCAGCCTGCATTTGGCCTCTAGGCCTGAGGTTCCCCATCCTTAAAGATTCATGCTAATTTTGCAGTGTTTTGCTTACGAAGACCAACAAACGCACATATGATGCATTACTTTCCCTTCAAAATGTAAGATTAAAATCTAATCAGTAACCATTAGCTGCAAAACTAGCAATTCCTGTCAGTTTTATTTTAATTAACCTCATTGATATCTTCAAATTTAGGGAAATACATTTTATTTATTTATTTAGACAAATTTCTACCCCGCCCCTCCTAAAACAGCTCAGAACGGCTAAATGTAGTGATCAAAAACCCATGTACTTCTCCCATGACTTCTTGGGGTGTTTAACAACCTGGCCAGGAATGCTGAAGAGCGCTTCACCAGTGATTGAAATTAGAAATGGAAACCCCGTCCTCTAGCTGGAACAGGATCACTTGCACATTGACAGTATATTTTCCAAGGCTAGGCACTTGCGGAGTTTGTGTCTGCCTCCCAATGCAATATCTAGGCAGGGCCTTCTGCATCCGGCAGAAACACATCTCTGTCCTGTAGAGCATCAGATAGGATGATTAGTTCATTCACTGCAGGACAGATGACCTGAGCAGTCCTACCTGTCCATGGGTTTGATGCTCCAAGGAAGAAAGTGAAGGGCAGGACAACACCCTATCAAAATGAAGAACTGTATTTCAAAAGGAAAAGGAGAAATTTGCAGAGCAGTCAGTTGTGTATTCCTGGACACCTGGCTTTTACCGGATGTGCTAATGTAACACAGGCAGGGTGAATATATGAGCACACCCACCTGTCCCTGATCTACACAGTGTATGAGAGACTGCTACAGCCCAGCTATGGCACCTCTCTCTATAGATCAAGCTGCAGAGACTCACTATATCGTGCTGCTGGAACTTGCTTGTGGAACTTGCTTTCTGCAGATGTACATCTCAGTTCCTCCCTCCTCACTTCTAAAAAGTGCCTGAAAACATTTTTATTCCCCAGGTGCTTTTAGAGGATCCACTGCTGTGTTTTTATTTATTTACATTAAATCCCCTTAATGTATTTTTTCCTCCTCTACCCTTTTCCATTTTAAATAGGGCTGAAACGAATAGTAAACATTTTATTTGCGAATATTTCCGAGTTTCCAAGGAATAGCTCCAAGTGTTTGACTGGTCCTCAGACACTTGGACAAATACTTAGTCTTATTTTACCGAGTATGTCCCCCAAACCAAGTACTGAATCACCTTATGCAGAGGCAGGAAAAGCCCCATATGTTGGTCCGAGTACTGCACTGAGTCTTAATACCGAGCATCAGGCCGATTCCTCGGTTACTCTGTATTTGGTAAAACCGAGTCAGATACCGAGATACTCCGTAAAAACCAACTCATTTTGAATACCGAGTTTCAGCACTACTTTTAAACTGTTTTAATGGATTTTAATTGGATTTTTAGGTTTTATTGTATTTTACTAAACGTTTCAGGGACCTGGGTTCACTACATTTCCCCCATTGGTAGCAATGGGGAAAACACAGTGAACATGGGTCCCTGAATTTTGTTAATGTATTTCATGAAATGCTTTTTGGCGAGGGCAGGGGGATGCTACACAAACATCATCGTCATCTCTGGAGGTCCCTGGTTTAATCCCGGCTCTGCTGCCCAAGGCACTAAACAACCCACTAAGAGTGACAATAGTAAAGGGCTCTGCACCCCACAATTCTCACTGCTGCTTTTTGAGCTGGCTACTTCCATCTCCAATCATAAAGATTAAAGGGTTAGCATGGCTTGTTGTGGCAGACAAACCAAAACCAACAGAAAAACTCAGGCAAATGAACAAGAAAACAGTTTCTTGGGGTTAACTGTTTTCATACAGTGCTGCTAGTTTCAACCTTGCAAGAAGGGTGGAAAGGGGAAACCTACTAATTCTTGCCAAGATGCCCTCAAAAATTTGCTCAGCAACCTCTGCACACCCAGGCCAGTGATAATTGTTATCTTTGGCTGGAAGTCAAGTTGGTGAGAATGCTTTTCAGGAGCTAAGTCTAAAACCACAGATTAGGAGGACAACATCGTATTCTTAACTAGAACACTACTGAACTACTTGTATTCTTAACTAGACAATAATGATGATATAATAGATGCTAGAGGAACGCCTATTACAGTGTAACATCATATATAGAGCTCCATTATTCCAGGCATGCGTTAGGTCTCCCCTTTATTTCTCAACATGCTTCATGACTCTCCCGTATCCAGACGCCTCTCTAATTCTAGACAAAAAGCATGTCTCCTCCCGAGTTGTCCTGATAGAGAGGGTTACTGTTTTAATTCAAGTCAGGGAAAGATTCCCTTCATCTTCCCTGAAAGCTAGATCAGGACCAGTGTGAAGAACAGAGGGCATGAAACATTCCCAGCTAGAACACGACATGCCACCTTTCTGTGTTTGTGTCTTTAGCCAAATAATAGCAACTATGAAGAGGGGTGCTGGTAATAAATAAATTAGATAAATAATAAGCTACAGCAAGCTATCAGTCAAGATCTTCCCCCAGTGACCAACCGCTTGCTTCTCTAAAATGTGAGAGGAATCTGCTTTAGTTTATAAAAAAAAAAGAAGAAGATTTTAATGGGTTTACTCTCTGAAAATGCAATTGCACACTATACCACAGAAGCCCAACAAATGCAGCAGATCCTTAATGCAACATATCACACAAATTCTGCATTCACTTCTCCAGCAAGACTAATTCAGAATCTTTCAAACTACTGTTAAAAAAATCTGCTCTAACGTTGTTTTAAAAAGGGGGGGGGGAATTCCAAACCCCCACAATTCAAGAGTCATAACAATCTATTCATAGCCTTCTTACAAGAGGAGTTAGTGTTAAGCCAGTCCAATATTAGTCCCCCAAACTACTTTTCCTATAGCAGATTGGATTCTTCCAAAACCGTACAAATAAAACTGCTGAAAAACTCCTCCACCAGCATAGCATCTTACTTTGAAATAAATACAAGAACCTGAAAAAGATTAGCTGGACCATACCCCATTCCCCGAAAACACCAGCATCCCAACGCCACAAGAACCCTGCTGCTTTAACTTCTAGAGCTTCAGTTACAAACACAAACTCACCTTGTTTCTTGGAATCCTGCTCATTAAAAAGAAAACTTCTAGCTTATTAGGATTTCCTCGGATAGCTATTAAAGAGAGCACAGCTGGGTTTTTTTCTCATTAGGGGAGTGTCGGCACTAAACGTCAAAAGCAATTGGAGAATAAAACAAGTCCCTCCAGAGTCAAAAAAATTTTCGCAGCAAATCCATTAGTTCTATTAGGGTGTTTTCTTCTTAGCAAACAAGAACTAAATTATTCAGGACATTTTCCTGCTCTAAAAGCCTGTGGATGAGCAGCTGCCTTACGAATATTGGCAACGTTTACTTTTTATAAAGCAGAGATTTGCGAGGCAGGTGCGGTGGAGAGGTGCATCCCATGCCTTGCAAGCTGTAGTTATTGCAAGGAGACATTACAGCAATGAGAGCTATAGAAAGCCTGATGAATGTACTCAAGAGGGGTTCATGCTTATCTGACACTAGAATAAATTATGAATAAGTCTACTGCAGGTAGAATTAAGGAGAATTGGACGACGGTGGTGCGACCTCTGCTCAAAACCCGATCACTTCACGTTGATTCCTTTGCCAGTTATTGGCCAGTCTCTAACCTTCCCTCTTTAGGGAAGGTTACTAAGCGGGTTGTGGCCCAGCAGCTGCAGGGGCACCTAGACCGCACTGGTTATCTGGATCCCTCTCAGTCTGGTTTTCATCTGGACTACAGCACGGACACTGCACTTGTGGCCTTGGTCGACGACCTTTGCTGTGAATTAGATCAAGATCAATAGACCCTGCTAATTTTGTTAGATCTGCCGGCTGCTTTTGATATCATTGACCATGAGAGGTTGGTGACTCACTTCGGAATCGAGCTGGAGTGGGCGGGACTGTCCTTGACTGGTTCCGCTCTTTCCTAACCAGGAGGACTCAGTGTGTGGTGCTCAGGAATTGTTCATTTCCACAGGACCTCACATGCGGTGTCCCGCAAGGTCCTATTCTGCCCTCGCTCTTGTTCAACGTATATATGCAGCCACTCGGCGAGGTCGTGAGATGGCATGGGGTGCGGTGTCATCAACATGCTGACGACACCCAACTCTACCTCTCGTTTTCCTCCGACCCAGACCGCTGTTGGGGATTGGATGAGGGTGAGCCAACTGAGGCTGAATCCTGACAAACTGGAGGTGATGGTGGTGGGGAGGGCAGTGAATGTGGTGGCTCTCATTAATGATGGGATATACCCTCCGCTGGTATCCCAGGTCTGTAGTCTGGGCGTGCTCCTTGATCCGCAGCTCTGCCTGGATTCCCAGGTGGGGGCTGTGGCAAGGAGTGTGTTTCGCCAATTACATCTGGTGCTATGACTTCGGCCATGTTTCAGATAGTGACCTGGCCACTATCATCCATACTTTCATCACCTCGAAATTGGACTATTGCAACGCACTCTACGTGGGGCTACGTATGGTGATGGTCCAGAGACTGCAGCTAGTGCAGAATGCAGCGTCCAGTCTCCTTATGAGGACAGGTTGCCACAAGCACATTACACTGGTGCTCCGGGCTCTGCACTGGCTGCCTATAGTCTTCTGGACCCGATTCAAGGTATTTGGTTTGACCTATAAAGCCCTATACGGCCTTGGCCCGACTTACTTGCAGGACCGCTTCGCTCTCTGTGCTCTGAAACGGCTGCTGCGGTCCGCTGGGGACACCCTTCTTGAGGTCCTCCGTGTGGCATGGGGAGCCACTATGGAGTGGGCATTCTTGGTGGCCACACCTAGGCTGTGGAACTCCCTCCTGGTGGAGGCTCAGGTAGCCCCGGATCTCCCCTCCTTCTGTCGTATGTGTAAAACCTGACTGTTCCGCCTAGCTTTTGTTGTGGGAGATGGGGTGTAGTGTGGGATGGGGGGCTGCTTGGAGCAGGAGGGGTGGGGTAGCAAATGATTTTATAAAATAAAAAATAAAATAAAGTTGCAATTCTGAACATATGGCTGCATTCACACGAGATGGTTGGTATTGGAAAACCCGTCTCCCTGCTTTAATTTTTCATATGTGAAAGGGCTAGGCCACAGGATACACCGAGTGTAATGTGAATTAACTCCCCAGAAGTTAAGCCGGAAAGCAAAGTTTAACAATCATTGTAATCCATCACAACCTAATTCCTAACGTGCGAGAGGATTAATCCATCTAATTGCTGCAGGAGGGGATAAGGGAGATTTCCCTCTCAGGGGATGAATTCCTCACCATCTGCTTGGTCAGGTCAATGTGTTGTTGACAAGAAAAACAAAAAAATTGCAGCATAATGGGATACCTATTAGCAACCATAGCAGTATGAGTGGTAACTTTTGAAGTGGGAGGAACATCTGAAGCAGAGGAAGGAATGTTGGTACAACTAAAATGCACAAATTCAAACTCTCGCAACGAAGAGAAGAGTCTTGTGTGAATGCAGCCAAAGTCTTCTCCATTATGGGGTTTGAAAGCAACTACTGGAAAAGTTTATATTGAAAACAGGGAGACAATAAAAACTTTTGCTGTCCGAAAAAGCTAAGCCTACATGAAGACTGTCATCATAGCTTCCAATTAAATCTCGGAATGTTCTGAAAAGTTCTTCTTCAGCTGAAATTTTCCATGCTTTTTCGAAGTCTAAAGGGGAATTATTTGAGCCAAAACACGATTCATCTGGAGTAAATCAGAGGGAAGTGACAAACTAAAACACGAAAGACCAAAAATTCCCACTCCCTTTTTAATATAGAAAGAATGAGACATTATTGGGGGTGGGGGAGCAGTAACCACCACTGACTGGAATTTACCAATTGAGGCTTGCTAGGCTACTAGTCCTCAGCTTTTCCATCTGATAAGTCTATTAATGAGGAGAGCTGTAAGTGATGGAGGAATCAGTTTTGCACTGGCTAGCTGCGAACCATTACACTTTTGAATTGAAACATTGGGTAACTAACACATAACAGGTAGGCATGTTATGCAGATGAAAAGCTTGTATTAGTGAGGTGCAATGAGACATTTGCCTGCACTAAGTGCTATCATTGGGGCTATCCAAGAAGCAGCCTGTCTGGCCTGGTTTCTTTAAAATGCTGGCTACAGAGAAATTAGCCCTTGCCCTGGGTTGACCATTTGCGTGGACCCTCTGTTACTTCACATATGTTCATTTGTCATGAAGCAAGTGGCTACTGCTTTAAAGCGAGGTAACTGGCTACTTGAGAAACTCTCCTATAGCAACAATTTCTTGTCGACTAATCGAGTTGCAAAGGGTCAATGGTTCACTTCTAGTCTGCCAATAACCAGCGAGTGAACCAGGGAAGGGCCTCAATGCACCCTGGGAAGGGAGCAATGCACTCTGGGATAGTCTCCTTGATTGTGGCTTTTTGTGGGCGGAGCTGAAAGAATAGCTGCTTGTTATGCGAGGAAGACAGACATGTGGATGTGCTCCTGCTCGACCATGGAGACAAGCCCTTATTCTGTCTCACGCATGTGGCTTTAGTCATGCCTACCGTGAGGAGGTGGGTGCTCAGCTTCTTTCAGCTTTCTGCTGAGAGACATCAAGCCTGCATCCACTGCCTCTGATTCGCTTCACATCCTCAATAACCTGTCACATGAGGAGGTTTCTAAATTCACTCCCCTTCTTGGTGAGGAGGTTTTATTAACAATAAGCTGTCACTTTTGGTAAGCAGGGCTGCTACTGGCACCTCCTCAGGCTACAGGGACAGTCATTACCTCTTTGGACATCAGCAACATGGTTGGCTCTGGAACAACTCCCAACACTCCCACTCCCTCCATTTCTCTTTGTGTATTGAGCTTAACTCTCCTTATGCCCAGCTCACAAGACAGCCTGTCCTAGTGTTCCCCTGTTCACTTAGGGTGTTGACAAACGAGACATTACCTCACATTAGACCACACCGTTTATTAGGTGTTTGCCAGATGTTCACGCCCACTGGACATGTCTGCCACCCATCATCCTTTCAGCCCCCACTCACGGTGTGACCTCAGAGAATGTGGAGCCTGCCATGTGGGCACATTCTGGCTAATGTGTGCCCATGTGTCTGCATCCCGTCAATTAGGTTGCGGGCAGTGGACAGATCCGCCAGCACCATAGAGTTGTGGGTGGAAAGATGCAGCAGGCTAATGTCTTATTTGTCTACACCTGAACTGGAACATACGCCTGAACTGGAACAGGGGGAAGCCGAGACCCCCCCTTAAAGGACCAGTGTACCCTAGTACACTTTCTTAATTTATTTTAAAAACATTTCTGGTCTACTTTTGTGGAACAAAGGCCAAAAGGATCCTTGTATTCACTCACTTCCAGGGCAAGTGCTGTATCGGCAGTGTTCTGAGCTACATCAATACAATATTTACAGCAACTGGCAGAAACATTAAAGCAATTGCAGGCATTGGTGCCTGCCACCTGCTTAAAATAATGTATATAAATCTTAAAGTGTGAAACCTTTGTGGGTACTGCAGATCTAGGAACTCATATTTTAAACAGTCAATTTCTCTCTCTCTCTCACTCTCTTTTTCGATGAGAAAAAGACACTATTTTTTAGACTATACCATCTCCCATTTTGTCAATGTATATTTTTGGCCAAATGGAACTATGTGGTTAAAAGAGTTTCTCAGGATTTGGGGCCATTTTACCCAGAGATCAAAGCAGGTGGGTTCCAGCCTGTGGCATCTCCGTACAGCAATGGCTTCATTAACATTGGGTGCAGCCACACAAACTGCGGGGGCCCGATCCCCACATGGCCCCGTGGAGGGGCCAGCTCGAGGAGCTGGGCAGACAGGCCGCTGTTGGAGCTCCTATCACGGCCAGGGTAGGCCAAGGTGCTGGCCAAATGAGTGGGCGCTTGGCCCTGCCCTGCCTCCCTCCTCTGGCTTGACCAAAATCCCGCACCCGGCTGTGATGCAGCACCGTGTGACGGGCGATGGTGCCTGCCGCTCAGAGCCCTGCTGTGGAGCTCACTGTGCAGAAGGGGCCCTGGCACATGGGCAGTCTTCCCTCATACGGGGTACGGCTGCTGTGTCCTCAAACTTTTCCCGAGGATGCAGCACACAGCGGCCAGCTGCTTGTCCTGCCATGTGGCAGGAGAACATCTGGCGGCAGCCGGTCACATGGCCCGGCTGCCCACACTGGCTGCCCAAGGAGTAGTAGCCTACTTAGGGCATCTCGTGTGTTAGGGCATCTCGTGTGTTAGTAGGGCTAAAGCGATTCCATAATTCTAAATGGTAGAAAGGCTGAGGAAAAATTATTGGTATATGCGAGGTAACAACGACTCTCTTAATGTCCATTACCAGATTAACAGGGGTTGGATGGGCTCCCAGAGTAACTCTGGGGACAGACTAATAGGTCTAAGGTTTGCCTACACATCATCGCAGGCACACGGCAGCCTCCACTCTGAGGAATACAAATGCACTGCTGTCAGATCAGAAGCTGGCAGCATTAGAACTGTAGATTTCACAGCCTCCCAGGCAACTTCTTTCGTTGCTGGCAGCATTATAATCATTGATCCCATAATCCCCCATGGCAACTTATTCCATTGCTCAACCACGCTTACAGTTAGGAAGTTTCCCCCTAGTATTTAACCATAACCTACCCGACAGTAATTTAAGCCCATTCCCTCTTGTTCTATCTGCTGCGACACTGGAGAGTAAACATTCGCCATCTTTCGGAGGGGCATCCTTTTTAGGGCTGGATTGAAACTGCCCTTCTGTTTTTGTGGAATTCGGGATGGAGAAATTTCTATGGGTTTAATCTGGGGTAGAATTCCGATTGGACGATCTTGCCATCTAGTGCACATACACAAAATGGTAGTGGCTGTCCTACGCATGCACCAAATGGCAGGAGCCATACTGCGCATGCACAGACTGGAAGCGGCCACGTGCGACACTGCCATTTTGAGAACGTGAAATGCGGCGGCTGCCATTTTGTAGGTGCGCACGAGGCAGGAGCATCGTTCCAATCGATCTGGCAACATGGGAATTGGAATGTATTCTGGTTCGCGTTTTGCCAGCTTCATTGAAACGACCAGATTCCATCCAAAATGGAATCTGTTGAAAATGGAATTTCAGGCCTATTTCTTTTTGATATTTGAAAACTGCTATCATGTCCCTCTTTCATCTTTTCTCTAGGCTTAACACACCTAGTTCTTTTAGTGCTCCTTGGGGCATATAGTTGTTTGACTGGCAGTGAAACATAATCAGAACTGCTGTCCAATTATTTCAGATCTGTTGTAACAACAGTAGTGCCTCCAGTTTTTACTTTGAAAGCCTGGTCATTTCAGTAACACATGTTACACAAGCGAGGGGTGATGAGCAGTAGAAGTGAAAAATTAAATTAGGAAAAGCAGGCTAGTCTCAGCCTTGGGTACTATTTACCCTTATTGTTGCTTTTTCAGATACTGGAGAAGATTTTCAGAAGTGGCTAGTGATTTTTGTTTATTTTACACACACACACACACACACACACACACACAGTCCAAACACAGCATCTGCATGTACTGCACGCACAGCACGTGCATTGCACTCACACTCATTACACACTTGGAAACTGGCGCATGAACCTTGGATCAGGGCCATAGGCTCTTATAGAAACACACCCAGCTGGACAACCAGGGTGAAGTAGAACTGTACCTCAACGGTACTCTGGGCTTGTTATCTTTAACTTGTGGAATGTATTGCTGGAGGACACTGCGAAGGCCCGTAGCATAGCTGAGTTTATACAAGGATATGATAAGTTCTTGGAAGATAGTCGTTTGTGGGTCTATTGGCCATGCAGATCAGGGGGCACAACCTCAGACTGTCAGGAACTGAGAGTGAATGGATCACTCCAAAGTGACCAAGAGCGGCCACTGTCGGAGACAGGATGCTGGACTTGGTGGATCATTGGTCTAACTAAGTATGACACTTCTTACGTTCTTACATTCATCAGGCAGTTACAGGTTTTGGACAAAAGCACGACATGTGCTGCTAAATTACTGTAAACAAATAAATAAAGAAAAAGACATACATGCATGCGCAAGCACATACACACACGTACAAACATACACACAGATTAAATCCAGCCACCTCTGTCATTTCAATGCTAGTTCAACTAATCCACCTAGCAGACGGATTAGCATCCTCCAGAAGCAGAGCAGCACACACAGCTTCCTGACAGATTGACAGGAGACACAGCCCTGCCTTATGCAAGAACACAGGACTCTATAAGACAAAGAGCTTGGATGAGCTGGCACCATGGAACAGACCTCATTCCCTCCAAGTTGCCAGAGACCACAACCGCTGCGTTTGAGGTATGGGATTCCTTTGGCTGCCACATCTCCTAAAATGTCCCCTTATACAATCATGCCCAGAACGACTTGCCCAGCTGCATTTTGCATGAGAATAAAGGACTCTGTTACCTGTAAAACTGGAGCTGTCGTTTGGGACTCCCATAGCGAGCACTTCCGACAGCAAAAGGGGAAGAAAGAAGAAATAGTCCACAAATCACATTACAGACAGGAAGTGCCAGAAAGGGAAAAAGCAGTCGCAACCACCTTGTGGCACATGCTTGGTTCTAGGGCTCTTCTCAAGAAAAGTCGAGGCATAGTTTAACAACCTGAGATTTCCCCCTCCCTGAGGAGTTGTTGAACGAGTCCACAGATGCTCTACAACAGCACCACCAAGTGTGAGAAAGAGGTATTTGCACGCAGTCTGTCAAAGCCATTTACAGTTCCAGCTCATCTGACACAAGGGTATGTGTTGTGCGATGGTTGAGGGGGGACTTGAAAAAAGTACTGTTTGGGCCTTAAAGAAAACAGAAAAGCTGAGAAGAAACTAAAGGTTGAGAATCCCTAAAATAAAGGGTGCCCAGCGATAAGAGGTATTTGCACACTTGGGGGAAAATAACATTCGCAGCAACTCTAGACTCAAACTAGGGGTTTTAAGTAGGGCTGGTTGCACACAGCCAAGCCAGAGTTGCAAACTTAGTAGGGCATTTTTCAAGCACTTATGAATAGTCTATGAAATCTGTTTCTCTTTTCTCCTGCCCAGGCTGGGACTCCTGCAGTAGCAGGAAAAAGATGAGCAAGACAGAAAAAGCCATGCACCCCTCTGTAGCCAGGCATGTGCTTTCTGGAATGGAGCCACGAGGATGCAGCAGGTGCCTCTGTTCAGGGGAAGCTGCAAACTCACCTGTAGATCATGCCTGGAGAGCCAGTCTGTCTGAGCGAGAGTCTAGCGGGGGAGTCCGTGGTGGATTCCGGATACATGGAGCCAGTCTCAGAATTCAAGCTGTGCCTTCTTTATCACCCTCTAAATAAGTTAGGGGGGGGGGGGGCAGAAAGAGAAAAGAGGGTTATGATCAGAATAATGTAATTTTCTTTAAAGTCATGTACAGAGCATTGCCCTTCCTGTTGCTAATCTCTCTTCTTGAGCAGGAAAGTGTCACTGGCTAGAGGAGGCTAAGGACACTGTCCCTCTCTCGTTGGCCATGTCCCAGTGGGCAGATCAGCTCCTCTAAGAGTAGTCACGTCAAACAGATGTCTGTGGCCATCATGAGAATCAGACATTGTAGGGGAAGGAGCCACCTCTTCTTAGAGGACAATAAAGGAACCCAGTCCCTATCACACACATTTCTTCCTGAGAGTTCCCCCGACAGGATACCTTCCAAAAGACAAACAAACCTTGGAACAAAGGTTTGCATACATGCTATGTTTAACCATCTGAGTAGTCCCACTTTGTTCCCTGAAAAACTGGAGCTGTTGTTTGGGACTCCTGGGTGGGGGCTCATCAGTCATTACAAGAGCAAGGCTGCTTCACCCATGCAGGTAAGAGACATAGAAGTGAAGAGAGACCTGTGCTTTTTTCAGTTTCGCTGAATCATTTGGAAACAGCTCAGCATTCTGCACTAGTTACAGCTTGGAGTGGGAAGCTACCGTGCACACTATCAAGAAATCCACAACAACTAGTACGAGAAATAGACAGGAAGGGTTGGGTATATCCTGAACTCAAGGTGGAGCAGTACTGTCTAGTCCTGCAGTACTGTAAACACACCATACCTCCAAACGGGCCCTGCTCAGAAGGAACAGTCCCACTTTGGGTGTCGAATTCTACTGTCCCCCTTTCAGGAGAGGGACAGACAAAAAATAATAATTCGGTATTCATGCCTTAGGCACTTTCCCCCTGATTGCCTCCCAGTAGGGGCATAGCTCTCACAGGGACAGGAGGGATATTTGTCCTGGGGACCCAAGCTGCGGTGGGGGGCACAAATCCTATCCTGTTGCAGCGCGGTCAGACAGAGACTGAGCTGAGACGAAGTGGAAGCGCCTGCAGTGCAAGGCACGTGAGGGACCCACCCAGCAGGCACCAGTGGTGGTACGAGGCAGGCAGTGCAGCCTCCAGGGTTCAGGTGCAGCAAGCAGAGGGAGGGAGAGGCACTGGGGGAGGGAGGGACAGGAAGAGGATAGTTATGGGAGGGGGTGCAAGTCCATTTCTTGCTCCTGGGCCCATTCCAAAACTAGCTAGGCCCCTGCCTCCCAGGAAAAACACTTGAGAGGACAATGAGATGATTATGGAATGACAAGAGACTAAGTGGAATGAGAAGCAGGAGAGTTTCATCTCTCTTTATTGCGAGGTGTGCGTGTGCGTGCACGCGTGTGAGGGGATAGAGCTTATTTGATGAGGGGCAGAGCCTTTTGGCTCAATGGCCTCTTTGTCCGTCCAGAATGTTGGGAGTTATGGATGCAGGACCTCCAATAGCCAGACCTCCCGTGTGTGCCCCCTTTTTTTTACGCTGGACAACCCTGCCATCGTATCATGCTGCCCCCCTAATCCAGACAAAAAAACATGCCTTCAAGATGGGAGGGGTTCTATAGTATTTGGAGAGGAATTCCCTCCCCCACCCCCACAAAAGTACAGTCAGAGCAATTGTGGGGAGGTGGTTTTGTAAAATACAACTTTCTCCTCAATCTATGGAAAGTTTGCAGGAGGCACTTCAGGTTTTGTTTGTTTCTTAATCTGTCACACTGCCATTAAATATTCAAGGCTGCAAAAATCAAAAAGCAAACCCATTTCATTATAACACTACAACAGTGACTAAGTGATCCGTTATTGTTTACAGCCTCACAATACATAGCCCTGCCCCATTAAGCACACAGGTTGGCGACCCCGAGTGCTGTCCAGGGCTGACCTTAAGCAGAGCCAATCGAGGCCATAGTGGCCTGGGCCCCACAACCAGAGGCACTGCAGGGAGGTTAGTTCTAGGACCAAGGCTCATGAGGCCATAGGACAGGCTATTTCTGCAGAGCCTTCTCCCTCCGCATGTGACTCTCAGGGTGAAAACAGACATGACGCTAACTACCCTTTAACCATCCTTGGTGGTCATTTATGCATGTTTCAGGGCTGCATAGGGCACCAATACAGCCCTGCAATATGAATAAATAACCACCAAGGGTGGTTAAAGGGTGGTTAGCGTCATGTCTGTTTTCACCCTCAGTCTCTGGAGAGCTACTCCAGAGGCTGAGAGTCACATGCGGGGGGAGAAGTAGCTAACTTCCTATGGGTCCCAATGGCATGGCAAGACTGTTGGGGTGAGGTGCTGCTCCCCCTTCCCAAGGGCAGGTGCTCCCTGTGAGGTCCTTCCCTCGCTGGCAGCATGGTGTAAGCAAATACCAGATTGTCAATTTTGCACCAGCCTGGAAACAGGGGTTACAATTGTTGGGGGTGTTGTTTCACCACCACTGTTGTGGTCAGACCATTACCTTCTGAAGGCATAGTTCCCTGCCCTCCTATGACCCTGTTGGGATGGTGGACCAGTTAGGTTGGTTGACTCCTGTAGACTAATGGATCCAATTGGTTTCCAGAACTCTCTGGGGTATTTACCCACTGACCTTGATGGTTACTCTGTTGATGGCCTAATCACCATGTGGAATGACATCTTGACCATGGCCATTGACATGGTTGCACCCAGGCATCTGCTCCCACTGCTGTGATGGCACAGGTGCCCCTGATATATGGGGGACCTGAAGTGACTGAAGTGGGAGGCTAGAGAGCAGGCGGTACCCGACTTGCACTGAAACCGAACCACCGGCATAGAAGATTTTTTTGAAGGACTATGCTGTAGCTGCGATGGTGGTGAAGAAAGCTTTTTTCTCCGCTATCATAGCATTTGCAAAATCTCATCCTGCGGAGCTGTTCCAGGTGGTGAATGGCCCGATTAATCTGGTCTGTCTTTGCCATGAACCCGAATCATCTATTGCCCGCTGCGACACATTTATTAATAACCTTGCAGACAAAGACCGCTTGTATTCATCTCAGCTTGGGTGCTGCTGTTTTACCTGCAGAGTCAGAGTTTGGGGTTGTGGAATCCCAGCCCTGTTTATTTGGATCAATTCCAATTAGTGTCACTTACTGATTCGGAGGATATGCTTGGAGCGATGCAGGCAACCAGGGCCATTGCTGGCTGGGGTTGTCAGCGCCTCCCTTCGGGAGGGTAGGTTGTCAGACACCCTTAAAACTGTGGTTGTTTGGCCCCTGCTCAAGAAACCATATTTGGCTGCTAATTCCCTGGGTAGCTATCACCCTTCCCTTTTTAGGGAAGGATACTGAATGGGGGGGTTCCCCACCAGTTTCAGGTTCATCTCAATGCTATAAGATTTCTGGACCCATTCTGGTCAGGTTTTTGTCCAGGATATAGCATGGAGACTGTACTAGTGGCTTTGGTCGATGATCTACGCCTGGAGATAGACAAAGGGAATTGTGCCCTATTGATCTTATTAGATCTTTCAGTGGCCATTAATACAGTTAGTTGATCATGATGAGGTATTGCTGTTATGACTGTGGGACTTGGCAGGGGCGTGTGGGACTGCTCTCAAGTAGTTCTGTTCATTCCTGTCAGGAAGGTCCCAGCGGGTGGTGATGGGAGAGTGCTTGTTGTCCCCTTGGGGCCTCCCTTGTGGCATCCCGCAGGGTTTCATTCTGTCTCCCCCTTTCGTTCAAGGTGTATCTGAGGCCTCTGGGAGAGGTCATTCGGAGGTTTGGGGTGAAATGCCATCAGTACGCTGATGACACCCAGCTCCTCCTCTCTTTTTCATCTGACCCAGATCCTGCAGTCTCAGTGCTTACCCAATGCCTGGCTACTGTTGTGGACTGGAGGAGGGTGAGCTGATTGAAGCTGAATCCAGACAAGATTGAAGTGATGATGGTTGGCCAATCTTGTGACTTCGAAGGGATTGGGACCCCTGTCATTAAGGAGAGCTGGTTGTGGCAGTGGCCAGGAGTGCTTTTGCCAACTCCATCGGGTGAGGCGGCTGCGGCCTTTTCTTTTTGATTCAGATCTGGCCACCATACTCCATGTTTTCATTACCTCAAGGATAGATTACTACAATGTGCTCTATGTGGGGGGTGCCTTTGATGACTGTTCAGAAGCTGCAGCTTGTGCAGAATGTGTTGGCCGTGAACACATTACATCTGTGTTTTATGGTCTGCACTGCCTTCCTATAGCTTTCCATGTACAATTCAAGGTGCTGGTTTTGACCCTAAGTCCTAAATGGCCTGGGCCCCACATATCTGAAAGACCACCACACTGTGACCCCTGTGGTCATCTCTTGCAGGTACCACCTGCCAATGTTGTTGGTACGACAAGGGTCTGCGGAGAGGTGTTCTCGCTTGCTGCCCCAGTATTATGGAACTCCCTTCTCCAACTCACATGCTTAGCATGTCCAGCTTAATAAACTAAGAGTGACCTCAAGGTAAGAGAGCAGAGAGGACGGCATGCATGCAAGGGTAGGGGACAAATCCATAGCATAGATTCATGTGGGCTCTCCTTTTCTTGAGTGCATCCCTTACGTACCCCTCCTCCCTCAGCTTTCTAGCTTGTACTAAGCTAGAAAGCTTGTACTATAATTGTCAAAGTGGCCCCTGAGAGTGAAAAGGCACCCCACTCCTCTCCTAGATACAGATAAATTAACCTTGCATTGGCAAACCTCATTTAGACAAGTCCCACAGATGCAGTAGAAATGGACAGGACTAGTTGTTTTGGTGCCAGGGAGATGTATAGAATAGATTGGCCACTAGAGTGCAGTAGAAGAGGAAAACATTCTACAGCTGTTGTAGTTTCATCCACACTCCAGATTCAGGACCGATGCTCTATTACTGCTCCTTCCCCTAGCATACAGGGAAGGAGAGAACAGACGTGTCGTCGTGCCTATAACTGACACTCTTGCTAGCGCCAAGCTGAACTAAGTGTGCGTTATCAAGACTCTGACTCGCGTGGGAGGTTTCTTCACGGTTTCCCTTTCTGGGTTTTATAGAATCTGACAAAGGACAAGACGTCTAAAAATAAATAAATTCAGTGCTTTGCCAGGAAAAAAAACCCAAAACAAAAAACTCCACTCTCAGGGTTTCTCTGCCTAACTTTCTAGCTAGCCAGGAAAAGGCTTTTCTTTCCACCTCCGTCAGTGTGACTGGAGTAAGGGATTGATTACAAAATAAGTAAGTTTTGATCCTACAACTGAGGGTGCTATATTTGCATAAAGCTTACTGATTGGCTAGACTGCTTAAAAAGAAACTCTTGGGTGTTCCCTTCACATTTAAGAAAGGTTATTCCGTTGTTTAGGCCACAATACTGCAGAGTCCTATGCAAGTAACTTTGGGCATGTTTGCATGTACAGGACTCTTAAGGGCACGTAGAGAAGTGTTCTTGGTGGCCACCCCAAAATTATGCAATTCCCTCCCCCCAGAAGGTTTCTCTGAGCCTGCTCATCTTCTGAAGGCAATGTAAGCTTTTTCTATTTCGCTAGACATTTGGTGGACAGGGATAAGGTTTGGGGTGGCTTGGGAACTTAAATTAATATTATTATGGGTGACTTAGGAACTTTAACATTGGTTTAATTTATGCCTAGTAATATTGGTATGTTGTTGTAACCCAAACTGAGACCTGGGAATAGAGGGATAGTAAATTTAAATAAACAAATAAATAAATAAATAAATAAAACCAATCGTTTTATTTTTATAGCGCTCCCCTACCTGTACCTGGCAACTCAGAGTTCTCTAGCATAATAAAATACAATATAAAAAAAAATAAAGATCAATTTAAAACAATTTTAAAGGGGAAGGTAAAAACGGAGGACAGACGACATCAAGGGGAACTAGCAGCTGATTCTAAAAGCACCTGGAGAATAAATAGGGCTTTGGGTGCCTTTTAAAAGGTGCGAAAGGAGGAAACGAGACTGATGCCTGGGGGCACGAGTTCTACACCGAGGGGTCGGCCACAGAAAAGGCCTGAGCCCTTGCTGACTTAAGGCACAATGGATCCCCAAGCAGTGGGTGGTTTCTGAGCACAGGTTAACACCAGGGAAAGGGGTCCAGGAGTAGGTCCTGAATGTACTCTCACGTATACTGCATCCAGGGCTGCACCCAGGGCAGTCTAGAGGGGGCATCCTTGTCAGGCAGTGGAGAGGTTCAGTTCAGACACTGATTTGTGTGGATGTGGTTGTCACAGCGATCTTAAAGTTTATTTACATGATGCTTCTTTATACTGGTACATTATTAATCTTTATTTTTATAGAGTGACCCCCCTCGGGCTCAGAGGGCTTTACATATAACACAACTTTTAATTCTCATCATAACCCTGTGAGGTAGGTTAAGACTGAGAGAATATTGTGACTGGCCCAAGGTGAGACTTGAACCAGAGTCCCCCCCCACAAATCTCCTGGTCCACGTACCGCACACTTAGCCATTACACCACACTGGGTCTCACTGCTGCTCGGATGAGCCCTTTGTGACTTTCTGGCAAGTATTACGTTATTTTTTTAAAAAAACCCTCCATAAAAACACAAAAAAAGCAGGCGGGGGGAGGAATCCAAAGTGCAGTAAACATCACACCAGCTAAAGGGAGGCAGGGAGGCAGTAAAACATTTCTCATCCTAACTGTGAAGATCCTCCTTGGCCTGGGGGTTCTGAAGTGGCGACTGACTTCCTAACACCACGGCGGCTCTCTTGACTCTCTCCTCAGCTCCAGCCCTTGCCGCACCACTTAGCTTCCTGATTGGCTGCCTGCTGACATACATACGTCTGGCTGGCAGCAACAGGAAGCTAGGAGGAGCAATGTCGCACTTCCTGTTTTGACTGGTTCCTTTCTGCCCTCGCCTGGAACCCGTTTGTCCTCCGCTCTGAACCCATTTCCGTTCTGAAGTTACCCTGCTCGCCCTGCCTTGGACTTATTACCTTTGCTCTGGTCTGGACCCTTGTGTTCAGGGGGGGCTACCCTCCCAATTTGGCAGAACTGGCTGTTAAAACCCTACCAGAATACACATCGAGGGAGAGGGCGAGGAGTGCGGCGTTCCGCTCTTACATAACCGGCGGCGGTTGCTGATGATTAGTTAGAATGTCACCCCTGAATAGGTCCGGCCTTAGAATTTGCGAGGCACATGTCAAAGGTGAAATGTGGGTCGCCCTGGTGGCCCCACCCCCTTAGAGCACCATCCAAGAAGAGCAGGGCCTGGAGCAGTCACCCTAGGTTGCCCTGTTGTAAGGTTGGCCCCGCCCCCTGACTGTGTTCCTGTGCTGGTCTAGTGTGCCTAGACCTTGGTCCTGGACTGCTATGAAGCTTGTGCCTGCTCCTGCAAGAACCTGTGGAGCCCAGGGTCCTGACACTAGCAAGTTCCAAGTAAAATATATTTTTGAACATAAACTCTGCTTGGCCCACACAGCGACTGGTTAGGGTGGAGAAATGCAGAGAGGGTTGGAGGGAAAGGAATATGGGAAACATTACACAAACCAAGGAAAGATATTGCCACCTTTTTTCCCCTGACCGACTTCTATTCCACTCCAAGAAGGAGAATTGGACTAGAAACACATGCATACACTGGGGCGCGTGATCAAATGAGAACGCAGCACACTAGCATTCAGACGAGTCACCTAACAACACTAATAGAAGTGATGGCCAAAAACTCCTCGGATGACCTGCCAGTATTCTATACGTATCACATTACCATAATGCTACAGGCATTCCACTCTTTCTCTCACTAAAAATATGAATGGGTTTCGCAAACGTGAAGACAGACAACATGGCATGAAGGTGGCTCAAATTATGCTGCCTGCCCTGCGTCAACAGCAGCATATACAACAAATCAGGACTCGAATTGCCTTATCGGGCTCGGAGGCAGGCAGCAAATAAAGCTGCAGCCAACTGGCCCTGCACCATGCGCCCCCCCCTCCCCGTGCAGTTTAGGGGACTCCTCGCTCACATTCCTGTAGAACAGGCCCATGGTTGCTTTTTATGTGCCCCCTTTCTGGTTCCTGGATCTAGTTCCTGCTCCAAAGCACTGGAAAAAAAATGGAGCTCAGAGTAAGGGAGCCGAGATGAGAGCATGCACACAGTGATAGGGGACAGAGCCGTGATCTGGACCAGGGGTAAGGGACCTCAGGCCTGGGGTCAACAGCAATGCAGACCACAGTAAGTTTTTATGTGACCCCTTTCCAGTTCCTACCCCCATGCACTAGAAGAATGAACTTAGAGTAAACAGGCAGAGATGAGGACATGCACGCAAGATCCCTGGGACAGATCCCTGATTTGGACACTCCTCTTCTTGGGTACACCCCTCAATTACCTCCTCCCCCAACTTGTTGTGGCCCTAACAGCTCGCACTCATATTCAAAATGGCCACCAGAAAGGGAAGGTTTCCCCACCCCTGATCAAAACCCTCCTCTTCTCAAGTGCACCCCTTAAGCCCCCCCTGCGCCCCATGTCTAAGTAGCCCCTGGAGCTTGTGCTAATTTTCAAAGTGTCCCCTGGGAGGGAAAAGATTACTTCCTCTTTCTGTAGATTCCTTGTGTCAAACCCCTTTGTTTGCAAAGGATGGGTGGGTGGGGGTGGTGGAGAGATTGAATCATGGTTGGGGTGTATGCGAGCCCTCCCATTAGCTTTGGCTTGGGGTGTTTTCAGACGTTACGAAACCACAGTGAACCACACGCAACCCCGCGGCGGGGCCAAAAGGCCCTGAACATCTGTTCGGTGGTCACCAGATGTTCACCACAGATAATCCCCAGCAGGGGACAAAACTAACCACCCTTCCGGAGCTCCGACGCGGACCATCTCTGAAAGGGTGGTCAAAGCAATTCCCAACGGGAAACAACGAAACGTAACATATGAACGGCAACCAACAGCCGGAATCAAGGAAAATGATTCCTAGCCGGGGACAAAGCACGCAACGTCGCTGCTAGGCAACGAGCAACAACACAGGCCGGGGAGGAAGATTTAAAGGGCACACAGAAGCAGGGGAATGTGGCGGGATAGAGCGAGGCGGAAGGGAGAGGAGAGTGGAGGGCGAGCAAGCAAGGGAGGAGGCGGGGGAGGAGGTGCAGGCGGAGAAGGTGGTCACGCTGCACATGGAGGCGGTGGAGGGACAGCAGCAGCGGCAGCCGAGACAGGCCACCCCAGAGCTGGCAACCGGCCCGGGGGATGAGGCACCCCGGAAACGGGTAAGGGGAGCGAGGTGTGTGTGTGCGCAGCAGTACAGGGGCACCAAGGGGGGCAGGCGGGCTGGCAGGTGGAGGGAAAGGGGGAGGGCCGCGGGGCTGAGGCAACCCGGCAACCAACCCCCCCCCCCCC
>QEPC01004358.1:993712-1048657 GCA_003113815.1 Sphenodon punctatus | reverse complement strand
AAGCTTCCTTCACACACCCTGAAATCCAGCTGGAGGGGGGAGAGGAGGCCGGGGGAGGCTGGGGAGGGTACCGGCCATGAAGTGCGGGGGAGGGGGGCCAGGGCACAGGGGAACGCTGAGGGAGGGCACCGCCCGCCCTCCCAAAGGGGGGGGTCCTCACAATCCCCCAGACGCAGCATGGGATGGAGGGTGAGCGGCTGGGGTGCCTAACCAACCCCTACTGTGTACCCCAACAGGACAACCTGACGGGTCCCAGCAAGCCGGCCCTCTGCCCCCAGCACAGCGGATGAGGGACCACCGTGCACGGGTACGGCGCCGGAGGGAGGAGCAGGCGGAGGACATAGTCCACACCACCACTGAGCAGGGCGAACGGATGATAGCGGCCATCGACTGCATGGAGGTGGCCACCGACAGGGTCGTGCAGCAAGCAGAGGCCAGGGACCAGCGGCTGCAGGCGGAGGTGCAACTGGAACGGAGGTGGGAGCACCGGGAGCACAGCAGGCAGGTGGAGACGTTCGGGCGGCTGGAACAGGCCATTGACTGGATGGTGAGGGAGCACTCTGCCAAGATGGACTGGTTCCATGACATTGGCACCTCGCTGTGGCTGTGCGCAGGGACCATGAGCGCCTACGTGATGGCCACCGCCCCGCCGGGCAACCTGGCTGCCCCGGTCCCGATGCTGGGCCCCTTGGCGCCCCCGCTGCCTCTGCCCCTGCTGCCAGCACACCGGCCGGGCCTGCGCATCCACCTACCGGTCCCTGTAGGGAGCAGCCACCCAGGGGGGCCCCTCCAGCCCCAGGTCCGCCCTCCCTCCCACCACCGCCTGCCCCTCAGGACACCGAGGCATCACAGGATACTGTCAGGGATACGGACAGTGAGGGGGAGGAGGGCTCTCAGAGCTCCACAGCAGCCACAGAGTGGCAGAGAGGGAGGCCCCGGCGACGTGGGGGAAGGGGGGGATGACACGGCACTGGGAGGTGGGTGGTGGTGATGGGACCTGTAGGAGGTATGCACAATAAATGCACGGGCACCACAGTCGCAGCCGGTGTTCTGTTCATGGGCCTGGGGCTGGGTGGCCATATAGGGGCATGCCCAGGGTGCTGGTGGGGGCCCGGGGTGGTGGCGACGGTGGTGTGCGGCCTCATGCCTCGGCCTCCTGGCTGATCCGCCTGGCCAGGGCTGCACAGATGCGCTTTGTGTACCACTACTCCCACGAGTTCTCAGCGTTCACATAGAGAGGCACGGGGCCGGGAGGGCACCGGGGCTCGGGGTAGTCGAGGGCAGCCTCATCGGTCTCGCACACTTTGTGCAGCACACAGCAGGCTCAAATTACCAGGGCAAAGGTCTCCACCGTGTAGTCCAGCCGGCCCGTGAGGCTCCTCCAGTGCTGCTTGAGGGCCCTGAAGGCCCTCTCGACCACGGTCCTGCTTGCACACAGGCAGGTATTGTACAGTGCCTCCACAGGGTTCCTGGCGACTGGGTATGCCTTCATCAGCCACCGGGTGAGGGGATAGACCAGGTCCCCCAGGATGCAGGAGGACATCAGCACCCCCTCGATCCGGGTCATCCCATGTCCGCGAAGTCCCCGCGGTACATCCGGACATAGAAGGGAGAGATGGTCATGATCCAGGCATCATGGCTGTGCCCTGAGTGGCCTGTGTAAATGTCTGTGAACCGCTCCCGGTAGTCCACGACCGCCTGCAGCTGCAGGGAGTGGTACCCGTGTCAGTTGACATATTCCGCGGCCTCCCCATCGGATGGGCGGAGGATCTCGATGTGGGTGCTGTCCATGGCACCCATGCAGCTGGGGAACCCTCCAGCCATGAATCCGGACATCATGGCCTCCTGGTCCACTAGCTGGATCGCTCGGTCCAGGAGCACGCCCTCCACCGCCTCGCATATGTCTCGCAGGATCCTGGTGACGGTGTTCACCCCGACGCTGATGTGCTGCGAGACGGACCGGCAGGAGTCGGACATTGCTAGGGCCCAGACCCCGATGGCCACCTGCTGGACCATGGGAATGGGGGCCCGCATGGGGGTGTGCTGCCGCTCCAGCCAAGGCGTTAACAGCTCTGCAAGTTGCAGGAGGATGCGCCTGTCCATCCGAGAGTGCGCTCTCCAGGCAGCCTCGTCCCACTGAGCCAGCGCCCTGGCCCACCACCCCTGTGCCCGCTCCATGACCCATAGCCGCCGGGCAATGGGCATAGTGAATTGGGCAGCACGGCCCATGGTCTCCCTCCACCACTGGAACCGGCTGGCCGCCTCGCGGAGCACAGCAGCCCATTCCTGGGCGTGGATGAGGACCTGTTGGGCCGTTCTTGATGCCCACTGAGCCCTGAACCGGGCCAGAGAGCACCTGTGCCCGTGGTGGGCTCTCCGGGCTCTAGCAGCGCTCCTGGCCATGCACACGCGCAGCCGGGCGGCCAGGTGCACCTCTGCATTCTGGATGCGCATGAGGTCCATGTGCGAGCAATACCACTCTGTGCAGACTGCTAGGTGCATCCCGCAGGCGCCCAACCATCCCAGTTCCATGGTGAACATTGCCCTGGGTGGGTTGAAGCCGCACCTGTTATAGTCTGGGGCATGTGTCGCCCCGCCCCCAGTTTGCGACCGGACCCCGGTTCGCCTGTGGCCCCACCCCCTGGCTGGCTGGGCCGGCTCCTGCAGGGCGACTGGGGTGGGGCGGCAGTGGGCACCCCATTGCGCACACCTGCGGTCCCTGCACAGGGCTTGGCGCATGGTCCAGCCTGCGCCCGGGCATGTGTGGGCAGCAGCTGCATTCCTGCTGTCATCACTTTCCACTTCTCTGTGTTGGCTGCCTGTTGTCCTCACTGTCCTGATTAGTGTGTAGGCTGTCCTGTACGTGTGCTCGGTTCCAGCAGCTGGTCTGGGTCCGCACCCCATGCCTCATTCGTTAGCCGTGCAATGTTGCGGCCTGTGGCCTTATCGCTTGGCCTTGGAGCTCCCCTGCATCCCCCACCCCCAGTTCCTCCAGGGATTGTGGGGCCCCTCTTTCCTTGCAGTCAGTATCAGGCATGTGCTGGACCATGGCTGGTGGCACTTCCCCAGGGCTCGCGGGCCCCACCACCCCTGGCGCCCCCCATAGCTGGACCTTCCGCGAGACCATGGCCCTGTGTGACCTGTGGCATTCCCCGGTTGTGCAATTGCTCCTGAGCTGCCCGGACAGCCTCACAGGTGCCTATGTGAGTCTGAGCTCCGGCCTGCGCTACTTTGGCTATGAGGCGAGCGCCCACGATTGCCGGCTGCATGCGGAGATGCTGGGCCTGCGTCCCTTTCCCGATGGGCGCATCCCGGAGATGAGGTGCTTGCATGTGGGGTGGTCTGCGGCGGAGACCGTGTCTGCTCTCTGTGTGCAGTCTGGCCACCTACATGGCCTGTCTGGCGGAGGGGGGCCCTGCCCTGGCCGTGTTCTTCTTTGGCTGTGTTCATGGGGCTCGTGGGTACCAGCGGTCATGTGGGGCGGTCTATCACCACCTGTTGGAGCTGGGTCATCTTCCGTGGCCCCCAGCTGCTGACTATGGCTTGTCGGAGCCCACCGGGGCGGAGGGAAAAAAGCGTTGGCTGGTGTGTGGTCCCGATCCGATGTCCAGGTGGGGCTCGCCGTGCAGGATCCCTTTGAGGTGTACTACCTCGTCGCCCACCACATGTCAGCACTGGGATACCGTCGGGTCATGCTACAGTGGCCCCACTTCATGCACCTGGTGGGCCACCCGGCCCCGGGCCCCTTCGTTGCCCCCTGCAGCTGGCTGTGAGGCCCCCTGTGCCTTCCGGGCCCTGGATGTTGGTCCCGCTGTGTGCTCCTGCCTTCGCCCTGCCGCTGTGGGTCGCTACCCACTTCCTCCGTGATGTCCGGGGCTTGCTGCTGTGCTGGCTGATTCCTGGGGTTCTGCTGCCCCGGTCTTTGCCCCTGGGCCACCTCCATGGTCCCCCCCTGTCCGCCTGTGCAACCGGTGTCCCCCTCCGTGGCTGCCTTCTCCTGTCGCTGTGACCTGATCGCCGAGCCGGCACCCAGCACCCCGGGGTGCTGCTGACCTTCATAGTCCGGCTGCGAGCCCTCCGGTGCCTGTGCCCCACCCCCCCGGGTGACTGTGACCGAGAGGTCCTGAGGCCCCCGGACTGTACCTCCCGCCATCCTCCCGGGTGTGTGTGTGTGTGTGTTGGACTGGCTGCACGGCTCCTTGCCTCCATCCCATCCATCCCACCCTCGCCGGCGCGGGGGTCCCTGTCTGCCTCCTGGACCATTACCAGGCTGCTCCCTGTCCGTGTGGCCTCCCCCTGTGCCTGTGCTCTGCCCCTGAGGGGTACCCCCATTCCGGGGCTGCCTGTGTTGCTCCGGGGCTACCAGTGCAGGCTGTGCTGTTGTCGGGGTTCTGGGTGCGCTTCCCCGTGTCCTACTCTGACCCCGGGCCGCTCCCCACCCCTTCCCTGTCCCCGGCCCCCTTTGCCCCTTGTGCCATGTGTTTTCCATCCTGCTGTGTTCCCCCTTCCCTTCCTCCCCATGCGGGTGTGTATGTGCCCGGGCGTGTGTTTGTGCTGTGTGTTCCACTGTGACTTCGTTGTCTCTGTGCCTGTTGTGTGTGCTGCCTCAGCCTCTCTCCTCCCCCTCCCTTCCCGTTTCCCTGGTGTGGGTGTTTCCTTTTGGCCCTTCTGGCTTCGTTTGCCCTCTGTCGGCCATGTCTGCCTCCTGCCCCTCCCTGGTGCCTTCTGGGTGTTTTGACCACGGCCCAGAATTGGCGTCATGTCTGTTGCGCAGCCCCGGGCCGTGATCTGGCAGCCTGATTCCCTGCTGTGGTCCCGCTCCTGTCACGTCTGTTCTGGACCTTCCTGGACCATGGGGGGTGGTTGGTCGGCTTGCCACCGCTGGGAATCCACTGTGGTGACTCGGGCGCCCGTAACGTCTGAAATCACCTTTGATTCAGACTCTGTTCTTTTAAGGCTGGGCAAGACATCCCTAGAACTAAGGAAGCAGCTGAAGGGGGGGCGGGGCGGGGGGGGGGGAAAGGCGGCATGTGTATTGCCTAGCCAAACTGTATAGAGCTGCAGGCAAGAAAAGAAAGTCTCTCTCCTCTATATGTGGCAAGATCTGCAGCTTGTCCAGAGCTGGGCAGTGCCATCCAACCTTCACCTTCACCATACCCCAGAATGGAATTTAGCAAAGGGCAATGACTAAATCAAATTTGATGAGGTTTATCCCCCAGCAGGGCACTTGAGTGGGCAGCCGCAGCTTATAACATTTAATGCTTTTTTGTCTGTTTTTGAGAGAACTGTGTTTCACCTTTTAATGCCAAGTCTCGACAGGGCCATCTGCCACCAGGATTCCCCTCCTGGATTTTATCAGCTGTGCAACAAAACTCAAAACGGAAGCAGTTTTTTTGCATTAAGAATTCACTCTGAAACATTTAGGCAGGATCTTCTTCCCAAAAGAAAACAACAAAACAAACACAACGGCCACTCCTAATCTTGCACAGGAAATGGACTCTCTCCAGCCTCCTTTTCGAGGTGACTTGAGTATCTTTGAATTCCACGCACACACGCACGCCCAACCTGACCGGAATGCTGAAGAGAATTTTAGCTTCTTTGCAGCCAGCGCTACCCAATAGAAAACAACTGCATCAACCAAGCAACCAATCCCTCTGGAGACCCCGTTGTCTTAAAACACCAGGCTGAAAATAACACTGTACGGATACAGTCCCTGCACCAAACCTGCAGGGGCAAGAGCCTGAGTGAGTTAGTAAAACAACAGGATGCAGTGCTGCAAAGTAACTGCTGTATCATAGCAAAAATCTCCAGGAGGAAACACGGAGCCCCAGCTGGGATTGTTAGTGACCAAGAAACGCGTCAAAGGGCACCGATGCAAGCATTCCCCCTGCAAACCTCAGCAGCCCTGTGTCTGAGCTGCATATGTAGATCAGGAGTCTGTGCTGTTGCCCAAGAACTGGATTCATGGTGTTCAGAGCAGAGAGTTCTGTCTTCATGTGGAAAAATATGCTGTGAAATTTATAGAGAACATGTGGCTCTTAAAGGAGACTGGAGTCTGCGGATCTCATGGAGTCTAACGATGCTAAGTCTTTGGGAGGGGATGGGCTGGCGGCATAGAGTGTTTCTCTCACCAGCCCTAGTGTTTCGAAGGGGAATGAATAAGGGCTGCAACTGAGCTGCTGGCAAAATGTAGGGAAGGGTGAAAAGAAAATGCTAACATGAAACACGGCCTAGAAAGAAAGAAGTGGGTGGATA
This sequence comes from Sphenodon punctatus, assembly GCA_003113815.1. NCBI lineage: Eukaryota > Metazoa > Chordata > Lepidosauria > Sphenodontia > Sphenodontidae > Sphenodon > Sphenodon punctatus. Next base: position 1,042,402 of record QEPC01004358.1, on the reverse strand, counting down.
AGGGTTAAATATAGGCCTTCCAATACAGGAAGCTATAAATAGCATCATAAGTGGTTGGCCTTATCCCACTTTGACAGCAAGGGCTCTGGTGGGGCTACAGCGTCAAAGCATTAATACAAGCTGTAGGTGTGTGTTATTATACATGTGCCCACAGCACACAGATAAAAGCCCAGACTCTAACATGGTTTGTTAGGGGGGCAGGGGGGAGAAGGCAAGCAGGAAATATAAAATTTAACATCAAGCCCTGTGCCAGGTACAAACTCAAGTGCAGCAGCAAAAATACCCAGATGTTCAGAAGGTATACAGTCTCAGCAGCTGGGTTAATAACTCAATTCAAGGTGCTGGTTTTGACCTTTAAAACCCTAAACGGCCTGTCCTACCATGTCCCATTGCGGCCCCTGCAGTCAGCTGGGAGCATATTCCATATTCTTGCATATTCCATCTGCTATTCTTGTCCAAAGGAAGGAGGGGGGGGGGGGGGGGGGGGAGGGGGTTCTCGGTTGTTGCCCCAGTTTTATGGAACTCCCTTCCCCCGGAGGTTCGTTTAAGCCTGAGCCTAAGCGTCTTCCGGAGGCGGTGTAAGACTTTTTTTTGTTTTAAAAAGCATTTGGTGGGTGGGGATAGGGGTTGGTTGAGAGGCTGTAGGTTGGGTGGAGGGTTTTGAGGGGGATGGGGAGCAAGGAAAGGTTGGTGGCTGGGGGCGGGGTTGGGTCTTTTTATGCTCTTTTATGTTTTATTAGTTTTGTAAGCTGCCCTGAAACTTTTGAAAAGAGCAGGGTAAAAAACTGGAAAATAAATAAATACAAATAAATAATATGACAAGAAGGAAGGGACGGGGCACTCTGGGGAGGTTCCCGGCAGCATTATTAGGGGCAGTGTCGGGTAGAGAGTGCCAAGAGATGTGGTTGCACCCCCTTAGGTTCCTACCTAACCCTGCCTCTTCTGAGTCCTATGGGCAGGTCCCTTTCTCCTATGGCCACACCCCCTTTCTTGAACACCATGGCGCTTGGAAAGGGATGTGTGTGAAGGGGCTGGCCCGGTACCCCTAAATCTAATCCTGTCAGCGTCCCTGCAGGTAACCCCTGATAAGGCAGGGGTGCTACAAACCCTTATTTTCTAGATGGGGTTGGAGAGCTGCAAAGCTACCTGGAGTTTGCAAGGTCTTGCTCCTGGCAACAGGCTCCATAGCTGAAGGTAGGATAAATGAGTGTTCCCACAGCAGGTAGGCACCCTGCATATGGAATCTGTCCCACAGAAGAAAAAAATAAAATAAATCTGTTTCTTCCCTTGCGTGCTCTCTCTCCCAAACACAATACAAATCCAATTTCCTTATTTATCTTGTTTCTCCAGAAACACCCGATGCACGGTGCAAGTGAACCTTCAACCTCAGGGAGGCTTGAAACTAGCCAAAAAACAAACCCATTGGTTAGTGCTTCCAAAAGGCATTTGTTTGCTACTGAAAAGTCATGTGAACAAGAAGCCCAACTCCAATGGGACCCTTTGAAGGCCCTGGCCAAAGAACTCACCCATTTCTTGACATCATAATTATACTATGGATGGAGGTTCCAGGGACTAACCTAAAACTCCCTCCTTGAGCACCTCTGCTCTGCTCCGCTCCTTCTCTCCCTGCCTTTAAATCTCTCCTAAAAATCTACCCTCTTCCGTCAGGTTCATCCCTAGACTGGTCGCTGATACTCCTTCTACTGCCCTATCATTCAGGGTCTCCTCCTTCTCCCCTGTGACTAAGCTAAGCACGTGAGCCTGCAGCTTCTCAACTTTGTGAATGTCTCCCCCTATGTTCCTCTCTCCCTAGTCTCTCCTAGATTGTAAGCCCTTCGGGGTAGGGACCGGTCTCTAATTAATGATTTATAGTGCCAGGTACATTGCAATGCTTATTAATATATAAAAAAATAATAGCTTGGAATTCAGAAGGTCAAGGTTCAATTCCTTTTTCTGCTAAAGATTCCCTGTGACAGCCTAAATAAGTCACTTGCAATCAAATCTTCAAACTGGTATGCCAGCTCTTGCCCACAGAGGTGGAGATGCTATTAGGATGGGTGCTATTAGGATAGGTCAGCCTGACTCTCTGGCCCTCAGCTCCCCATCTCCACAATGAGGGGAATACATTAAAGATGGCGAGTGGTGCCGATCTTACAGAAATGAGGGTCTGAGGCCGACAGATGTGCATGGTAATCTAGGAGTACGCCTGACACAAGAGGGAACAGGGCAATGCTGTGCTGCTGATGTGAGGTCCCACTCAGGTTCCTATCCATCATAGGACCTGCCCCACCTGTCCTGGGCCTTCTCCCCACCCTTACCTGGGCCCCGCCCTCTGTAGTGCCAGCCTTGCTCCGGAGACAAATCCCTCCCCATCTCACCTAAACACAGACTCACTTATATCACTGCATCTCTCCTAGCTCAGATGAAGATCCATGACGACACTGCACAAAATCTTTCCAACAGGTGCATCGGTAGCAAGAACTCTTATCTGCACGGTCGTAACTGAGAACAGATTGGAATGCTGGAAGCAAGCAGCAGCATGCCTAGAGCTTTGATTTCAGGATAATCCTGCAGCAAACTGAGCTGCGATTCCCACTCGGCAGGTGAGGAAAGCGATGACCCATTTGCAGATATGGGTCAGTTCCATCATTTCTGAGGTTTCGCTTACTCTTTGATAAAGGAAAAGCAATTGTGCAAGCCAGCCAGAGCCCTGCAGAAAGCAGTGGCAGTTTCTCTCTTCCGTTAGAGCACGTGATTTTGCAATTACAACCTCAAACATCCTCAGCATTGCAGCCAGGCAGGCACCAAACCAATTCAGAGGTTAATGACAAGGTGCCACCACAGAGAACCTATTTGCTTCCAGGCTGGGGTGCAAAGAGTTAAACAGCCCACTGTTGTGCTGCAATAACAACCTCGCCTCAAAGTTCAGCATTTGGCTCTTTCAGTCGTTATAGGAGTGTTTCAAAACATTGTTTGAAATTGCTGAGTAAGGTGCTTCCAGTTAAAGGACTGTGCAGATGCTCAACAGCATCCACAGATGGCCTACATGCAACACAGTCTGGGTGTCTTTAAACAAGATGCTACCACGCATGGCCACCCAGGAGCCACTCATCCGAAGGTGGTGTAGGCGGGTGGGGTGCACTCCCATGAGCCATGCGGCACCCACTCATGACCACTCACAGCGCACTGCCAAGAAATCCAGAGCGTTCCATGCAGGGCAAGCCAAAAAAGTGCATGCCAACGGGAGCCCACGCATCCCCCTGCCCGAATGAAATGGGGCAGCCGCCCACGCCAGCAGACAGGTCCCCCTCTCATAGCTACTGTGGGTGGGGAACAAGGCCTTTGCAAGTCACAGGAACTGGCCGTGAGCACTGGGGAGTCTGGTTCCCCAGTGCTAATGCCTGGAACAGGTCAATTTCAAAGGGCAGCCTGGTGTGCTTCCCCCTCCCCCATGATCCGTGGCAGGGGGAGTGTGAGGCGGCTGCTGTGGTAGCCATGCTGGACACTGCCCATCAGACTCCACCTAAAGCTGTGTTCTCACCTGCGGTGGTAGCAGCAGGAGGGGCGAGGGAAGACGCGGCAGCGCAGAGGAGCCGGCTGATGGGAAAAGAGCCGGTGAGAACAGGGATCTGCCGCGGCTTCTCTCGCGTGTGTCAGGGCATGATTTTGCACCCCATCTGCTGCCGCCACCACTGCCACAGGTGAGAACACAGTCATAGTGACTTCTTCGTAGCTGTGCCACTCAGCTGCCACAGAACCCCCTCCCCAGCCTTGTCCCTTTAAAAACATCCTCCATCTCCAGCTTCAGCCACACAGGACAAGCTCTTCAACACTTCAACCTTCTCCACATTCCTTCGCCTCCAAACACAAAGGGTGCATTCCAGGGGCATAGTTACGATGGAGAGGGCTCCGTTGAGCCTGGTCCCTGGGCTCTAGGGGAGGCTCTCTGCAAGCTGCCTGAGTGCTACTAAGAAATTTTCAGAGTGGGTGGGGATGAGGGGGAATACTCTGCCCCCACTCACTCTGAAAAATTTCTAGTAGTCCTCAGGTTTCTTGCAAAGGGTCCTGCCAAAAGGGGCATTTTCAGAGTGGGCAGGGGTGGAGGGCTGGCCTGCTCTGAAAACTACCTTCCTGGTGGGGTTGCTGTTGCTCTAGGAGACTTGCTGGGAGCCAGGGCAGCGCCACCACTTTTGGAGGGGGTGGGTGGGAGCCTGAGTCTAGCTGGGAGTCCCTGCACCCTTGCCCTTAGGGGGTCCCATAGTTGGGACATGAGCCCAGGCCTGTCACAGCTTTGCTACGTCACTGGCCGCATTCACTCAAGTACCGTTTCCCAAGGAGATAACAGTTGCACCTTATCCTTTTTCACACACTGCCTTCCCCCATTGTTACGTAGCTTCCTCACTTGCAATATTTTGCCCTAGGTATCTCCCCTGTCGCAGCTAGCAATCCCATGACGCAGTGCAACTATCCTGTGCATTTATGAGGCTGGCAGACTAAAAGTGGGAAGTGTCCCACTTTACGAGAAATGCAGAGGGAAACAGCACGACTGTTAAATCTTGGTTTGCATCCCGATGTTTGTGGGCTATTTGTCAAGGCATCCTGCAAGTCCAATCCTTTCAAACAATAAAAAAACCCAAAAAACCAACCCACTCCAACTGGGGGAAAACGGGTCTTTGTGGTTTTTCGTCCCGTGAGAACGTGCCCCTAGACTGCCTTAGGCCACATTCTAACAAACAGTTAATTCCATGTAGTTGGGCCTTACTTCTGTTTTCCTCCTGAAACATGCACATGAACAGAGGGCTAATCTGATGTTATTAGCAGAAGAAAAAGAAGTACGTACTACTGAGAAACCAGGAGTACATACTACCTTTCAGGCAGGCAGGAAAGATGGGCAGTTATAAGTGCCAGCTCTGCCTATGGTCCGCAGAAGGACTTGTTAAGAGAAACTGGCCAGTCAAGGGTCTATTTGGATTGTGGGTTACTGACACTCAAGAGGAGGCTCCTATTGTTGGCCAGGGTTAACTATTTCCCTTCTGCTCTTACATTGGGGAGGTATGGTGGAATCCTCTTGGCTGAGCGGCTGTGTTCTTGCCCCCTGAACCAGATTGAGTCATTGACTCATATTTGTCTGTACTCCCCATTCTATAAGGATTTACGGCAAAAATTAATAATGCCCGTGGTGAAGGAAATGGTGGGGGGCCCGGGTGAGGCCATGATGATGAAGCTATTGCAAGACTCATGTAAAGAAACTATTGAAAAGGTCGCACAATTTTTATTTGGTGTTTATATTATTAAGGAGAAGTAGGAGAGTAGGCTTGGAGAATGGTAGAGTGAATGAATTCTGATGATTTTATTATGACTTTCGTTTCTTGTAAATGAGGAGGATTTGGATTTTATTTGGTTATGCTTTGTCTTTATGTATGTATTTTGTTTGTCTTATTGTGCTGGTTGGTATATTTTGTTATGGCCAATACGGCTAAACAAATAAACTTATTATTATTATTACTACCTTTCAGTTCATATTTTGTATGAATGCTTGTGAGGGAAGTGCCCATGGTTCAGTGATCAATATGTTTCAGCTGGAGAGAGGGGGAATTGATGTAGTACTACTTTGGTTTACTGAGCAGGATTTGTCAGCAGTGGGGACTGAGCTGGGGACCTTCTTGCTCTATTTCCATGAGCCTCTACCCTCTAAAAGACCTGGGCCTGTCAACTTGGCAGAGTAGCAGGCTTGTGAACCTGTGAGTGGTTTGTGACCACACCACACCACCAGATGGGGTCACTGTGCCAAGCCTTTGGCCAAGGAAGAACGCAACCAGCTTCCCATCCCATTATGGGCCACTACTGGGTAGGGTTATCAACACCAGGGATTGAACTGGGGAACTCCTTATTCCATAGGGTGGCCATTGGTCTTGTTTTATACAGGACGGTCCTGTTTTTTTAAAATCATGATCTCATGACTTCCGGCTGGGAACAGTGACATCAGTAGCATGCGGACTTGGGAGATGAGCCAGCGGTCCCAGCATTGGGGCCGGGGAGGGAGTGTGAGGGTTAGCATCTGGATTTTCCTGGACATGACCACTTTTTTGATCTACCCAACCCTATCTGAATGGGTTTTTAAAATATGCACCCATGGCCGGGATTTTGCCGGTACCACTGCATCCTCTTCCCCACCCCTCACCTAGTGCTTGTTGCTCGGCCCTGGCTGGGAGAATGAGCCCTAAACTAGCTGTGCTTTTCCTCTCCCCCATGTACTGTATCCTCCCCGCTCACTCCAGTCCTGTATTCTGGGGATGTGTCAGTGGCCACTCCGTGAGCCTCTAACCTGAAAGACCTAGATCTGGTAGCACTGTAGACAGGAAACTATCGTACCAACCATCTGGGGCTACATTTGTCTGAATGCCACCTAAAGTAATTACTTCACTTCAATTACATCATCAGAACTTGTCCCGAGATTTACCTTGACAATTATTAATGGCTCCTACAGAACTGTACACACGTCAAATTCCAGTTTCCAAAAAGACCGACTGCAAAAATGCTGCTGGGAATGACATTGTGCACAGAAAATTAAAGCCATGTCGGCTACTCTAAAGGGTAGAAATAGAAACCTCTTGATTCAGCCTCTCACAAGAGCCTCTAGTTTCATCTGTCTTGAAGTTTCTCTGGGAAAGGGCTGTTGCTAGGCCTAGGCACTGCTCTAATCCCATCCAAACCTTATGCCTTAGCTCCCGCAAATGACATGCGAGATGGGATCCCTGTGGAGTTTAAGGGGAAGCACACACCATTCCACAACCTCGACAAAGAGACGGTTTGGGAGCTGTTTGGCTGACATTTGGCCAAAGAGAATTCTCTGAAGGAAACTTTGTGGATGGAGGAGGAAGTTAGGTCATTTCCAGAATCGAAAGCCAGGCCAACTCAAAAGGGCTGGAACTCATATTAGAAGAGTAAAAAGGGCCCTCCTTCCTTGAAGCCAGGCCCGTTCTGCTAGGCACTGCACATTCACTGTGAAAGACAGTCCCTTCCCGGCTGCAGTCGAAATAGGTAATAAAAAGGAAGAGATGAACGGGCCAATCTAGCGCATTGAAAAATGTGCTTTTTGAAAAGTCACGCAGGGGGTGGGGGGAGGGAGGGTATTTAGACGCACCGGAGGTCACCAGCCGTCATGGAATTACGACTTGCGCATTATTTTTAAAACTACATTCGAAAGACCTCATATTTAAAAGACAAAAATTTGGTGTCAGCAGAGCCAACCTAACCACAGGGTGACCGCCCTGGGCGCTGTAATTTTCTCTACTCCTAGGTCCCCTGCAGTGGCCCCCATTTTCACTAGGGCCGAGTACAGGGCCCCCCACTTCCTCACAGTGGGGCCCTAAACATGACCACCTCTAGAGCTCGATGGCAGTTGACCTCCAGGTGACAGGGCCACAGGGAAGGGGCCACCAGGGGCTCCACATTTAATTTTCTCTCTGGGTCCCACAATTCTAAGGCTGGCCCTTAGTGTCAGTCACCTCAGGGGCTGCCATGTTTTTCTCTATTCCCCACCTCAGATGTTTCACAACCTTAACATTCCCTGCTCTCCTTGAATCTTAGTTTATATCTTGCTTTAGATTCTAAGCTCTCCTGAACAAGGACGGTGTCTTTATAGATATTTGTAAAGTGGGCAGCACATAGCAGGTGCTATTACAAATAAATAATGATAGTAATGATTTTAAACTTTTGTGTAATCCCATCAGAGCTCTCTCTTTCTCCGAGAATCTAACAGATCATCCTGTTCTCCCCTTTCTAGGTGCCCTGCACTGGGATGGAAATGAAGACTTTCCAAATCAGCTGCTTCTCAGCAAGACAGGCAGGAGCCACAGCCTCTAAAATAAGACACAAATCTGAAGACAAAAAAACACATAAACAAAAAAACCTAGGAAACAGCTTTCAGGGACAAGACAGTGCCTGTATATCCTGCCAAGAGAGAGCCATTTCAAGGTGAGAGAAAGAGTGACTCTGTCCTTCCCGCACACATTTATTAAGGTTTCGAAGAAGAAAAAACACATCAGGGGCCAAAGCTTTTCTGAGGGGTGAACACAAGTGAGACCCCACAGTTTGGCACTGGAGCTGGCTGGAAAATTACCCCATCTCTACCTTGCCTCTGTGAAAACAACTTCTTTATTTCTTTCCAGTTGAAAAATCTGATTTTTGGTGTGCGTGTGCATTAAATTAAAAACCCATCTGTTTTTTTTTTTTTTTTTTAGAAAACAAACTTTTAAAAATAAGGTTTTGTTTTTTTACACAAACATTTTCATGTCATCAAAATCCCAACCCACAATACAGTGTCTCTTCACTAACCATCTTTCCCAGCATATTTGGTTCAGAGAAAAATGATCCAGGGTTGGGGAAAACTAGCCTTCTGGTGTGAGTTTTAAGGAGTTCCGTTTATCTAAGATGAGGCAGAGAGGTGATTTGATCATTGTGTATAGATACTTGCATGTGGGAAATCCACTTGATAACAGCGAGCTGCTCAGTTTTGCAGACAAAGGCATAAAAAGATCCAATGGCTAGAAAAGGATATTAGAGAAAGGCCGCTTTCTCGCATTACCTGGGAGGGGGGGACACTTCTATCGCGGCTGTATTCTCACAGGAATTAGTGCATGCAGGGATGTGCTATTCTGCTTTCATGTCGTGAGAACTCTCGTGCATGACCAGGTCCCCCGATGTAGCTTTTAAAACCACAGGTGTTCTCACGGCATAAAAATAGAATGGCTCATTCCTACATGCACTAATTCCGGTGAGAATATTATATTATTATCAGCATTTATAAAGCGCCAGCGATGTACCTGTCGCTTACAAAGAATAAGACAGACATGGATCCTGCTCGAGAGCTTAAAATCTAAAGTCAGCGGGAGGGGAGACAGGGAAGGGGAAAACAGAGGGAGAGACAAGGGATGCGACATTCACGAGGATGCGAGAGCTCAGGTAAATGTTCTTAGTTTGGTTACAGTAAATTTCAGTTAACAGGTGGGGGATAATCCTAGGTGGGGATGTTTAGCAGGAGTTCGGAAGGGCGGAGCGGAAGAGGTGGGTTTTGAGGAGGGACTTGAAGGCGTCGAGGGTGGGGGCAAGGCAGACGAGGGCAGGGAGGACGTTCCAGGCATGCGGGGCAGCGAGGGAGAAGGGACAAAGGCGGTTGGGGGAGCAGGGGAGGCGTGGGAGGATGAGGGAGGGGATGGAAGAGGAGTGGAGTGCTCGAGNTCCCTGAGGTATGAGGGGCCCAGACCGTGAAGGGCTTTGTAAATCAATACCAACACCTTGAACCTGGCTCGGCACGCTATCGGCAGCCAGTGCAGAGCCCGGAGCACTGGTGTTATGTGCTCCCGACGACCCGTCGCCGAAAGGAGACGGGCCGCCGCATTCTGCACTAGCTGAAGCCTCCGAACCAGGCAAAAGGGAAGCCCCACGTAGATCGCGTTGCAGTAGTCCAGCCTCGAGGTGACGAAGGCATGGACGAGGGAGGCCAGGTCCGAGCCGGAGATGAACGGACACAGCCTCCGCACCAGATGCAACTGGCGAAAGGCAGCCTTTGCGACTGCCTCCACCTGCCGCTCCAGGTGGAGGTCAGCGTCCAGCACCACCCCCAGACTCCAGACCTGTTGAGCTACTGGAGGGTGAACCCCCCCAATCAGGGGGGCCGACACCTCCCTCGCTCTCCCCACCACCATCACCTCTGTCTTATCGGGGTTTAGCTTCAGTCTGCTCTGCCACATCCATTCCGCCCCTGGCCAAATACCTGCCGGAGATGGGGGATGTCCAATCAGCTTTGGTCCCTTCTGGGGCAGCCTTCTCTTCCCCAGCCCTGCACAGCTGCAGCCACCCCCCGCCCAAAAGGGCTCCTGCCCCTGGCCATGATTACCCTCGCAGACGTTTACCACCCCCCTAGGTAATGTGAGAAGGCGGCCAAAGATTCAGCCTCAAGAAACAAACTTCCTAGCAGTGCGATTAATTAAACATTGGAAGAGCTAGTCAGGAGGATGGGGGGTACTTGCCACATTGCTTTGAGTCTTGAAGTCAAGATTAGCTAGTTTTCTAAAAGAGATTTATTCCAGTCGGATAAATCCCATGGCCTACGTATGCAGATCAGACAGGAAAGTAGGATCCTGGTTGTTCCTTCTAACCTTAAAGACCATGAGATGACTATGGTAAGGACTTGAAATGCTGGGATACTCTTAAGATAAGGGTGGCCAGACTTGCAGTACACACACAATCCACTTTATCCAGTTGTTAACATTAGGCAACATCAGGACTAGGGCTGAAACACGATCAAGTTTCGTGGTTATTGTTGAGCATCACGTTTCTTGAAGCAAGAAATGATAATCTAGAAAAATACCAATTCTCAGCATTTCTCGGTTGAGGAGCTTTTTCCAAAATACTGTTTATTGTTTACCATTCCTGTTTACCGCAATCTACTGTTTATCATATACTGATTTTCCATGTACTGTGTACCGCCTTCATCCCTGTATGCATGCGCAAAGTGGCATTTTGTGCATTACTGGGAGGAAGGCGGTACATGGTAAGCGGTATACGCTAAATAGGTATATGGTAAGTTGCGGTAAACGGTAACAATAAATGGTAAATGGTATTTTGAGAAAAATTTCTTGACCGATATCTCGGTCGGTTATTGAGATTGTACTGAGATCTTGGTGTCAATTCTCACTATATTTTTGCGAGGAAAAAATTGCTTCTTGTTTCAGCCCTAATCAGGACCTCTCCTATTGGCTCTGGCACTCCAGGATGAGGCCCCACCCACTGGTTTCCAGCTCTAGGGCACCTCAGCAACTGAAGAGGAGCACTCCATTAAAGAGAAAGCCTTCCCTGTCAGACTGGAGGAACTCTCCCAGCCTGTTTCCTCCTTGGAGATACTTCCTGGGGCACTGGTCCCGCTCTTCTCCCCAGAGGCACTCTCCCCACTCCATGATCTACTGGAGACTAGCTTGTGATCTACCAGTAGATTGCAACCCACCTTTTGGCCCTCCCTGCTCTAAGGAAGACCTGGAGTACAGATGAAACAGATAGTTTTTTTTCCATATCTATGGTTAATGTCTGGTATTCTGGATAACTTGGTGGTTATCTGGTAAAGATCCAATAACCATGGAGGTTAACTGCCAAACCAGAATACCAGATGTTACCGATTACCACATTACCAGATAACCAGACTAGTCTGGAATGAGGGAGTAAAAAAAAGTCAAACAGTACGTGACAGGATGAACAGGGCTCACCCTACCCCATGCTTGAAAACACCTGCGGACCCTTTAAGAGATGGGCTAGGTAGCCCTTTAAATGAGCGAGAGCCCAATAGATCCGTGGGCGGAAAAGCAGGTACAAGTGGTCAGCACCTGCAGATCATTGGGGCAAGCCTAGACTATCCAGGGCTTGTGGGTTGGTTGGAAAGAGTGGGGCTGTTTCTCAGGAGCCAAGCCAGAGGCGGCCGGCTAACATGGGGGATCATCAAGAGCAGGTGGAGCAAGACCAGACCCTGCAGGTGGCAGGAGGAATCCCTGGGAGACGCACTGAGATCAGGGCCCCGGGGAAATATTATTATTATTAGCAAGCATTTATATAGTGCAAGCAATGTACCTGGCACTTTACAAAGTAACATAAAGCTTCTGGGAGACGATAGAGGCAAAATAAGAGTTGAGTAGTTCGGCCTTCTCTTTGTCACCTGTTAACATTTCACCATCTTCACAGAGCAGCAGACCTACGGCTTCCTTTTTCTTCCTCTTCTAACATACCTGAAAACCCCCTTTTTCTTGTTCTTAGCATCCCTCTCTAGCCTCAGCTCATTCTGTGCTTTTGCCTTTCTGACATCACCCCTACAAGTCTGGGCTACTTGTTTGTAAATGTCCTCCATGACTTGTCCCATCTTCCATTTCTTATGGGTGAAAACAGACATGACGCTAACCACCCTTGGTGGTTATTTATGCATGTTGCAGGGCTTTATTGGTGCCCTATGCAGCCCTGAAACATGCATAAATGACCACCAAGGGTGGTTAGCGTCATGTCTGTTTTCACCCAATGGTGTCCTTTTAAATTGTCAGCTCATCAAAAAAGGTCTTTGTGCAGCCACATTGGTTTCTTTAGAGGTCTCCCATTTTTCTCTCTCATTGGAATGGTTTGTGATTGTGCCTTCAGTATCTCATTTTTCAGAAACTCCCATCCATCTTGGACTCTTTTTTTCTTTAGTTTATCTAGCTGTGGGAGCCTACCTAGCTCTGGGTTTATTAAAACCAGCTCTCGTAAAGTCCAAGGTACAGGTTTGACTATACTCACCTTTACTTTTTCTTAAGATCATGAATTCCAACATTTCATGATCACTTCCCCCACAAAGATCCCATTACTTTCACTTCATCGACCAAGTCTTCCCTGTTGGTTAGGATCAAGCCTAGGATAGCTGACCCCCTCATTATCTACCACACCTAAAAAGTAATAAAAACTTAATCAAGGTGCAATTTCAGGGCTTTTGTAGAAGAGAGTTGCAGTGATGCCGGATGTAAATCAAAACCACTGATGACGTTTCACTAAAGGACATGGCTTATAATTAAAAGATGAGGGAAACTTTTGGCTTAGGCCACTTTCAGACATGCCCCCCCTCATGCATGTTTGGGCTGCGGGGGGGAATGCACAGCCCAAATATGCGCAGGGATCGACCGGTCTGAAAGCCCCCCCTCTCCCGGCGCGGCTTTGCCGGCCGAGATGCGCAGGGACGTAGAGCTCAATTTCCTGCTCTGCGTCCCTGCGCTCAGTTGCAGCCAAGCTTTCCTTATGAGGGAGCACAGTGCACGTGTTCAGGAAGGGAATTCCAACCATCGAAAGAAGGTGCAAAGACGGGCTAGGGAGCAGTAGTCTCAGGGATGTGGCAGAGGAGGAGTGAAGTTCCTAGGTGGAAACATAGTGGGAAATGAGGACAGAAAGATACGGAATGGCAAGGCCAGGAAGAACCTTGAAAGTAAAGACAAGGAGTTTGAATGAGAAGCACGAGTGGGAGCTGAGAAGAGGTTGAACGTGACCAAAGTGGTGGGCGAGGTGAATGCCGCAGGTTTCATGCTTGTGTGAACGTACTTTTCCGCATCCTTCACACAAGCTCGGGTAAATGTAATCATGGATGTCAGGGTGGAGAAATCATACTTTTAAAGTGACAGGAGTTAATCTACCACAAAATTTGGAACCCGAGAATGTAGTGTTTGCAACGAGTATTACAATTACATGAAATCTGGAACGTGGAAATACGTGCGTTATGAAATTTAATGATTTGGACATCCCTTAAAGCTTGCACAACAATACTCAGGCGAAATTTGAAATGTGAGACAGCTGTGCAGTTCCCCCCCACCCCAGAATTGGTGACGACGTGTGTTCACAGCAGTCATGGGAAATACCGCCTGTGAAAACGGGTACCGACTATCTCTTCCCACAATTGGGGACATCACAGACAGACATTCACGGAATACCATACATCATGGAAGATAAGGTAATGCGAGAAAGCAGCCTTAACCTGCAAAGTCAGTAATCTAATCGAAAAAACAGAGGACTGTCACCAGAAGGGAACCAAGGGTGAACTCACACACAAGGCTGCTAGAATCCAATGTCTGCAGGGCTCTGGAAGCTGTAGAATGACCCCGATTGCTGTTGCGTGTGAGTAAGGTAAGCCAAGTTCCAGCACCGCTTTAAACTAAGATCTGATGATTAGATCAGATCTAATTGTCAGATCCAAGTTTAAAGCGGGGCTGGAACTCTGATTGCCTCGCACACAACAGTGATTCGGGGCACGTTATACAGCTTCTGGGGCCTCACAGCCATTGGATTTGAGCAGTGTTACGTGTGAGTTCACCCTAAGACTTTGCTTCAAGGGCAAGGTTAAACCCAAACATCCGAATTGGCAGTTCTTGCTTCTGAAACCGATTTGTAGCTGGCTTCCATGCCCTATTTTTTCCAATTAAATCCAGTTCAGAGATCACAAGAGCAGCATCTTTCACTTCTTGCAGACTAATTCTCCCAAAACTCCACAAATTGCATAAATGATTAAAATTCAGGACTGTTTTCACAATTAACAGAATTTGAAGAAATCTGTTCACCAAACAGGTCTCGGCATACGAGTTAAAATTAGACTGGCAAACTGAAACTAATTTGAAGTCCTGCTTGATACACCAAGTAGGTTTCAGATGTTACGTCAGTCCTTTCGTGACTCTGTCAAGACCACGGGTGGTTTTGGAATATTTACCTTCTTTTATACGTTTTCCTTCTCTTCTGCTACTGAGTGACAGATCCACCCAGACAACAGGAGCTGATAACCAGATTCCTTCTTCACAAAGTTATGCCACATGCACCAGGGGAATAGGCCGAATGTAAGAAATTCCTCTCTACAGTCTCTTTCAGTCAGGACTGAGTCATTAACTGGCAAACAACTCTGGGGAAAAGGTTTCAAAATGAAATGTAATTTCTGAAATGGTGACGTTCTGAAATGGAGACGTTCTTGGTAGCTCCCCAAGAATTCTGAAACACCTTTCCCTTGGAGATTAATCTAAATCTGAGTCTGCTCATCTTCTGGAAGCCATATAAGATCTCTGTTTGGCCAGGCATTTGGCAGGCAGGGATTGGATAGGGTAAGAGGTGTGTGTGTAAGTAACAAAGGTGGTAGTACCAGGTGGTAAGTATTGTCAGGATCAGATCCCCAAATAGTCCACACTCTTGAGAATTCTCTCTTAACACAGTTTATTCTCGGTATGACCTTCAGTTAGTAGGTCATACTCTTTTTACAGCATCCGCAACCCTTACTAATGCCAGGAATGCCCCTCCAGCAACCTAGGCTCTGTCTAATCCCAGCCCTGCCAGGCACAACACTCTGGCAGGCTGCTTACAATACAAACTAACTCCCAACAGTCCCTCCCAACATCTCTTAGGCTTCTGGGTCAGGCCCAGGCCTCTGGATCCCAAAGCCTCCCAACATTCCTTACAGACACATTAGGGCTTCCTGATCCCCAGCCCCTCAGACAAACCATGGGGAAAGTACGTGCCTACTTAGCAGCTTCCAGGGAGCTCCTTCCACTTGAGAGTCCAGCCACAGACTGTCTCTTTCTGTCTCTGCAGCACTCTTTTGTAGGCTGGGCCACACCATAAACACAGTGACTTCCTGTCAGGCACCATCCTGCACTTCTGGAGTGCCTGAAGGTTCCTTAGCACCTTCCCCTGCTGGTGCTACCTGTGCTCTTTTAAAGGCACTGCAGCCCTCAGGGACTCTGCCCTGTTACAGTGGGTTTTTTGTTTAAA
Source organism: Sphenodon punctatus (assembly GCA_003113815.1). Classification (NCBI taxonomy): domain Eukaryota; kingdom Metazoa; phylum Chordata; class Lepidosauria; order Sphenodontia; family Sphenodontidae; genus Sphenodon; species Sphenodon punctatus. The sequence continues at coordinate 1,027,099 of QEPC01004358.1, read as the reverse complement.
AAAATATATGCTTTTATGTGTTTTTATATCTTGTACACTGTCCTGAGCTTTAAAGGAAGGGTGGGGTGTAAATTTGAGTAAATAAATAAATAAATAAATACATATTTTTATGCATATGCTGTGTCACCTTGCTGCCTCAGGCCACTACAATTAAACCAGGAAGGAGTAAGACCCAACAAGTCTAGCGTCCAAAGATTTTATATCCATTCTAACAATGTTTTTACACAAGACATCCCCCACGCAGGGACACTCACTGTCCACGTGGGGGATGTCTTGTTTGAATACGGTGCGTGTGGGGTGCACAATCCCATGATCCACACACCGCCCACCCTGTCCACTCACGGAGTACTCAAGGGAAAATCCAGAGTGCCCTGTGTGTGAACTGTATATTTATCAAAATCTATGGGGAGTCTCTCCTTCCCCACGCCAGTATTTTCTTAGATGTACCTATTAAAACACTGGTTTCCAAACCATGCCATTTTGAGACTTAAATATAATTCTCTGACCCCAGACAGCTACAAAGACATGCAAAGTAGATCAAATATCATTTGGGAATGTGACTCCATCTACAGAAGGTGTTGTCTCCCCTTTTGGGTCATGACCTGCAGTCTGGGAACCTCTGTATTAAAGAAATATGGTGGGCTGGGTCATCCTAAAATGCTGATGCACTGCATCATGGGAAATGCAGTTCTGGCACCATTCTCCTTGGAGAACCCCATTTCTCCTTGGCAGCCCTGCTGGTAACTCTTGAATAAAAATGTAGCTACCTCAAATGGGTCTTTTCTGTGGAAGATTACAGATTTTGAAGGATTGTCTTGAATTGGAGTTCATCTTTCAGAAAGACAGGTTTGGTAGCATTTTGTTCCATTTTTCTTAAATTAATCACAGAGCTGGAAGTAACCTAAGGGTTATCTAGTCTAGTCTACTGCTGTTAAGCAAGGTCAAATATATCTACACTATCCCTGAGAGATGCCTGTCTAGCCTGTTTTAAAGGTCTCAAGTGATGGGGCACACGAAATCTCCCTTGACAAATTCCTCCTAATATTTAGCCTAAATCTTTTCTCCTTTAATTTAATTAATTTATTTTGTACAACTTTTATCCTGCCCCGTTACCTCTAGCCCTAGCCTCAGTGACCAGAGAAAATCGGCACCGTGTTGCTTACAGCAGTCTTTTGCATATTTAAAAACTATAATCAAGTCCCCTCCCTCCCTGCCCACTTAACCCTTTTTTCTAGGCTAATGTTTTCTATGCTTTTTTCTGTGGCAGTTATTTTCCTAGGCATTCTTTATGCTAGTGCTGCTGTTGTGTGCATTCACTGCCGCATTTAAGTTTCTCTAACATCTGACCACCTTCCTCTGATCCAGTGAATGACCAGATCATCCATTCCTGCAATAACAGCAGGCAATTTTCTCCTTCAACCGTTCAGCAGCACCAACCCAGCATGTGCAGAAACACTTTAGAAATCTGTGGCCCTTTCTTCATGGTCCAGCACTGGATCCCTCATCCAAACAAGTCTGCGGGAAGCCTTCCCTTGGCTTCAATGCACTTTCAGTCAGTCTCATTTAGAAGGCACAGGGTTGCCAATTCTTATGAGTTTATCACAAGTAGTGCTGAAACTTGGTATTAAAAATTACAATTTTTTTGCAGAGTATCCCAGTATTCGACTCGGTTTTACCAAGTACTGAGTAACTGAGGAATCAGCCCGGTATTTGGTCCAGTACTCGCTACTTGGTAAATCCTCAAATGAGCAACATACGGGGCTTTTCCTGCCCCAATGTAATGGTACTCGGTAAATATGCATTACTTGGTTTTATTTTACAGAGTATTTTACTGAGCATTTGGCTGCATTACCGAGGACTGGCCGAACACTCGGAGACAATCATCCCAGGCCGCAAACCCTGAGGGGGCCCTTTGCAAGTGGCCTGAGCACCACTAGAAACATTTCAGACTGGGCAGGGGAAGCACTCCACCCCCACCCATTCTGAAAATTACCCAGTGGTACTTTGGACACTTGCAAAGAACTCTGCCAAGAAAGAGTTGTTAAGAGTGGGTGGGCAGAAGTGCTACCTTCATCTCCACCCACCTTTGAGGCAAGATGGCTGCTGCTCCAGAGGGCCTGCTGGGAGCTTTCATGGGGAAGCCCAGTCTTCCTGCCCTGGATGTCCTCCCTCCCCACAACTCTGGGGACCCTTTGCCCATATGGGGGCCCCGTGATTGGGACATAAGCCCAGGCCCACCATAGCCTTGCTATGTCACTGCCTTTAGCACCCCTGACCCCAACTTGTGTGTGCCTGTACTAATTTTATTTATTTATTATTTGTATTTATTTTATTTTTGACATTTGGTATCCCGCAACCCATCCTGCCTCAGGCAGCTCCGGGCGGCTAACAAGTTATAAAAACATATAAATATAAAAATATAAAATGCTGCCGGCAGACCGCAGGGGCCGATCCAGGAATGGTGTGGTCCTGCAGGTATATGTGGCCCAGACCGTGTAGGGCTTTATAGGTCAGTACCAACACCATGAATCAGGCCAGGAAGACTATAGGCAGCCAGTGCAATGAACAGAGCACCGGTGTTATATGCTTCCGGCGCCCCATCTCCGTGAGGAGATGGGCCACCATGTTCTGCACCAGCTGCAGTCTCTGAACCATCACCAAGTGTAGCCCCATGGAAAGCGCATTGCAGCAGTCCAGACCTGAGGTGACAAAGGCATGGATGACAGTGGCTGGGTCAGAGTCTGAGATACACGGCCGAAGCTGATGTATCAGATGTAACTGACAAAAGGTGCTCCTTGCCACCGCCATCACCTGAGCAGGAGTCGAGGAGCACCCCCAGATTCCAAACCTGGTGGGGTCAGGAAGAGGCAAACCCTATAAGTGATGGGAGTCACCAACTCCCCTGCCCCTCCCATTAACATCACCTCAGTCTTGTCAGGATTCAGTTTCAGATGGCTGGCCCTCCCCCACACTTATTAGACACTGTAAGCACCAAGACTGCAGGACTGTGATGTGATGTGGGTCAGATGAAAAAGAGAGGTAGAGCTGGGTGTCATCAGCATATTGATGACACTGAACATCAAACCCTCTCATGACCTCCCCCAAAGGCTGCATGTACACGTTCAACAAGAGAGGGGACAGAATAGAACCTTGCGGAACTCCACACATGAGATCCCCGGGAGACAAAGAATGGTCTCCCAGGAACACTTGCTGGGTCCTCCCACACAGCAAAGAGCAGAACCATTCAAGAACAATTCCACCCACCCTGGTCTGGTCCTGCAAGTGGGCCACCAACATCTCACGATCAACCGTGACAAAGGCAGATGACAGATCTAACAGGTATATCAGCCCTGATCCAGCTCCCAACAAAGGTCATCAACCAAGGCCTCAAGCGTAGTCTCAGTGCCATAGCCCAGACGAAAGCCAGACTGTGAGGAATCAAAAAAACTGATGCAGTCCATTTTCAAAGTGGTTCCCAGGGGGGAAAATATCCTCCACCCGTTTTAAAGGATGATGCTACAAGTCACGTCTCTACAACGTCTCTATTCCATTCTTGTCCTCCTTGATCTCTCTGCTGCCTTTGATACTGTTGACCACTCACTCTTGCTGAATTCCCTTCACTCCCTTGGCTTTTGTGGCTATGTCCATAACTGGTTCTCCTCCTACCTCTCTGACCGCTCTTTTAATGTGTCTCTCTCCAACTCCGCCTCCTCCTCCTTCCCCCTCTCAGTTGGTGTTCCTCAAGGCTCTGTTCTTGGCCCTCTCCTCTTCTCGATCTATACCTCATCCTTAGGCAAACTCATTGCCTCCCATGGCTTCCAATACCACCTTTATACTGATGACTCTCAACTCTATCTCTCTACTCCCTCTCTCTCTCCCTCTGTTCAAGCTCGTCTCATCAACTGTCTCTCTGACATCTCTACCTGGATGTCTCAACGTCAACTCAAACTCAACATGGCTAAAACTGAACTCCTTATCTTCCCCCCTCATCCTTCCTCTCCTTCCTCACTGTCAATAATTATTGATGGAGTCACCATCCTGCCTGCCCCCCAAGTCCGTAGCCTAGGCTTCATCTTTGACTCACCCCTTTCTTTTAAACCCTACATTGACTCTGTTGCTAAATCCTGTCGCTTCTCCCTCCATAACATTGCTAAGATTCGCCCTTTTCTCTCTGTCTCGTCTGCAAAAACTCTTGTTCATGCTCTGGTCATCTCTCGCCTCGATTACTGTAACCTCCTTCTTTCTGGCGTTCCCCGCCCGGTCTCACCTTTCTCCCCATATCTCTGTCCAAAACTCTGCTGCCAGGGTCATCTACCTCGCCACTCGCTTCGACCATGTGCAGCCCCTCCTCTCTTCGCTTCACTGGCTTCCCCTTCCTGAACGAATCCTGCACAAGCTCCTAGTCTTCACCTATAAAGCTCTTCACAACCTCGCTCCCCCCTACCTCTCTGCACTTATCGCCCTCCATACTCCAGCCCGTGCACTTCGCTCCTCCTCTGTCCCTTCTCTCACCCTTCCACACCTTCCCTGCTCCCCTAAGCGCCTTTGTCCCTTCTCACTTGCTGCCCCCCATGCCTGGAACTCCCTCCCTGTCCACATCCGCCTTGCCCCCTCCCTTCAAATCTCTCCTTAAAACTCACCTCTTTCGCTCTGCTCTGTCTGCCTCTTTATCCTGCTGAGCCACTATTTCCTATACCTACGGTCTGTTTACCCTTATCCTTGCCACATGGACCTGCCTGCTGTCATTCTCATCGTAACCAAGTCAAGTACGTGCACTTGAGACCTCGCATCTTCATGAATGTTAGACCCCTTGTCTCTCCCTCTGTTCCCCTTCCTATGTCTCTCCCCCAGCTCCTGTCTCTCAGATTGTAAGCCCTAAGGGCAGGGACCATGTCTATTTTATTACTTTGTAAAGTGCCAGGTACACTGCTGGTGCTATATAAATGTTGTTAATAATAATAATAACATAGAAAGATTTTTTAAATGATTTTTGTGGCCAGATTTGTGATTTTTGAACATTTGGGATTTAGTAACATTGCAGACATGAAAGTGTAACAATCTTTGGTCTATGGAGAGGCTCAGAATTTCGTTCCTAGCCCTGTCTCCAGAATAGCCTGTGATATTGGTGTTAGAACTGTTGTGCACGTGCACCATGAAGAGACTTTGATTAAAGAAAATAACATTGTTTCATTTTCTGTGGACAGTGATGACCATCACGGTTTTCTCCTGTTTGGGGAGGTGGAGGGCTTGCTTTCTTTTGGACAGGCTGCACCGTCTGCCTTTATGCACAGCCCAAGGTTATCTGTACAGCAAAAGGTCTGCCAAATAAAACTTGTTCCTTCTGACCCAGGAGTTTAAAATGTCTCTCGCAGCCTGCTTAAAAACCATTATGACCAGTTTCAGTTTCATCAGGCTAAAAAGGCTTTGCTGAAAATCCATTAGAGCTAGAGTTACTGCGTGTCAACTTCTCTAGGCTAATGCATGAAAATACAGGGAAAGCGGTTTCAGAGGCTGTGTGGTGGAGCTAAAAGTATTAATGAAGAGGAAGTGGGACAAGCTTTCCATCCCCCTTTGCCCTTCAAAATAGCCAAGCCAGGATTTGTCATGCTCTTCTGAACACCAGACACAGGGTTAATTGCAGCCTTTGGGTATTTTCAAACAAGATGCTACCCTGCATGGCCACCCAGGAGAGCCACGGAGCCACCTACCCGTCTGAAGGTGGAGTGGCTGGATGTAAACTCCCATGAACCATGGAGCACCCACTCATGGCCACACACGGAGCAGGCAGTGGGCAGCCAGGGAGCCCTTGCCCATATGAATGGTGGCAGCCAGCCACACCAGCAAACAGGCCAAGCACTCATTGGCACTGTGGATGGGGGAAGTGGCTGTTGCAAGTCACAAGAACTAGGTGGGAGTGCTGGGGAGCCTGGGTTCCCCAGCGCTCAGGCCGAGGACATGTCACTTGCAAAGGCCAGCCTGATGTGTTCTGTCCTCCCCCAGGTGCGTGGCAGGGGGAAGAGAGTGGGGCTGCCTCTGTGGCTGTGGAAGCCACACTGCGAGTCACCCATTTGAATCTCTCCTGACACACTCCACCTGCGTGGGTGGCCACGGTCACTCCCGCCGCCCACATCGCCTTGTTCATTGAAAAACACTCTGTTTCTCTGGGGTTGTTCATAAAAGAAGGGGATGAATGGTTGTTAATCAGAAAGAGCAGCCAGGGGGGCTGTAATCCCATCCCTATAGCTGTGAGTTAGCAGCTCCCACCCCCCAAATACCTATGCTTCTTAAGAAAGACAATAATACTTTGCTACAACCCCAATGCTCAAGGGAAAATGTTGTGAGTTATGGGGCTATTGCCTATGTAGTACTCTGATCAAACCCTCCTGATAGACAGCATGGATCAGCCTCTGGCCTCAAGGAAATGGGAGAAGAAGAGCAGTGAGAAAAAGGTTTGTTTTGTCGTGGATCTGGATTCAAACCCTGGATCTCTTATGGGATTCCCCGTGTGACCCGAGGCAAAATTTCTAAGAAACGTTACTTCCTGTTTAGACTTAATGTGAATCAGATGTCATGGAGCATTTGAGAAAGTCGGCTACTTGCCTCTCTGTGTCTCAGTTCCTCCATCTGTAAAATATTTAACAAGAACTACTGCCAGTATGAACGCGTTTCTACTTGTAAGGCAATGAGTGTCGTAGAAAAAGCCTGCAAATTAAAGCCATATTAAAGCTATGATATTATTTAGCCCTCTGAATGGCCTGCGATGCTATCTCGGCTGAGTCTTTTGTCCTTCAGAAATCAACCCTTTGTAGCTGCAGGAACAACACTTATTTTATTAGCCGTTTATTTCAATTAGTTCTAGAGGAATCTGAACGCAGGGTGTGCTGGGCAAATGGGTGACCTGCAGTTTGAGTAGAGATTTAATTACTGGCCACAGATCTGCGGCAATGTACTTACTGTCTACATTCCATGCATTTAGCAGAGTCCTTTCCTACCACCTCCACTTGCACATGAATAAACAGCACAATAAATCGGGATGGCTTCCTGTTAATGGACACTTACAGCTGGGTCTTCATGCAAGTCTTGCAGCAGGAACATGTCACCTTGGGTGAAAACAGACATGCACCTTAACACCGCTGTAATTCTTATGCATGTTGCAGGGTTGCATAGGGCGCCAAAACAGTCCTCCTGCAACATGCATAAGAAATGCGGAGTTACGTGCATGGCTGTTTTCACCCTTTGTGACAAACTATGAGGCTTATGCTTCCCATGTTATTTAATAATAACACTGTATACTTGAGGCTTTTTTACAGAGAATATTTTAAAAAATAAATAAATAAATCTTGCTTTCCTTGTTGACACTATTTTTGCCTTTGCAATTTATGGGGGGGGGGGGGAAATGTTTTTTTCCCTTTTTTAACAAAAAAAAAATTCCCCCCCCCCCCCCATCCCTCCGGCTAAGAGGCTAACCATGTAATCTAAATGTCACTAGGCAGGAATTTTTCTTGCGTGCTCACATCTTTATTGTTATGCAGTTCCTCCAGGCTGACAAATGGTGGGATGTCAAGGAATCCAAAAATAGCTAGCAGAAGCTGGGATTTACAGAAGCATGAATTTTAATAAGTGGGAAGCAGAAATTAGCTTCCCCTTGAGGGTAAATCAGGAAACCGCCCCTTCCCTACTATAGGCTGACAGCTCAGTGCACTGGTAACAGTGGCCTGCTGTGTTGATTAAGAAGTTAGAGGACAGTAACAGGCTGGATTCATAGCACAGTGCAAGAGAGCTTTCTTAAAGGGCGCTCTACGAATTGGCCACCTTCCCATCCTCAGCTCTACACATCCCTGAACATCTCTAGGTGACAGAGGAAAAGAGAAGGGCACATCCTGGAGCAAAGGTCGGGAAGCTCAAGCTCAGGAGCCAAACGTGGCTGTGGCTAGCTTTTATGTGGCCCCCGGATCCAGTTTCTACCTGAAAGCACCAAGGAAAGGGACCAGAGATGAAGGCATGCACACAAGGAAGGGACAGTTCCATGAAGGGCATAGCTATAACAGGTGCAGCAGGTGCAGCCGCACTGGGGCCTATGAACTTGCCTCCCCCAATGCATGTAGAATGTATATGCGCACTGGAGTGGAGTGCCCCAGAGGGGGATCCATTCCATCTTCTGCACCAGACCCCATTCCCACCTAGCTACATCCCTGTATTAATGGCACAGTTCTATGATCTGGACCCTCCTCTTCCTGAGTGCACCCTTAAACCCCCCCTCCCCAAACTTCTATGCAGCCCTCGGAACTGGTGCTAATTTTCAAAGTGTCCCCTGGGAGGGAAAATTTTCCTCACCCCTGTCCTAGAGCTTCCTATAGCAGGGGAAGGAAAATGTATTTCAATGATCTGAAGTTGAAAAGTCTAGATTCCAAGCAGCATTATGAGTTACTCCATCTCCACTGATTTGAGATGAGTGTGGGAATCCCTTTAATATCAGAGTAAAACTAATACAAGTGGGGGGTGCTACTCAATTTCCCAGGAGCCCACTGTACATCAACTGGTTAAGCCCAGCATCCTGTCTCCGACAGTGGCCAATCTCGGTTGCTTTAGAGAAGTACCCAACAGGTCACAATGGAGTGACCCATTCTCCGCTGTTCCCTCCCAGCTCCTGACAGTAAGAGGTTACACCCCCTGACCTACTTGGCTAATAATAGTCATTAATGGACATATCCTCCAAGAACTTATCCAGTCCTTTCAAAAACCCAGCTATACTACTGACCTTGACCACATTCGCCGGCAACAAGTTGTGAATTGAATGAAAAAATGTTTTATTTGTTTTTAATCTGCTGCCAGTTAGTTTCATGGAGTGTCCCCTAGTTCTAGTACTATTTGAAAGGATAAAATGTACTCGTTCCATGCCACTCATGATTTTATAAACTTCTATCATATCCCCTCTCGGTCATCTTTTCTCCAAGCTAAAGAGCCCTAACCTAATAAGCCTCTTCTTGTATGGAAGCCATTCCATACCTTTTATCATTCTTGTTGCTCTTCTCTGTACCTTTCCCAGTTCTACTATATCTTCATTTGAAATGTGGCAACCAGAACTGCACACAATATTTCAAGGTGCTCTGGCACCATAGATTTATATAGTGGCTTTATGATATTTTCTGTTTTATTATTTATCCCCTTCTGAACGATTCCTAACATTTTGTTTGTCTGAAGTTTACTGAGGAGAACTAAACGGATGGGAAGAAGAGGTCTGCGATTAATACTCAGGAGATCTGCCCTGCCCTGTCACAGGTTCCCTGTGGAAGGTCAAACCACTTTGGCTGCTTGCCCACATTAAGAAAGGGACGGGGACTAACCTGCGTTTAACTCACATTCGTCCGGTCATGTGAAGCCTCTGATCATGGGCACAGGGGTTTTAGTGTTATTTTTCCCTTCCCCCATTAAATTAAATAATGTGAGACAGGGCTCAAAATCCAGCCCTGTCTCCCGTTACTGAATTTAACAGGGGAAGGGGGAAATAATGCTTAAACCTCTGTGCTAACTATTGGGGGTTTCATGTGACCGGACGAACATGAGTTAAACTCATGTTAGTCCCCACCCCTTTCCTAACATGGGCAAGCAGTCTGAGGGTGAAAACAGTCATGACGCTAACCACCCTTTAACCACCCTTGGTGGTTATTTATGCATGTTGCAGGGCTGTATTGGTGCCCTATGCAGCCCTGAAACATGCATAAATGACCACCAAGGGTGGTTAGTGTCATGTCTGTTTTCACCCTTAGTCTCAAAATTACATTAAAATTAGTTTCCATGGAACTTTGTTCAAATTTGAGCCATTAGGGACACATCAAACCCATTAGCTCTGAAAAAGACGCTGCAAAAAAAGTATGACAGAGTTCCAAGTTTAAAATTGCAGGGATGATGGAGGAAGGCAGCTCTGACTGTGGAAACCAGCTGCAGAGGCATTTAAACCTCCATCCTAGATACAAAATGTGACACGGCTAAAACTGAATTCTAAATCTCATGCAGAATCCACGCAGGGGGTATGTCAAAAATATTTCTTCCTTCTATCCTCCCTACCCCCACAAAAGCAGCTGCATCAACATCACTCGCCTCTATTGCAGGTGGTTGAAAGTACCCCATTTCTCTGCTGGTCAAAGAGATGGAAAACCTGATCCTAAACCCTGTTCACTGCGCAAAAGGGTGTGCGTGAAATGTGGGCACAACCCCCATGTAGGGGATGCAGCATACGCACAACATGTGTGACTGTGCGCATACGAGTTTAGGATCAGGCCCTTTGTGCCTTGCAAGAATTCTCAGAGGGCACATCTATCTAGTGCTATCCTGCTGCAGGATAAGGGCATGTAAGGGGCTGCCTAACTCCGTCAGACCAATGGTCCGTCTTAGCCCAGTATTGTCACAACCTGACATGGCAGCAGGGCTTCAAATCCAGTTCTCCAGCAGAGGCCTCACTCAGACATGCTACCTGAGACCCTTCAGGATCCCCGGCAAAGGCCTCACTCAGGCGTGCTACCAGAATTCCTGAATCGGAGACTGGGGATTGAACTTGGGACCTTATTTAATTCATTTATTTATTTTATTATTTAAACCTGTCCTCTCTTGTCCAAGGGCAGTTCAGGGCGGCAAACAACACACAATAAAAACATTAATATAAAAGAATCAAATACAATATAAAATTAAATCTCAAAATCAGATTATCAAATAGGGCCCAAATAGATTACCTCTCCAAAACCCCCACCTGCTACCCATCCCCCTCACCAAATGCCTGGCAAAACAGTCAGGTTTTGCATTGTCTGCGGAAGGAGGGAAGGTCTGGAGAGAGGTGAACCTCCGCAGGAGAGAGTTCCATAGCCTTGGTGCGGCCCCCAAGAATGCCCTCTCAAATGTCAACACCCGGAAAACCCGGGGACCTCCAAGAAGGCACGCTCAGTCGATGGTAGGGGTTGATCCAGGACACGAGGGATGAGGTGGTTTCACAGGTATGTGGGAGCCCAAGCCATATAGGGCTTTAAAAGTAATAACTAACACCTTGAATCGAGCCTGTTAGACTATAGGCAGCCAGTGCAGAGAGTGGAGCACTGGTGTTATATGCTCACGGCAGCCCGTCCCCACCAGGAGGCAGGATGCTGCATTCTGCACCAGCTGCAGTCTCTGGGTTGTCACCAAGGGTAGCCCCACGTAGAGCACGTTGCAGTAGTCCAGTCTTGAGGGGATGAATGCATGGATGATGGTGGCAAGATTGGAGGCTGGGTTATGAGGTTGAAGACGACGAAACAGATGTAAATTTACAAAATACACTCCTCGCCACAGCCGCCACCTGGGCATCCAGGCGGAGCTGTGAATCTAGGAGCACACCCAGACTCCAAACCTGAGGGACCAGGGAGGGATGTACCCATCAATGATGGGGGCCTTCACTCCCTCGCTCCTTCCCACCAGCGTCACCGCCGTCTTATTGGAATTCAGCTTCAGACAGCTTGCTCTCATCCAATTTCCCACTGCAGCCAGACACTGGGTAAACACCGAGACTGCAGGGCCTGGGTCAGATGAAAATGAGATGTAAAGCTAGGTGTCATCAGCATACTGATGACACCGAACCTCAAACCCTCTCACGCTCTCACCCAAAGGTTGCATGTACATGTTGAGCAGGAACCCCGCATGTGAGATCGTGGGGGGCCGAAGAAAAGCATGCGCTCTACCATGGGAGCCATGGTCTACTCCAGAATAGCCAGTCACAACACATGGGCGATGGAAGGGAAGCCCTCTGGCACAACGTAACCGACCTTTCTTTCTTGCTGAGAATTGGAGTGGTACGCCAGAGGTGGACGTTAGTCAGCTGAGCAATCCTGAATCATGCCCCCCAATCCCAGATGTGCACTTAGCTCCTGAACAGCATCAAGAGGTTAACGCTCATATTGGAGGAGATAAAAGGTTCTATAAGCTGCTACTGGTGGGGAAATCCCCCCTCATGCAAGCGAATGTCTCCCTGCAACTACCATTCCCACGCCTCTTGTGCTCAACAATGCGCAGCCAGGACACGCGCCGGGATCAGCCAGTCTGAAAGCTCCCCCCACGGCTTTGCTGGCAGTGACACGCAGGGATGCAGAGCAGGAAATCGAGCTCTGCATCCCTGCGTGTCTCTGCTGGCAAAACTGCGCGGGGGGGGCTTTCAGACCAGCCGATCCCCACGCATATCCTGGCTGCACATTCCCCCCCCCTGCCCCGCAGCCAGAATACGCACGTGCGGGGAGGAAGGGGCATGTCTGAAAGAGGTCTGAGATTGCACTGGCCTCTCTGAGGGCCCTTGCTGTATGAACTTGGTTGGGAGGTCGTACCTGAAAGAGGGCGCTCCTGACCAACTGCAGGGATCGCGATGGGACAGAACGATGTACATAATGATTATGTACAACGCCCAAACAAATTTGGGTCCACTTTAATCATATGGGTTGACAAGGCAGTGTTTTTTGGGCTTTGACATAATCAGCTTGGAATAAATTCTCGTCTGCCTGTAACGACTGGTCGGAAATGAGAACCTGAAGCGTACCCCAGAAGGACAAGGGATGTTCTGACATACCCAATACAAATGAAAATGAATTGAGATTCTGCCACAGAGATCAATGCTTAGGGCTTGTTTACATGAAATGCTGGAGGTATTTTACCCCTGGGTGAACTAGTCCATGGCCTGAGATCTACAGTCACTGTGTATTCTCCACTGTCGCCAACGGGGAAAATTCAGTGAACATGGGTCCCAGCAAGAACTGCAACTGCGTACCTGGCAACATTGAATCTGGGGTGCCTGACTTGCTCCGGCTGCGTTCTGGCACCAACTGGTACCTAAATCCAACCCAACGGGCTACCTGACTCTCCAGGTTGCCTCACCTCACTGCCAGGCTGCTGTTCCCTGCTCCTCCCTGGTCCGTGTGCTGCTCAGTCAGATGAGCTTGCACCTTCCCCTGCTTAGCTTTTTTTTTGAGGGGGGGGGGGGGATGGATGAGGAAGCCTCTTCCCACCTGTGTGCACCCTCCCAATGGGTCCTCCATTCCCAGGGGCACCCGTATCAGGGGTGCGCATAGGTCCTGCCCGCACCCCCATTTTGGGTCCTCCTTGGAATGGGGGACCCATCAGAGGGGTGCACGCAGGTGGAAAAGAGTCTTCCTTGCCTCCCCACCCCCTACTCAAGTCCCCAGCTCAGCTGAGCAGCGTGTGGGCTGGGGAGGAGCAGGGAGCAGCAAGCAGAGACCAGGACTGGAGGAGCAGCAACCCGGGGAGCTGTAGGTGCCGGGACTGGCATCCTGGGGTGTCCCAGGATGCCCCAGAAATACCTGCATTTTCAGGCACCACTGCTCCAGGTACCTGATGAGAGACCAGGTACCCTGTCGTCACTGGGGGTGCCAAAATGTGCTACCAGCTGTAGCTCTAGTCCCAGCCTATGGCTAACCCTGTGGCAGTTTACCCAAGGATTATAATGTGTATGTGACCATGGCAAAGTGGGGTTTAATTACCTTCTGGGGATGGTCACTCAAATTGCTACCTAGGGTTAAATACCCCTGGAGTTTGTGCGAATGGGCCACTTGAAGCCTTCCCAGGCCTCCTGCGGGACATCAGGAGATCCAACACATGAGAAGCACTAGCAGCTATCCTGAATAACCTTAGCTCCCCAAAGCCACTTCAGGCCTCATCACCAAGCGAGGCAAGTTCAGGTGTGGCAGGTTCATCTCCAGCTTGTTCCCTGGGGTTTGTGGGCCTCAGTTTCCCCAGAAACAGGCACCAAATACAGAGTTTCTTTAGTTAACCACTTTATTTCCTTATCTCTTTTATATCCTCTGTATACTTCTGGGCTACTGCTTGGCGGTAGACTTCAGTCACAATAGCTTAAAGACCAATGTAGAATTTATTTAATCTAAATCCCCATCCTTTGCTCCAGGGACCTCTGAGCAGGCAGGTCCCTGGTGCACCTTTTCTGGTGGATGCAGTGCGTAATTTGTAAAATAAATAAATAAATAAATTGCCAGGATCCATGCCTGCCCTACAACCCACTTCAAAAGCCATGTCTCCCAGCCCAGGGCTTATCTGGGCAGGGATATGAACCCTGTGTTCTCCAGACAGCAAAGCAACCCAACCACTAGTCTAACTTGCCTCTCATGACTAGTGCAGGGGGTGGGGCAGGAGAGTAATTAACGAAAGCCAAATAAACCATTCATCTAGGGGGTTTTTTGGATTTCATTTCCAACTTGAAGTGCCCAATATTAGCTGTTGCCTGGTCTTTCACATTTCAAGGTGCACACTTCTCCTGGGAACATTTCCTGGGGCTCAGTCCTCCCTCTAATTTAATTAGCCTCCCCCCAAATTAAGCCATGTGTGGATGTTAAGGGGAAGTAAAAGATCCAGTTGCACCTTTCAGTGAATATAAAGTAGCCTTGGTTCTAGAGCTGAAATAAAATGTCCTTTGTATTCATGAATTTAAATTGGGTAATCATTTATCTCAACGAATACCCAGATCTGAATTGCGAAGTTTAACAGATTCACTTCTTCAGGTATTCAACACTTCAGAAATTTGTCTCTTTGCTACTTTGGTCCCTCCTTACTTTGGATATTGTTAGGGTTATTTTGTTTTGTTTTTTGTTTTGATTTAACAAATTAATCAGAGATGGCTAGAGCCTGCAAGACCATATTTTAGTAGCTGCTGCCCACCTTGTAACCGAATAAGGATCTACCGAATACCTAAGACTGAACATCTGCAAACTTCAAAAACTAATCTAAACAACAGATGTGCTTCAAATCTGCACATTCAGATGTGGGGAATTTGAAGTCTGTGTCAAATATTCATTTAGCACTAATCACTGCCCTGGGCAACATGCCTGCTACTGATTAATCTCCATTTGAATGGCCAAGGCTGCTGGCAAACGACATCTGAAGGAAAAATTGCTACACGCTCACTGCTCATCCAGCATTGTTCATTGGCAGATAAGACCTATGGAGAGGTTTCCACTTTGCCCAATTATACACCACTGGACGCTAAAATCTAATTCTTCTCTTTTTAGGGGAAGCAGGATGGGTGGGGAAGAGGAGGAGAAGAAAAGAAAAGGCTCAAAGCTATTGATAGAGCCACCACTCATACCAGCATGTCTAAGCATGCAGAGGGTAACTCTCTGTCCTCCAGGATTAACTGCTAACTTCAGTAGCTGAAAGGGAGAGGAAAAAACTAGGGCTGAAACTCAATCTTGATTTTTTTCTCGATTCTCATTGAGAATCATGGTTCTTGACTTGTTTTTAGCAAGAATCAATAATAGAGAACTCCCCCAGTTCTCGACACTTTCTTGGTTGAGAATTTTCTCAGCTTTTACTGTGATTACCATTTACTGTGACTTACTGTGTATCATATACCGATTTACCATGTACTGTGTTCATCCCAGTAATGCGCATGCACAAATGGTTGCCCTTTTTCCAAAATAGCAGCGATGCTGCCGGTACAATTTTGGAAGAGGGCTGCGCATGCGAAAAACAGCTGAGGTGGCCATTTTGTGCATGTGCATTACTGGGACGAACATGGTACGCAGTAAGTGGTCGCCGGTAAATCAGTATATGGTACGTGGTAAATGGTCAATCACGGTAAACTGTACTCTTGGTAAACGGTAAATTAAGAAAAATTCTCAACTGAGATCTCGATCCATTGCTGAGATTGTCCTGAGATCTTGGTAATGACTGTCAATACTCACTAGATTTTCATGAGGAAAAAAAATTGGTTCTTGTTTCAAAACACAAACCGAGGAAATGCACTGCAATAAGCTCCTTTCCATAGAGTAAGTTTGACCTCCTGCGACAGCTGTCAAGTTAGTTTTGAAACTATGACAGTTACCAGCAGCCACCCATTTGGGAGGGAAAGGAGAAAATGCATGTGACCAAAAGCACTCCTTGGCTTCTGGCTTCCTGAGAGGCCACACAGGCTCTCTGCAAGGCACAGTATGAACTGCGCAGTGCACAGCAGGCCCAGGGTACCCTGTGGCAGAATTTACCAGCAGGCAAGCCTGAGCCAAACATAAGAGATTCTTCACAAGGGAAAAGCCTGGAGGCTGCTGTAGCAACCGCTGGCTTTTCTCTGGATTTATGTTCTTGCAGCCTGCAGTGGGCAAGTCACAAAACTATAGAGCTGGAAGGGACCCTGAGGGTCATTAAGTCCAGATCCCAGCTTGGTGCAGGATCTGCCATACCTAGATCATCCCAGGCATATGCTCATCTGGCCTCTCAAAGACCTTCAGCGATGGAGAATCCACATCTTCTCTACGTAGCTCTATCGCCCGACTGTCCTTACAGGCAAGAATTTTTCCCTGAGGTTCAATCTAAATCTCCTGTCCAAATTGTACCTATTTCCTCTTGCACTGCCTTCCATAGCAAGGGAGGACAGTAGTTCTCCATCTTCTTTTTGGCAGCCTTTCAAATATTTGTAGATGTTCCTCATATTTCCTCCCCTTAGTCTTCTTTTCTCCAAGCTTAACACACCCAGATCCTTCAACCTCTCCTCCAAAGATTTGCCACTTTTATTAGAACTGTTTTTCAATGAGCAAGGTGAAGGGTGTGTGTGTGTCCATGGCTACTGAGGTGGAGTGCGTGGGGAGGGAATCAAACAGGTGGTTCCCAGCTTGGCTACCCTGGCAATGGAGGCAGCTGCCACACGCTCCCTCTGCCACGGACCACAGAGGAGGGGGAAGCGCAGCAGGCTGGCCTTTGCAACTGACATGTCCCCGGTAGGAGCGCTGGGGAACCCAGGCTCCCGGCCAGTTCCTGTGACTTGCAAAGGCCATGCCCACAGTGCCTATGAGTGGCAGATTGGTCCGCTGGTGTGGGTGGCTGCCCCAGTTCATATAGGCAGGGGATGCGTGCCCACCAGTTGCCACAGACCTGTTTGGCTTGCCCCGAACGCACCTTTTTGACTTGCCCTGCATGGAGCACTATAGATTTTTCTGCAGTGCTTATGAGTGGCCATGAGTGGGTGCTGTGTGGCTCATGGGAGTACACATCCTCCTGTGCCACCTTCAGACGGGCGCCTGGATGAGTGGCTCCTGGATGGCCATGCATGGTAGCATCTCATCTTAAATCACCCTTAGAACGGATAAAGAGGAAGCTCCAGGTTGCAGAATGAGCACTGGACTCCAGAGCATCTTTTCAAAGTTTACACACACGTTGAAATTTGCGGACTCGCCAGAGCCACAGATTGAAATAATGTGTGGAGGGAAATAAGGCAGAACCCTTCACAGCTGGGGACAGCCAAAACACTTCATGGTGGTCCTCCCAGCATCTTTAATCATCATTATTGAGGCTGGCAGGCGACCGTCATTAAGAGTCCACAACAGTGAAGCCACGGCCTCCGTACGTTACCTGCCAAGCACAGGGACATTTCCAGATCTATGTGCACAAACAAGGAGCGGACACATCCAACATCCACCCAGTGGCTAACACAAAGAGCCGATGTGGGCTTCTCCCACCTTTAGGGGCAGCTCTTGTCCCAGAAAGCTAGGATTTTCTCCTTTCCAACTTGACAACAAAGATATTGTAGAAGCAACTGCCAATGAAATCAACAGAGGGATGTGGGGAAGAAAACAGAAAGATAAACCAAGAGTAAAATCCAGACATGGCATCATAGTTATGATAGGGAGCTATGGGCAGATGTGTTGCCATAAGGGGCTCTCCACATATGGGAACATGCCTGATCAAACCTGGACAGCCTGTGAAAGAGAAAGGATTTGGGAAGCCTGGCCATCATTACACTTGGGAGCAGACCTTTCAGCCAACCTGCCTTTCACCCGAGCTTATCAAACCCACACAGAGCATGGCACTCTCCCAGGCCAAGATACAGAGCTGAAGTTAAGTTCTTTGTAACAGAACTTCTTAAAAAACACCACGCCCGGGTCGGAAACCGCAAGGCAGGCCAATGAAACAATCAGCATTGAAACTTGGAGCCATTCTACTGGGCATGAGATTCCCTTCAAAGCATGTGCTGCACAGCAATTCCCATGTCCAGGGCTATGTCACCATACCAGCCCCACAGTACATGCCGTGTAATGGGTCAGAACAGTTTGCAGTACTTCACTGCAATGGTGCCCCATGGGGAGATAGATGAGTCACATTCCCATACCCACTGCATTCAACAGGATATATCTTTACTGGGGAAAAGACTTCTCTGTTACTGGCTTGAGTCAAGCCACTTCACATTAAATCGTTACAGTTATAGCCAAAAGAAGGAAAAGAAAAAGGGATTTATACACTATTAGAAGTGCTCCTTCTTGGAAAGTTCAGACATGGTACACTACTAGTATCTGACTTTATGTTGGTTTTTATACCTTCCCTCCCCCTGCACAGGTTATCTGTAGCCATGGTTTTCATACACCGTCCCCCCACCCCCCGCCCAGGTTATTTGCAGAGTGCCATTTTCCATTCTCTCCTCTGCACCATTTCTTCTCCACAGGCACCTTTTTTCAAACCCAGACAGTAAGTTTACCTCTCCTGGCTGCTTCTCTGCACCTGAACTAATCTTTGCTACTGGTGGGGCAGCCTGCAGAAAGGCAGGGAAGATTTCTTGAGGCACATTCAGTCCTTCCACAAGGGCAGGAGGTGTCCTGGTTTGAGTGATTTCATGAGCTGCCATGGAAACTGCTATGCTCACTACTGGGTCAATCAGAAACACTACTGTACGATTGGTAGAAACACTACTGCACGAGCTAGGTGTTTGCTTTGCACCAAAACTAAGGTGAATTGACACTTTATTCGTTCAGGCATTCTTAAGTACAGGCATTCTGCATGGATGCCTTCTAAGAGTTCCTACCAAACCCTAGAATTAAGTGCAATGTTTAAAACAAGAAGGTTTGAGGGTTTTTGCATTAATGTTCAATAGCAGCATAGACTCCTTGGAGGATAAAGGTCTGGTCTTCACCCAACAAATCCTAGGATGCGCGGCAGAAGAAATATATCTTATTTTCTTAATCGCTCAGCTAAGCTTCCTACTGCACTGCATCTTCCAGAGAAGCATGAATCAGAACATACCAAGACAACAACAAGAGCCTCCGAGCTCTTTCGAAGGGACGGAACGTCTCGAAGCAACCCACCTACCTTGTTTATACGACATAAAAATCCAGATCAAAATGCTATCAATGAAGATGTGCAACAGGGGGGGGAAGAAAAAAAATGTAGCCAGAGATGGAGGCTCTAGTGAATTTAGAAGGCAGGCATCGTGGAGTGCAAGTCCCGCTGTGATGGTGAGCAACCGGAACAGCTGGATATAAAGAGTGTAGGTTTCTTTTTTTACCCCATTCCCTCTCACTTCCTGGGAAAAAACAAATAAATAAGCTGCTCAGTCTAGTCTGAGAGCCAGGCTGAAATCCATTCAACAGAGCGTAGGCAGGAGGAAAAGAAAAAACCCTTTGCTGTTACTGCAGCAAAAGCCTCTTATGCTGCTCTCAAATCCTGACTCGGCAAGTTTAACTCTGCCAGCCAATATATAGTCACCGCGCTGGCAGCCGCTGCAGATACGGGGTCGGAACATGGAGTAGCTTCCTTAGCCTGTTGTTAATGCACCAAGGCTGGGCTCCACGGCTCCGGAGGGAACTGCCTTCAACCGTATAAGCGCTGGAGCAGGAGTAGCGTCGGATGTCCCCGAGAACAATTCTGCCTCTGCTAGCTGTCAACCGAGAGCACTACCTGGTATTGCAACATACCACTCTGGGCTTCAGTGCTGCTTGCTGTGCAAAGCAATCCTAACCATGGGATGTGCAGAGCTTGCGCCAAAGCTTGTCACACGCAGAGTAGATTTATGCTTAACTAATTTGATGCTAAGTCACATTAAATCCAGTCACTTTAGGGCAGTGGATGGAGAGAGGCTTCGCATGTAAAATGGACCCCTGGACAAATCTACAGCAGCAGAGTGGGAAGAAAAAAGAGGCAGAAAGACTTAGCCTAATTGGATTTTAATCTGAATTCATGCAATTGGGGGATTTGGGGGTCATTCTCCATGGGCAAGATTATTCTATTTTCTGCAGAGATCGTCCTCACTCTACTGAAGGGTAGAATGATTTGAAGACCATAACTGTGGCCAAACAGGATCAAACAGATAGTCTATTTACCCCCGTTTCCTGTCTCCAACAACAGCAGTGCCTGATATTTCAGAGGAAAGCAGAAGATTCTCTTCCCTTACTGGTCAGGATCTTGCTTCCTTCTTCATCTCCAAGATAGACAAGATCCGCCTCGACATCGCTTCCCACTCCTCTCCTCTTCCTACTCCCTCCCCTCTCCCCCTCCTGTCCTCCTTCCCTCCCACCTCCCTTGAGGAAATCTTCTCCCTGCTCTCCTTCTCAAACCCTTCCACTTGCCCCTTGACCCCATCCCCTCCCGCCTCCTGACCTCCATTGTTCCCAGAGTTGCCCCTTCCCTCCTGCAAATCATCGACCTCTTCCTCTCTACTGGCTCCTTCCCATCCGCCTTCAAGCACGCCACTGTCTCCCCATTCTCAAAAAGTCCACTCTTGACCCCTCTCACCCTTCCAGCTACATCCTGTCTCACTCCTTCCTTTTGCTTCCAAGCTTCTTGAACGTGTCGTCTACTCCAGCTGCCTCGACTTCCTCTCTGCCAACTCCTCCCTTGACCCCCTCCAATCTGGCTTTCGCCCCCCTCACTCTACTGAACCTGCTCTCGCTAAGATCACCAACGATCTTCTTGTGGTTAAATCTAACCGCCTCTATTCCATTCTTGTCCTCCTTGACCTTGTTGACCACTCACTCTTGCTGCATTCACTTCACTCCCTTGGCTTTATCCTCGACTGGTTCTCCTCCTATCTCTCTGACCGCTCCTTCAATGTTTCTCTTGCCAACTCCACCTCCTCCTCCCTTCCCCTCTCAGTTGGTGTTCCCCAAGGCTCTGTTCTTGGCCCCTCTCCTCTTCTCTATCTATACCCTGTCCCTAGGCAAACTCATTGCCTCCCATGGCTTCCAATATCACCTCTACGTTGATGACACTCAACTCTATCTCTCTACTCCCTCTCTCTCTCCATCTATTCAAGCTTGCCTCACCAGCTGTCTCTCTGACATCTCTACCTGGATGTCTCAAACTCAACATGGCTAAACTGAACTCCTTATCTTCCGCCCTCATCCTTCCTCTCCCCTGTCGATCCTCATCAATGGGGTCACCATCCTTCAGCCCGTAGCTTAGGCTTAATCTTTGACTCACCCCTTTCTTTTAAATCCTACATTGACTCTGTTGCCAAATCCTGTCGCTTCTTCCTCCATAACACTGCTAAGATTTGCCCTTTTCTCTGTCTCCTCTGTCCCTTGTTCATGCCCTGGTCATCTCTCGCCTCGATTACTGTAACCTCCTTCTCACTGGCCTCCCCCGCTCTCCCCTTTCTCCCCTTATCTTCGTCCAAAACTCTGCTGCCAGGATCATCCACCTCACCCGTCGCTTCGACCATGTGCAGCCCCTCCTCTCCTCTCCTCTCTTCACTGGCTCCCCCTTCCTGAATGAATCCTGCACAAGCTCCTAGTCTTCACCTATAAAGCTTTTCACAACCTTGCTCCCCCCCTACTCTCTGCACCAATTTCCCTCTGTACTCCAGTCTGTGAACTCTGCTCCTCCTATCTCCCCTCTCTCGCCCTCCCACGCCTCCCCTGCTTTCCTAACCGCCTTCGTCCCTTCTCCCTAGCTGCCCCCCATGTCTGGAACTCCCTCCCTGCCCACATCCGCCTCGCCCCCTCCCTTCGTACCTTCAAATCCCTCATCAAGACCCACCTCTTCTGCTCTGCCCTCCCCTCTCCTAACTCCTGCTGATACCCTCCATCCAGTACAATCTGTTACCTAAGGTCTGTGTACTCATATCCTCACCACACGGACCAACCAGCCATCATTCTCGATGTAACCAAGCCAAGCGCGTGCACCTGGGACCTCGCATCCTCATGAATGTTACACTCCTTGTCTCTCCCTCTGTTCCCTTTCCTTTGTCCCCGTCTCCCAGATTGCACCTGCCTAGGGCAGGGACCGTGTCTATTCAATTACTTTGTAAAGCGCCAGGTACATTGCTGGCACTATATAAATGTTTGCTAATAAAATAATAATAATAATAATAATAATAAAGATTCTCCTTCCCCCTCCCCCAATCAAGCAGATGTGGGATAATCTGCTTCCTACAGAGGTATCCTCTTGACCCCTCACAGTTAGAGACTGGCTTTACACCTGTGAAAAGGAAGCTCTCTCTCCAGGAAATCTGCTAAATTACACATGGCGGGCTTGCATCCGAACAGACCTTTCCAACATTTCATTAGGCCTCATACTGTGAGTTCCTCATTTCAATTCTCCGATTAGGAGACTGAGGATATAGAATCTGCTCAAAGCAATCAACATGCTTGCAGGGTCAGGGAAAAACTCCAGGAGCCTGAACTCCAAGTCCTTTGCCTCATCTCTAAGCCACACTCCCTGTTTTGCAGGGCTAATACTGCATGCATCTATCTGTCCACAACAAAACACTGCCGGGAAAAGCTTGCTCCAGTACAACAGCAACTGGGTAGTGGAGGTGTGAGGGAATAAAGCAGTTTGCAAAAACGACGCAGTAGAGTAAAAGGAAGATGAGCAGACATTATGTGGATAAAGATTTTGCTATTCTTTCAGGTCGTGCAGTATGGAAAAATCCTGTATTGGTACAAAACTTTTTCTTTCATATTATGGTGAGCTTTCTGGCCAATACACCAACAATACCAAATAAGAGGTCTATTTACCTCCCTGCACCTGAGCCTCCAAGTCAATACATGGAAAGTAAAACCAATCTCCAAGAAAGACACACTGTGCCACACACCCCTAGCATACCTCCCACCAGTCCCTATTCTGGAGGAACAGTCCCTCTTTGGGTGCTGAATCCCACTGTCCTTCTTTCAGGGGTCACAGTCCCTCTTTCAGGAGAGAGATGAAAAGGCCCATATTCAAGCCTTAGGCACCTCTTTCCTGGTTGCCTTCCAGGAAAAGCACTTAAGAGGACAAAGGGGAGATGATAGAATGACAAGAAACAAAGGGTATTTGAAGCAACAGCCCCCAACTCACAGTTTTTAGCACAATCAACCTCACAAATGGGCAGGCATTCTCCCCTGCAGTGCTCCTCCCCCTGAGCTGGATTTAGGGGCAAACAACATAGGCACCTGCCTAGGGCTGAGGGGGGGGGAAAGCAGATTTTGGTTGGTTGGAAGCTTCTGTTCTCGGCCTGCGCCTGTCCGGCCATGGCACTCCCTCCCCCCATCTGCAGCCTCCCCCACACCACCTGCAGCCTGGAGGGAGTGGGAACCTTCCCTATCCATCCCCACCTGGAAAAACCTTGTTCCACCCCGAACCCCCTGCAAACGTGCTCTGCGGTGGTGCTGAGCACAAGGCAGGGGAGGGGAGGGAGGGAGAGCCTGAGTTACCTCGGGGCACTAAAATCCTAAATCTGACCCTGACCCTCCTCCACCTCTGAGAAGCGGCTGCTCCTTGAACTTTCGTCCGCAACTCTATGGTGCTGTATGCAAGCGAGGCTGTATACAACATAATTGATGGGCCATGGCCGCCACACATCAGCCCAGATTTGCCCGCACGGTGGGCCCGCAATGTCCCTGGACTACGCCATGAGTGGCAAGTGGGTGGTGATCATGTGGCGGGTGGGGGCTAACATCTGGTGGACCCCTAATAAATTGGCAGCGAACACCCACTAAACACCCATCCGGTGTGGGCTAGCATCTCGTTTGTTTTTACCCTAAGCTGAATGAGAAGCAGGAGAGGTTCTGTCCCTGTTTGTGTACTTGGTATGCTGGGAAAGGGGTGCATGCGTGTGCATGTAAGTGCATCAGGAAGCATTATTTGCTGAGGGATGGAGCTTGTCTGTCTTTGGCCTCTCAAAACGTTGGGAGGTATGCCCGGGGCTTTCCAAAACTAAACACAGGGACGTAGCGAGGTGGGAATAGCGCAGAAGATAGAATGGGCCCACTGCGGGGACAATCCACTCCAGCGTACATATGCATTCTACAGGCATGTGCCCTCCCCCCACACGTGCCCAGGTGCGACTGCACCTGTTACAGCCATGCCTCTACCTAAACACCATATGAATTGAATAAGTTTAACCAGCGGTTGTTAATTTTCAACACACACACACACACACATGGGTGTATGTAACAAAGGTACAAGGTACACAAACACCAAGGTAAATAGCATTTTAGGACAGTATTTTTTTTTCTTCTTCCCATGGGATACACTAAATTGTCACAATCTGAGGAGTCTCTACGAGTCCAAGTGCTACAGAATTATGGTGAAACAACAAACTCACAGCAAGATTCAACGGTTCAAAAGAATGTTTCTGGGCTGGCTACAGGGATGGCCGGGTGAAATTCTCTGGCCCGCAATGCACAGGAGGTTAGATTAGGCGACTGTAGTAGCTCCGTCTGATATTAACATCTATGAATAATGTCAGAGGGCTGGAAGGCACTCTCTTCATGAGTCAGTAAGCAAAATATAAGGAATGACCACATTAATAATTTTTTCCCCAAGAACCATTATCAGACGAATACTACCAAAGCCTGCAGAAAGAAAATAATGGTTCTTTGTGACAAGAAGAGCAATATAGAAACAATAGATCTAAGCACATAAATGGAAGGCAGCGGGTGGTCCTATCCGTTACAGTTAAATAAACACCCGTGGTTATGCTGCAACGTCATTCTGAGGTGGAACAGCATGTTCTGTGTTTATGCTGTCACCCTAGGGACTTTGACTGACAGGGGTAGCAGTAGAAGCAAGTGAAGCTTTAACTGACCAGGCAGTGAGAGGGGTCTGTGCGGTGTTTTGGGAAGAAATCTCACCTACTTGGTAAGTGTTGGCTGCCGCAGCATTTGATATTTTTCTTGAGTTCTGGAGGATAAGCGCCTCCTGTTTCGGTATGAACATCTATCCTGCTCCCCCTCAAGCCCACCACACACTTGCTAGTACTCACTGGTAGCTTTCTCCCTTTCAAAATGACAGCTGGAGAAAGAGGTGGAGCCAGGGCTGGGCTAGT
The DNA here is from genome assembly GCA_003113815.1 of Sphenodon punctatus. Classification (NCBI taxonomy): domain Eukaryota; kingdom Metazoa; phylum Chordata; class Lepidosauria; order Sphenodontia; family Sphenodontidae; genus Sphenodon; species Sphenodon punctatus. The sequence goes on along the minus strand of QEPC01004358.1, from coordinate 1,002,057 downwards.
CTGGCCTGTGAGCTCAGCTGTGTGAAATCCCCCATTCCAGATGGGTTAGGGGTGGCGTGCATTGCAGAGGACAGTTTATGTTTCCCATGAGCAATACACATCAATGTTTGTTGCTGTAGAATTTCATTCTTTTGTTTTCAGCCCAGATCTCCAATTTATGACTGTCATTTTGAATTTTAACCCTATCCTCTAGGGAGTTTGCAATTCCTCCCAGCCTTCTATCATCAGCAAATTTGATACGAGTATTGTCCATGTCTTATCTAATTTCTCTGTCTCTGACACAGGGATTATAATCCCCCTTGTTTCCCATCCTTTGCAGTCCTGGGTGTTTCTGAACAAACATCCATGCAGCACCTGACACAGGGCCTTCTACCTTTGAGCTATCTTGGCATCCTCAGGCCCTACCTCAATATATAAAATAAATTGGTTAGTGTCTCCACTTGGACAATGGGACAAGCTGCCTAGGGAGGTCCTAGGCTCTCCATCACTAGAGGTTTTCAAAAAGGACTGGGCAGCCATCTATCAGGGATGTTGTAGCTGTAGTCATCCTGCATCTAAGCAGGGGGTTGCAGTAGATTCTTGAGGTCCCTTCCATGAATCTTAAGATTCTATTATTCTATAGTCAGAACAGTCAAACAATGAAATCCCACTGGGTGAAAACTGCCCTTCCCTATAATGATAACCAAAGCCCCATTGCACTCCTCGCCTCTCTGAGAAGGTGAAGTTTCCTTCTGCGCATTTCCCTTTGTAGAGAGACATTTCATCAAGATCCTGGCTTGCAGCAATGGCTTCTCTCTGCTAATTGACTTTTGCTTTCCTGCCATGTTAGAACGTTCGTCTCTGAAATGTGTGGTTTGGAAGAGAACATAAAGAGGCCCCTATAATTAAACAGGGCTTGCCCTCAAAGAGGCAGATCTGTTCCATTTACTGTAGCAATGCAGCAGTAATAAAACTGTTTGCTGCCATGAGGGATTTGATGTAACGTTAAAGCCAACAGCCAGAGCACAAACACAAAAGGCCTGAATTTCAAGGGGGCAGTCGCTCCCTTTATTTTAAAGGTATTTTTGGAAGTCTGGTTCTGACTCCGAGTGCTGTACAGGAATGCCATGGGCATCAGAGAGGCAGCAGGTTCTAGACCAGGCGTAGGTAACCTCAGGCCCGTGGTTATGTGACCCCATTCCAGTTCCTGATCTAGGTCCTACCCTGAAGCACTGTAAGAATGAGCTCAGTGTAAGAGAGCAGAGATCAGGGTATGCACACAAGGGTATGGGATAGATTCATGGCACAGGTCCATAATCTGGACCCTCCTCTTCCTAAGCACCACCTCTAAACCCTCCCCCCCAACTTCTATGGGTGTCCCTTGGAGCTTGTACTAATTTTCAAAGTGGCCACTCGTTGGGAAGGAAAAGGTTCCCCACCCTAGCCTAGACAGTGGGGAACCAGAATCTGCTCCCAGCCCTGTCTCTGACCTACCATGCCACCTTGGACACATTGCTTCAATTCCCACCTGTAAAAGGTCTGCCCTAGCTTGCTCCCTGCATGGGGGGGTCTGTGCCTTAGTTTTGGGGTTGACACCTATGCAAATTTTTAAGGAACGAAAAATACACGTTGCAGGGCCTGCATTGTTGCATTAGGCACCAATGCAGGGCCTGCAACATGTAATTTTCATAAGTGTTCCTTAAAAATTTGCATAGGTGGCAACCCTACTCAGTTTCCCCCTGCAAACAGGCACGTCTCTCAGAGTTATCCATTTAACTTTCTTTCAGCTCTCGGGCAGGGACCGTGTCTATCTTATTCTTTGTAAAGCACCAGGTACATCGCTGGCACTATATAAATGCTTATAATAAAATAATAATAATAATAATTTCACAGTTTTGAAACACTGCCCCGTCAACCGCAGGGCTCCATCCAAGGCTCATCTGGCAGTGGACTCTCTTAGCAAATCATAGCCACAAACATAAGCAAGTCTTTCAAACATAAAACAGCCACATCCTCTACGCCAGGGATGGCCTCCCAGGTCCATTCCCCCCTGTCTGGCAGTGACACCTTCCACAAACCCTCTCTAGGCTTCCCTAGTGTTCTCTCCTGCTAGGTGCTCAGCCTGAGCCAAGCCTTACATGCACAAAGCTTCTGGTCACCTGACTAGCCCCAACTAATCCTGGGCTTAAGCCCTTGAACTGAGGCCGCTTGCACACTAGACAGGAAGGGGAGGGGAAAACGTCTGTGACACGAAATCACATCAGGGGGATCATGTGACGTTCCGCTCGTGTGCAGCAGCATTTACATTTAGCCCGTTTATGCCGTGATTTCAGTGACGGGAGACAGGGCTCACGTTGAAAACCCTGTGCACACGAGCGGAACTTCACGTGATCCTCCTGACGTGACTGCGACTCACAGCCGTCCCCCAGCCTCCAATCTCGTGTGCAAGCGGCCTGACTTCCTGAGAGCCAGGCAATCACGGCCAGAGGCCTCTTGGAGCAAGTGCAGCAGAGACACTCCAGCTCACCCTACTACACCACCCTTTGTCTGTTTTGATTGTAAGTACTTTGGGGCAGAGACCATCTCTCATGCTCAGACTGGATGCTATTTTCAAAAAAATGGCACCGATGCTGCCCAGCGCCATTTTGGAAAATGGCTGCGCATGCACGGAACAGCCATGTCGGCCATTTTGCACATGAACTGATTTTTTGGGTTAATTTCTTCTTGGTGCGGCCTTGAGAATAGGGTGGCCATACCTCCCCTTTAAAAGAGGATGCTTATGACAAATATATGTTGCTTTTTCATAAGCGTCCTCTTTTAAAGGGGAGGTATGGCCACCCTACTTGAGAAGGCCGTGCTGGGCACTGCGGGGTGCCAGAGCTTAGGAAAAAAAGGTAAGTAAACAAAATACCCTCCTCCTCGCCACTGCGTGGCCCCTCTACCCCCAGCTCTGCCTCCGAGGTCAGAGCACAGGCCAGGGTCTGCCCAATTGGGCCAAAGCAGGCTACAGAAGGCTATCATGTGTTTTGGCCCACCATGACCCAGCCCGGATCGGTGCCCGCCATAACTGGCTGTCATGGCTTCCTGGCATGGTGGGGGTTGGGGTGCTGGGAGCGGCACAGGGCCGCCTGCCTGTCTGTTGTGGCCCTCCCCCAGACCATGCGTTGAGTGGCCATATCTCCCCTTTAAAAGAGGACGCTTATGAAATATACATGTTGCAGGGCTGCATTGGTTCCAGTGCAGCCCTGCACCATGTATTTTTCATAAGTGCCATCTTTTAAAGGGGAGGTATGGCCACTCTATGGCAGGACAGCTTTCTGGGTACAGGCGCTTATGTTCGGTGCCTTGACACAGCCCAGACCGTATCTGCTGTGGATTTCTGCCCCGGGCCTACCGTCACGTGTGTTTTTATCCACCGTCTCTTCTCTCAGGGAGCAGACCTTCCCTAGGCAACCCAGCAGGGGTTCTATTTCCTCTCAGGGAGAGAAAGCTATACACTAAAAGAACCAAGGTAAGGGGTGGGTAAAGGGTTTGATCAGCAATGTCACATCAGTTAACTGGTTTATGTGTCTGTGTGTGGTTCTACTTGGTTTAAATATAAGAAACTAAAAAGTGCCAGACCAATAATCCATCAAGCCTAGTATCCTGTCTCTGACAGTGGATAGCACTGGATAACAAAAGTAAAGTGTAAAAAACAGGGCATATAAGGAATGATCCATCACTTGTTAACAATTTGCAGCTTCCAGTAGTCAGAGGTTTCCTCCACCCCCTGGACATCTTTGCTTAGTCATAGAGGGATCTATCCTACAAGAACATATCTAATCCTGTTATGAACCCAGATATATTGTACTCGGTCAAAACAGCATAATAGTTTGGGCTCAACCCAATGATGGTTTATGAGCTCAGCCCACATGGCAATTAAGTCCTCTACTACCTTGTATCATTCGTAATAAATCCTCAAAAGCTATGGGGAGAACCTTCTTTCTAGTCTGTTTGTTTTGTGCTGTCTCCAATGGGTGGGTGGTTTCCCATGTTTGCATGTGTGTGTTTCACAGGGTAAAGAAGGCTGGGGAGAAAATAAATGGGGGGAAAATAGGTTTAAATGTTCCCAAACTGGCTGTGGGCTCATGAAAAGGTGAGCCCCTGCCCACAACACACTCATTTTTAAATGAGGGACTGCGTTTTCAGTTGACAAAAGTCCCTCTCACAAAGAGAACAGTGGCCGCTCCACATTCCTGGGCTTAGTAGCCTCATAGCTCTGCCCAAGCTTGATGCGCTGATCCTGGAGCCCTGCCAGCTAAAACACACCGTGGACATCCTTGCAAGTCCCAGTGGGCACCTGTTGCTCGGCAACACAGTAGGATTCCACCCTGGAGAATCCCAGGGACTCAAACTGTGTATTTATCACAGTAGCGCCTGCCAGCACAGTTGCAGTTCAGCAGCTGACAGACCTTCTTCTTTTGAATTCCCAAAGGATTAAAACCTTGCATTTAAAAAAAATTAAAAAATTAAAAGGGGTTTTTGTTGCTTTCTTTAAGGACCAGCTCCTCTTGGTGCCCCTGATGGAGGCCAATTTTAAAGGGGACGTAACCACGGAGGTCCATCCATCCCTCACCCACCTGAGTGCCCATCTGAAGGCGGCGTGGGGGCAGGGCTGGCCTCAGGATTTGCGGGACCATGTGGGGCCATGTGCGAATTCTTGGTGCGGGGCCTAATTTGCATAACTAAAATAATGTGTAGGGGCTGACATGGGGCCATGTGTGTCTGCACGTGTTGCACAAGCCTTGGGCTGGCCCTGCCTGGGTGGGTGTGCTCCCGTGACCCATACACTGCCCACACACAGGGCATATGGGAAAAAAAATCTGAGATGCTCCAGGCAGGGGCAGGAGTGGGCGGTGCGTGGACAGAGGGGCACACTCAGTGCACACTCATCTTGGTCCGTTTAAATCCCACCCCCACTCACTCGACGTGCGTGGACGCTCCACTCAGTGCACACAGACCTGCCCCGCAGCCGTGCCCATTTAAAAATGGACTGGGATTACTTTTTGCAACAGCTACAATAAGAAAGGTCCAATGCCATTTCCAAGCGATAGGTCATCTAAGCCAGAGCCCCATCTCACTTAGTCCCAGCCTGCAGCTCTGCCAGCTACTGATGACAGCCCTCAATCTTGACCACAGACCCTGAGATCATTTTTATATGAGCGGGATTTCTCCCGCAGTTCAAACATGCGGCGCTGGGAAACCCCTACGCGGGGCCTTTAGATGCTCCTCCGTGAACCGGAAGTTGCCCAGGCGCCGTTAGGAACAGCAGCGCTATGCGACTTCCGGGTGTTTTGAGACGTGGCATAGATAAGACCTTGATTTTGAGGTCTTGTCTATGCCGCATCTCAAAACACCTGGGAGTTGCATGGCGCTGCTGTTTCTAATGTCGTCCGGGTGACTTCTGGTTCACTGAGGAGCGTCTGAAGCACACACACACCCCCCCCGCAGGAGTTTCCCAGCGATATATGTTTAAACTGCAGGAGAAATCCCGCTCGTATAATAATGGTCTTATGGTGTTTTTAGACAAGGACCTCCCCACCCATCATGCACATTGTAGGGTCGCACTGATACCCTATGCAGCCCTACAACATGCATGATGGGTGGGTGATGGGTGGGAGGCGCTTGTCTAAAAACACCCTTACTTCTGCTAACACCCCTCAGTCCTGACCTGCAGTCTCTCTACTGAAAAATGCTGAACAGATACATCAGTGTAGACAGCGGGGACGGCCTTACCACAGGGTGACCCAGGGTGACTGCCCCGGGCCGTGCTATTTTCTCTACTTCTGGGGGCTCCACAGTGGCCCCTGTTTTAACCAGGGCAGGGAGTGGGTCCACCACACTCTCCCGGCGGCCTCCAAACATCTCTAGGGCTCACAGAGGGTGTTCCCAAGGAGACGGGTCTACCAGGGCCCGGCATTTGATCTTCGCCTTGGGCCCTGCAAATTCTAAGGCTGGTCTTGAGAGCAGAACTGGGAGAAATTTTTTTGGATTGTCTTGTGATTCCCTCCCCGCTCCCCCCCCAAATATGTATTTGTGGTTATCAAAACCCAGAATTCTACGAGGAGAGTTCAGTGGCCAAAAATCTGAAACACAAATGAAAATTTTTTAAGGGAAAACTGAACAGTTTCAATAGAGAACAGGATATTAGCAAGAAAATTTTTGTTTGTGGAAATATGCTCTTTTCCCAACTGAAAAAATCCCCCTCCCCACAACCATTGGAGAATCTTAACTGGCTTCAGAAAACTGCTCAAAACCCCCGTGATGATTAACCTGCTTGAAGGGAATATTATCTTAACACCAGTCACTTAGTGGCTTATTTATGCCCTGCAGCCTGAGGGTTTATTTGGGTCATAATATTTTTAGCCCAATAAATGTTTCTGTAGCTATTATTCACGGGAATGTCTAAACCTAATAACCTCTTGGTTGCAATTAGATCTTGCTGCAATGAGTTCCACAGGCTAATAATGTATTGTGTTAAAAAAGTACTTTATACCCAAAAGGCAATACTTTTTAAAGTGATCACTGGGCGACTTATTATTCCAGTATTAAGCAAAAGGTTACCCAGGAACTTGTGATTTTTCACCTCCACGCCTTTAAAAATTATATATATTATACCTAAATTCACAGTCACACCCCCTCTGCTCCACCCCTCATATTTAGTCTCTTCTCTACGTTTTGTAGTTGTAATAATCTCGCTAATCTGTTTTCATGTAGACGTCTTCCTGCACTTCTGTCATTTACATTGTCTTCTAAACCCTTTCTATTTATTTCTCTCTCCTGCACAATGTGGGATGATCAGAATTAAACAGAGTTGTCAAGCTAATGGCACATCCTTAACTTATAGAGTGGCATTAGACTATATTCAGAATTCTCCTCTTAAATGCCACCGCCAACAGTGTTTGTTTATACTGTCTGCTGGTGAACGCTACCCAGGTATTTCCAATATAATGTGTACCATATTAGGGTTACCAGGTGTGTACCATGATTAGGGTTACAAGGGTTTGACCTTGGGTCTCAGGGTCACCAAGCAGCATCTCTGGGCTCAAGGTTAGTCAACTATCACCTTGCATTTTACCTGCTTTTGCATGAGCTCGAGGAGGAAAAGAGGGTGCTGTGTGGTGTTAGCCAGACTCAGCTGCTGGGGGGAGTTCTTACTTTGGCTGCAGTGAGAGAGGGGATGGGGAAGGAAATGTAATTGAAATTGGCAGCCAGGGGAAGTCACTCACTGGCTCCCGTGGTAGTAATTGCACTGTCCTGCTCTGCTCCTCCTTTAACCTACTGATGCCTGACGAAGGGGGAGAGGAAGCAAGAATCAGCCACAAGAGGACAGCTGGGGGTAGGAGAGCAAAGCAAACTGAGTCTCCTTGCCCTGGGAGTTCCTCAGTACTTGGGGGATGCCCACTTACCCTTACATCCCCCTGCCCCATCTAACCTACTTCTACCTCCTGTTGCAATCTTTTTATTAGCTCAACCTAAATGATCCTTTAAATATGCATAAATTGACAATGACTGATGCAAGCAAATGTATGCAAATTAACACAGTCAGGGCTACCTACCTGAGAGAGGTGGGTAGTCATGATGTCAAGTTTTTAAAGGTGATTTTGCTTTAAAAACAAAACCCCCATGATGATCATTTAGAACAGCTTGTACCATTACAAATGAGGGACAATTATTCAATAGTATGCAATAAGGCTGGGGAATGCAGATAAGACAGCTAAATTTCAAAACTCTGGCTCTGAAGAGCGAGTTCCTCCTGAAGGGATATACTTCAATGGCCAATACTTCAACAAGATGGTAGGACAGTTTGCCCCATTCAGTCAGCTCTTGCACCATGCCTAATGTCCTTCAGGGAACGTAGGAGCGGAGGTTTACTTCCTGTCTTGTTACTTCCTTGCTGGAGGCTTACTTCCTACCACTACCACCATCACAAGGGAGGCATTGCTAAACAGCATAGTGGCACACAGCAAATTTTAGGTAAATGAGCAGTTTGCTAATCTAACCCTGCTGAGCCCTTCTTGCGTGGGTGCTTTCAAATCAGCTCACAGAGCAAACTAGGGCAGATCTTTCTATTCAGTAAAACTCAGCTAAGGATTTGAAACCCACCATGTGGCTTATGGCACCGGAGCTGCACATTCACATTCCTCCACCAGGACAAGATGTATCTAGGTTGGTTTAACCCACCAACATGCATTTTCCCCATGGGGGAATTCAGGGGCTCCCAAATTCTGCCAAACTTGGGGCTGTGCAAAGAACTTGTCAAGGGCCGGAGAAAGTGAATAGGAGAGGTTTGGCATAGAGGTACAGGACCAGGAACATGGGTTCAA
>QEPC01004358.1:945936-988535 GCA_003113815.1 Sphenodon punctatus | reverse complement strand
TTGTGAGGACCATCATATGCACAAAGTTTAAAGAAGATCCATCAGGAAAATAAAATGTTATGACTGTTTTAATGTTAATTGGTTGTGGTCAAAATGCACAGCGTCCTCACGATTTTGATTCATTAATACCTCCTTCCCCTGGATGAGTTGAGTCCCCAAACTTCACAGGATTGGTCCATGAGATCAATAACAACAGCTTCTGAAATATGATACTGATTGGTGCAGCCAAAACCAAGATATTAAGTATTAAAAAATTAGTTCTGCAGCCTTGCACATGCACACTTGAGCTCCTCTCCCCTGTAGGAGAGCTGGGGAAGTTGACTAATCCTTGATAAATAAAAAAAACATAAAAAAAAATAAAAAAGAAAAAAAAGGATTAGTTCGACCTCCGGATATCATAAACCCTAGCAATCAAGGGTTTAGAAATACTGATGCTTTCCCTAAACCTTGATGATAATCTCAAATTTGCGGCATTCAGATGGACAGTTAACACAGGAATTAAGGCTTTAATTCCTATTTAAAAGTCCAGATGAAAATGCCCTTAAAGTCGCCATTTGGCAAGTCTCCGAAGATCAGTGACCCTGCACTGGGAGAGATGTTCACAAGGACACAAATCCTGAAGGGAAAGCCTCCTTTTTGCAGGAATAATGTACAATTGCTGTTCTGTGCCTGCCACACAAACCGTGGGTGTCAGTCTGAGTGCTGCAGCTACAACGATACATGCCTACAATTCCCTCCTGCAGATCAGTGTCCTGTAGGTGTTGTTTCAGTACAGGGAAGGGGCAGCTCAGCACAGCTGAGAATTTTATTTCTTCAGGGAGAAGTTACGCTCTGGTTCTCATGAAAAATTACTATGTAAGATTCTTCCCTGCAATTACAGCATAGAGAGCTTCACTGAAGTCAATGTTCTCATTGACTTCAATGGTGCCAATATTACTAATTTCCTGAGGGTTTGCTTCACTAGTATTTCAGGTTACAGAATGCACTCCCCCCGGCGTACCCTTTCTCCTCAAAGCTAGGATGTTCCTACAAGTCTCTCCTTTAGTGGCACTGCCACTATGATCCAGCAGTGATCACTGTGCATCTTTCTGACAGGCTCAAGCACCTGACATCAGGATGACTCAGAAGCTAAAATTCTTGCATTTTAACACCAAAGTTGCAGTATGTAGTGTTTANATTGTAGGGTCGCACTGATACCCTATGCAACCCTACAACATGCATGATGGGTGGGTGATGGGTGGGAGGCGCTTGTCTAAAAACACCCTTACTTCTGCTAACACACCTCAGTCCTGACCTGCAGTCTCTCTACTGAAAAATGCTGAACAGATACATCAGTGTAGACAGCGGGGACGGCCTTACCACAGGGTGACCCAGGGTGACTGCCCCGGGCCGTGCTATTTTCTCTACTTCTGGGGGCTCCACAGTGGCCCCTGTTTTAACCAGGGCAGGGAGTGGGTCCACCACACTCTCCCGGCGGCCTCCAAACATCTCTAGGGCTCACAGAGGGTGTTCCCAAGGAGACGGGTCTACCAGGGCCCGGCATTTGATCTTCGCCTTGGGCCCTGCAAATTCTAAGGCTGGTCTTGAGAGCAGAACTGGGAGAAATTTTTTTGGGTTGTCTTGTGATTCCCTCCCCGCCCCCCCCCAAATATGTATTTGTGGTTATCAAAACCCAGAATTCTACGAGGAGAGTTCAGTGGCCAAAAATCTGAAACACAAATGAAAATTTTTTAAGGGAAAACTGAACAGTTTCAATAGAGAACAGGATATTAGCAAGAAAATTTTTGTTTGTGGAAATATGCTCTTTTCCCAACTGAAAAAATCCCCCTCCCCACAACCAATGGAGAATCTTAACTGGCTTCAGAAAACTGCTCAAAACCCCCGTGATGATTAACCTGCTTGAAGGGAATATTATCTTAACACCAGTCACTTAGTGGCTTATTTATGCCCTGCAGCCTGAGGGTTTATTTGGGTCATAATATTTTTAGCCCAATAAATGTTTCTGTAGCTATTATTCACGGGAATGTCTAAACCTAATAACCTCTTGGTTGCAATTAGATCTTGCTGCAATGAGTTCCACAGGCTAATAATGTATTGTGTTAAAAAAGTACTTTATACCCAAAAGGCAATACTTTTTAAAGTGATCATTGGGCGACTTATTATTCCAGTATTAAGCAAAAGGTTACCCAGGAACTTGTGATTTTTCACCTCCACGCCTTTAAAAATTATATATATTATACCTAAATTCACAGTCACACCCCCTCTGCTCCACCCCTCATATTTAGTCTCTTCTCTACGTTTTGTAGTTGTAATAATCTCGCTAATCTGTTTTCATGTAGACGTCTTCCTGCACTTCTGTCATTTACATTGTCTTCTAAACCCTTTCTATTTATTTCTCTCTCCTGCACAATGTGGGATGATCAGAATTAAACAGAGTTGTCAAGCTAATGGCACATCCTTAACTTATAGAGTGGCATTAGACTATATTCAGAATTCTCCTCTTAAATGCCACCGCCAACAGTGTTTGTTTATACTGTCTGCTGGTGAACGCTACCCAGGTATTTCCAATATAATGTGTACCATATTAGGGTTACCAGGTGTGTACCATGATTAGGGTTACAAGGGTTTGACCTTGGGTCTCAGGGTCACCAAGCAGCATCTCTGGGCTCAAGGTTAGTCAACTATCACCTTGCATTTTACCTGCTTTTGCATGAGCTCGAGGAGGAAAAGAGGGTGCTGTGTGGTGTTAGCCAGACTCAGCTGCTGGGGGGAGTTCTTACTTTGGCTGCAGTGAGAGAGGGGATGGGGAAGGAAATGTAATTGAAATTGGCAGCCAGGGGAAGTCACTCACTGGCTCCCGTGGTAGTAATTGCACTGTCCTGCTCTGCTCCTCCTTTAACCTACTGATGCCTGACGAAGGGGGAGAGGAAGCAAGAATCAGCCACAAGAGGACAGCTGGGGGTAGGAGAGCAAAGCAAACTGAGTCTCCTTGCCCTGGGAGTTCCTCAGTACTTGGGGGATGCCCACTTACCCTTACATCCCCCTGCCCCATCTAACCTACTTCTACCTCCTGTTGCAATCTTTTTATTAGCTCAACCTAAATGATCCTTTAAATATGCATAAATTGACAATGACTGATGCAAGCAAATGTATGCAAATTAACACAGTCAGGGCTACCTACCTGAGAGAGGTGGGTAGTCATGATGTCAAGTTTTTAAAGGTGATTTTGCTTTAAAAACAAAACCCCCATGATGATCATTTAGAACAGCTTGTACCATTACAAATGAGGGACAATTATTCAATAGTATGCAATAAGGCTGGGGAATGCAGATAAGACAGCTAAATTTCAAAACTCTGGCTCTGAAGAGCGAGTTCCTCCTGAAGAGATATACTTCAATGGCCAATACTTCAACAAGATGGTAGGACAGTTTGCCCCATTCAGTCAGCTCTTGCACCATGCCTAATGTCCTTCAGGGAACGTAGGAGCGGAGGTTTACTTCCTGTCTTGTTACTTCCTTGCTGGAGGCTTACTTCCTACCACTACCACCATCACAAGGGAGGCATTGCTAAACAGCATAGTGGCACACAGCAAATTTTAGGTAAATGAGCAGTTTGCTAATCTAACCCTGCTGAGCCCTTCTTGCGTGGGTGCTTTCAAATCAGCTCACAGAGCAAACTAGGGCAGATCTTTCTATTCAGTAAAACTCAGCTAAGGATTTGAAACCCACCATGTGGCTTATGGCACCGGAGCTGCACATTCACATTCCTCCACCAGGACAAGATGTATCTAGGTTGGTTTAACCCACCAACATGCATTTTCCCCATGGGGGAATTCAGGGGCTCCCAAATTCTGCCAAACTTGGGGCTGTGCAAAGAACTTGTCAAGGGCCGGAGAAAGTGAATAGGAGAGGTTTGGCACAGAGGTACAGGACCAGGAACATGGGTTCAATCCTGACCTGAGCAGCCTTCTTCTCAGATCAGGAAGTGCAGCCTTAGCTATTAGGAAAATAGAGAAGCTGCATTGCAGAGCTCCATTGGTCACGCTTCAGTCACCTTCCATCTTTCTAAATCTGCTGTATTATTTACAAAATCTGGCTATTCTTAGAGTAACTGCTACTCTGCAAGTTCAGCTTAAGTGGTCCCTCAAATTCATTACAAGTCCATCCATGCATCTTGCCCCCCTCCCCAACCATACACACACTACTCTGCTTTTGATTTAATCGTGCTTTCCCTTATAGAAAAACGTTTACAGCATCTATATCTACAGGTAAGACCTTCCTGTTTGTAAAGGCATTTGGTGGGTAGGGATTGGGGGTTTGGTGGGTGAGTTTTGGGTAGGGGTGTTGGATTTGGGGAATAGGGAAGATGGTATTGAGTGGGTGTTGTGGGGGGGGGAGGGTTTTGGAGGGGGTAGTTTTTGTATTTTACTGTTCTTTCTGGTTTGTGAGCTGCCTGCAGCCTATGGGAAGAACGGAATAAAATTTGATTAAATAAATATCCTCTTGCCACTGTTTTTCCCTCCCCACCTGCACCCCACTGTTGAGAATAAAGCATGTTAGGGTGTTTTCACATGGACAAAGTAATCCTTGATAGAATCAGAACTTATTATCTAGTATTCACAAACTCCTGTTTGTTTAGACAGACCTTTTAATGCTAGATAACGTTATCCTTGATAGTCTGTGTGAACACAACCTTAATCAGGAATTAGAGTCTCCAGGATGAATTTCAATCCCATGATGTTTTTTGTCTGTGCTCAGTGCACTGATTTCTGGGATTGAAGAAAATCTGATTTTCTTCATTTTTCTGATTTCTGAGTTGAAGAAAATGGAAACTCATCCCTTTGTTCTGTGGGTATTTAAACTTGGCGCTACGCAATGCATTGCAGAACAATGATGGAGGTAATACGATTGCTCCATAGTCATGTGCCCCTATCTACTGTAGAGCAGGAAAATGCCCAGAGAGGATGTCAGGTCTTTACGCTGGACTCTGGCTTTAATCAAGGATAACCAAAACAAAAAACTTAAGCTTAAAAAAACCTTAAATGCACAAGAGTTTTCTTAAAATACAAAAACCCCCATAAACTCAGTACAATTACAATTCAAAAGCCTTCCACTCCATACATTGCAACAAAACATAAACGCCAAAAAACAAATAAATTATTTCAGAATTTGAGCAATATTTAATATTTTAGGACATTAACATACATGTAATATATGTATTAATTCCTTACCATACATACTTTTATTCATTTTAATCAATAACTAAACTTTCACATTTTTCCATTATTAAACTTTAGTTTATTATCACAATTCAACAAGGAACAATTTTTTCAGAGTGCATTAAGTCTGTTTCTACAGAACTTCATTCTGTAGAATGAATTGTATAATGTTGTCTACACCCACATTCTTAACTTCATTGTATGAACTGTATACAATTTGTATACATGTAAATAACAGACTTAATGCACTCTGAAAAAATTGTTCCTTGTCAAATTGGTATGGTAAGGAATTAAGTACTTATGTTCCATGTATGTTGTTGTCCTAAAATATTAAATATTGCTCAAATTCTGAAATAGTTTCTATGTTTTTTGGTGTTTATGTTTTGTTGCAATGTATGGAGTGGAAGGTTTTTTTAATTGCAATTGTACTGAGTTNATTGATACCACATTCCACCTCTTTGAAATTCTTCATGGGCTACAAATTTAGGCTCTTTGTTGGAAGTGGGGGTGGCGGGAATAACAACACACTCAGCAGTTTGGGGATTTCCTGATTAGTGTAGTTTCCTAGGCTACAGCGATTTTTAGCAAAATCTGCAATAAGAGGGGAGATGAGGCTAAAAACGTGTAAGGATGTGTATTAAAAACTGGCGGTCTTTCATGGGGGAATCAGAGGGTGTTTTTAAACAAGGAAGGCTTGGTGGGGGCAGTCCGTGGCTGAGTGTCACAGCTGCAGAGCAGCCGGTCAGGTGGAGTGCGTGGGGAGGGATTTTAACGGGCGGCTCGCAGCATGGCTACCCCGGCAGCTGCCTCGCATTCTGGCGTGGCTGGCCGCCCCAGTTCATACGGGCAAGGCTGCATGGCCGCTTGTCCCTGCACGGCACACTGGATTTCTCGGCAGTATGCCGCATAAGTGGCCATGAGAGGGTGCTGCTTTCAGAGAGGCAGCTGAATGCTTGGCTCCTGGGTGGCCATGCATGGTAGCATCTCTTTTTAAAAAAACACTCAGAGTCCGACTGTGTTGTGGGGAGATCTTGGGTTAAACGCCCTTGCCAGTATAGCTCTCTGCTCTTTCACACTGTTTCCAGTCCAACAAGGTCACTGCTCTCATGCAGGCCACCCTTCTTGTGGCTCCCTCTCCTTTGCAACCCACAGAAACATACATTTAAAAATACTTGAGCCATAAAAATCAAGTCATGGGTCTGTTTCCATGGTACAGGCAAGCCTTGTTAATTTACACTTCCTTTCCCTGCTGGCAACACAATCTCTTCTCTTAGGGTGTTTTCAAATGTGATGTTGGCCTACATTGCCAAGCATTGCCCACCCGTGTTACTTTTCCCACACCAGATGTTGGTACGGAATACATCCCGGCTGTGGTGGCAGCTAGCCCGGGCTGTGACTCGGGAAAGTCTCCAAGTCACAGCCTGCGCTAGCCTCCCCCCACGGCCGGGATCCGACCACCCGACCAGGAGTAAAGCAAGCTTTCACATTTGAAAGCCCACTTTACTGGACCCAGTCTGGAGTCCCTGCCAGTTTTGGGCACCATGGTGACCATCATTGGCTGTCATGGCCACCCGTCATGGAGGGGGCAGGTCATTGGGCGCAGGGGCGGGCCAGGTGGACGCACATCCATGCGTCTCCCTGCAGGACCCGGCTCCCATCACGTTATAGTTCAGGGGCCTGGCAGGATCCCAGCCATGGTAGCAGCCCCTCTCCAGAGGGGGTAAGTCCATGATGGCACCCAAACACTGTCACGTTTGAAAACACCCCTAGCTGTGCACTGATTTGTGAGAAAGCAACAGAATTGTAAGATGCTGCTGAGAAATGTGGAACATGGCTCTCAGTAAGGCTGAGTTTTGACCCTGAGACTCCTATAGGCCAAAATGCGAGTCTCAAGGTCAAGCCGCGAGAAGTGGCAACCCACACCTGACCCCAATACCCTTCGTTTTGAGAGCAGTTGCTTATTTTAGTAAAAAGCATTTTCTGTTGCTTGCAAATCTGGCACACTTTATCGTGTGAGCTTTCTACTTGTTTTTCACCAGAAATAAAGGATGATGAAACTGAGGTAACAGAGTTAAACCGAAAAGGAGCTCAGTCCCACAGCATGACTCTTTTTCCTTTGTATTCCTCCTTCTGGGCTTCTCTTGTGCACTGCATTCTATGTTTGAACTATGGGAAGTTGAGATGAGGCAGAACATTGCCAAGAACAATCTCAGAAAAATCCTGAGTTGTTTTTCTTTTTAAATTGAAATGTTGAGGTAGGAGTGGGGCATTTACCCATGTTCCTTTGAGGTTCAAGTTTTTGGCTACAGCCAGGAACTTTACCTTTTAAAAAAAAACAAATAATGTTGTTTGTTTATTTTGTAAGTGAAAGCTGAGATGTTCTTAGGGTCGCATGACTCCAAAACCTGTGGGTTCAGGCAAACACTACATACTGCAACTTTGGTGTTAAAATGCAAGAATTTTAGCTTCTGAGTCATCCTGATGTCAGGTGCTTGAGCCTGCCAGAAAGATGCACAGTGATCACTGCTGGATCATAGTGGCAGTGCCACTAAAGGAGAGACTTGTAGGAACATCCTAGCTTTGAGGAGAAAGGGTACGCCGGGGGGAGTGCATTCTGTAACCTGAAATACTAGTGAAGCAAACCCTCAGGAAATTAGTAATATTGGCACCATTGAAGTCAATGAGAACATTGACTTCAGTGAAGCTCTCTATGCTGTAATTGCAGGGAAGAATCTTACATAGTAATTTTTCATGAGAACCAGAGCGTAACTTCTCCCTGAAGAAATAAAATTCTCAGCTGTGCTGAGCTGCCCCTTCCCTGTACTGAAACAACACCTACAGGACACTGATCTGCAGGAGGGAATTGTAGGCATGTATCGTTGTAGCTGCAGCACTCAGACTGACACCCACGGTTTGTGTGGCAGGCACAGAACAGCAATTGTACATTATTCCTGCAAAAAGGAGGCTTTCCCTTCAGGATTTGTGTCCTTGTGAACATCTCTCCCAGTGCAGGGTCACTGATCTTCGGAGACTTGCCAAATGGCGACTTTAAGGGCATTTTCATCTGGACATTTAAATAGGAATTAAAGCCTTAATTCCTGTGTTAACTGTCCATCTGAATGCCGCAAATTTGAGATTATCATCAAGGTTTAGGGAAAGCATCAGTATTTCTAAACCCTTGATTGCTAGGGTTTATGATATCCGGAGGTCGAACTAATCCTTAGTGTCCGTGTGAACGACTATCAAGGATTAGTCAACTAATCAAGGATTAGTCAACTTCCCCAGCTCTCCGACAGGGGAGAGGAGCTCAAGTGTGCATGTGCAAGGCTGCAGAACTAATTTTTTAATACTTAATATCTTGGTTTTGGCTGCACCAATCAGTATAATATTTCAGAAGCTGTTGTTATTGATCTCATGGACCAATCCTGTGAAGTTTGGGGACTCAACTCATCCAGGGGAAGGAGGTATTAATGAATCAAAATCGTGAGGACGCTGTGCATTTTGACCACAACCAATTAACATTAAAACAGTCATAACATTTTATTTTCCTGATGGATCTTATTTAAACTTTGTGCATATGATGGTCCTCACAATGTAGCTCAAGCTGTTTCCTCAAAATTGGGGGTTCAGCAGTCCTCTGTTTATAATGGAGAGTGATTGTGCATTTAAGTTTCAGGCAGCAATAGCTTAAATGCACGTTGTGAGGACCATCATATGCACAAAGTTTAAAGAAGATCCATCAGGAAAATAAAATGTTAGGACTGTTTTAATGTTAATTGGTTGTGGTCAAAATGCACAGCGTCCTCACGATTTTGATTCATTAATACCTCCTTCCCCTGGATGAGTTGAGTCCCCAAACTTCACAGGATTGGTCCATGAGATCAATAACAACAGCTTCTGAAATATGATACTGATTGGTGCAGCCAAAACCAAGATATTAAGTATTAAAAAATTAGTTCTGCAGCCTTGCACATGCACACTTGAGCTCCTCTCCCCTGTCGGAGAGCTGGGGAAGTTGACTAATCCTTGATTAGTTGACTAATCCTTGATAGTCGTTCACACGGACACTAAGGATTAGTTCGACCTCCGGATATCATAAACCCTAGCAATCAAGGGTTTAGAAATACTGATGCTTTCCCTAAACCTTGATGATAATCTCAAATTTGCGGCATTCAGATGGACAGTTAACACAGGAATTAAGGCTTTAATTCCTATTTAAATGTCCAGATGAAAATGCCCTTAAAGTCGCCATTTGGCAAGTCTCCGAAGATCAGTGACCCTGCACTGGGAGAGATGTTCACAAGGACACAAATCCTGAAGGGAAAGCCTCCTTTTTGCAGGAATAATGTACAATTGCTGTTCTGTGCCTGCCACACAAACCGTGGGTGTCAGTCTGAGTGCTGCAGCTACAACGATACATGCCTACAATTCCCTCCTGCAGATCAGTGTCCTGTAGGTGTTGTTTCAGTACAGGGAAGGGGCAGCTCAGCACAGCTGAGAATTTTATTTCTTCAGGGAGAAGTTACGCTCTGGTTCTCATGAAAAATTACTATGTAAGATTCTTCCCTGCAATTACAGCATAGAGAGCTTCACTGAAGTCAATGTTCTCATTGACTTCAATGGTGCCAATATTACTAATTTCCTGAGGGTTTGCTTCACTAGTATTTCAGGTTACAGAATGCACTCCCCCCGGCGTACCCTTTCTCCTCAAAGCTAGGATGTTCCTACAAGTCTCTCCTTTAGTGGCACTGCCACTATGATCCAGCAGTGATCACTGTGCATCTTTCTGGCAGGCTCAAGCACCTGACATCAGGATGACTCAGAAGCTAAAATTCTTGCATTTTAACACCAAAGTTGCAGTATGTAGTGTTTGCCTGAACCCACAGGTTTTGGAGTCATGCGACCCTAAGAACATCTCAGCTTTCACTTACAAAATAAACAAACAACATTATTTGTTTTTTTTTAAAAGGTAAAGTTCCTGGCTGTAGCCAAAAACTTGAACCTCAAAGGAACATGGGTAAATGCCCCACTCCTACCTCAACATTTCAATTTAAAAAGAAAAACAACTCAGGATTTTTCTGAGATTGTTCTTGGCAATGTTCTGCCTCATCGCAACTTCCCATAGTTCAAACATAGGATGCAGTGCACAAGAGAAGCCCAGAAGGAGGAATACAAAGGAAAAAGAGTCATGCTGTGGGACTGAGCTCCTTTTCGGTTTAACTCTGTTACCTCAGTTTCATCATCCTTTATTTCTGGTGAAAAACAAGTAGAAAGCTCACACGATAAAGTGTGCCAGATTTGCAAGCAACAGAAAATGCTTTTTACTAAAATAAGCAACTGCTCTCAAAACGAAGGGTATTGGGGTCAGGTGTGGGTTGCCACTTCTCGCGGCTTGACCTTGAGACTCGCATTTTGGCCTATAGGAGTCTCAGGGTCAAAACTCAGCCTTACTGAGAGCCATGTTCCACATTTCTCAGCAGCATCTTACAATTCTGTTGCTTTCTCACAAATCGGCGCACAGCTAGGGGTGTTTTCAAACGTGACGGTGTTTGGGTGCCATCATGGACTTACCCCCTTTGGAGAGGGGCTGCTACCATGGCTGGGATCCTGCCAGGCCCCTGAACTAGAACGTGATGGGAGCCGGGTCCTGCAGGGAGACGCATGGATGTGCATCCACCTGGCCCGCCCCTGCGCCCAATGACCTGCCCCCTCCATGACGGGTGGCCATGACAGCCAATGATGGTCACCATGGTGCCCAAAACTGGCAGGGACTCCAGACTGGGTCCAGTAAAGTGGGCTTTCAAATGTGAAAGCTTGCTTTACTCCTGGTCGGGTGGTCGGATCCCGGCCGTGGGGGGAGGCTAGCGCAGGCTGTGACTTGGAGACTTTCCCGAGTCACAGCCCGGGCTAGCTGCCACCACAGCCGGGATGTATTCCGTACCAACATCTGGTGTGGGAAAAGTAACACGGGTGGGCAATGCTTGGCAATGTAGGCCAACATCACATTTGAAAACACCCTAAGAGAAGAGATTGTGTTGCCAGCAGGGAAAGGAAGTGTAAATTAACAAGGCTTGCCTGTACCATGGAAACAGACCCATGACTTGATTTTTATGGCTCAAGTATTTTTAAATGTATGTTTCTGTGGGTTGCAAAGGAGAGGGAGCCACAAGAAGGGTGGCCTGCATGAGAGCAGTGACCTTGTTGGACTGGAAACAGTGTGAAAGAGCAGAGAGCTATACTGGCAAGGGCGTTTAACCCAAGATCTCCCCACAACACAGTCGGACTCTGAGTGTTTTTTTAAAAAGAGATGCTACCATGCATGGCCACCCAGGAGCCAAGCATTCAGCTGCCTCTCTGAAAGCAGCACCCTCTCATGGCCACTTATGCGGCATACTGCCGAGAAATCCAGTGTGCCGTGCAGGGACAAGCGGCCATGCAGCCTTGCCCGTATGAACTGGGGCGGCCAGCCACGCCAGAATGCGAGGCAGCTGCCGGGGTAGCCATGCTGCGAGCCGCCCGTTAAAATCCCTCCCCACGCACTCCACCTGACCGGCTGCTCTGCAGCTGTGACACTCAGCCACGGACTGCCCCCACCAAGCCTTCCTTGTTTAAAAACACCCTCTGATTCCCCCATGAAAGACCGCCAGTTTTTAATACACATCCTTACACGTTTTTAGCCTCATCTCCCCTCTTATTGCAGATTTTGCTAAAAATCGCTGTAGCCTAGGAAACTACACTAATCAGGAAATCCCCAAACTGCTGAGTGTGTTGTTATTCCCGCCACCCCCACTTCCAACAAAGAGCCTAAATTTGTAGCCCATGAAGAATTTCAAAGAGGTGGAATGTGGTATCAATAATTTTAAGGGACATATTGCTAGTGCCAGCAATGTTCCTTTAGCAAATTTTAGCATACATATTGATCAGTCAGAGCTGATGACTCCGAGTATCATTCTGCCAAATCTCCCTACCCACGTACCCAAAAATGGAGATGCCACTCAAATTTCACAGCACTCCGAACACTTCTGCTTCAAAACAACTCCTAGCAGCCCCAACTTTGGCACAGTAAGAACATCTTTGAATCAATGTGATCAACCAATCTATGGCCCTTTTCAAGTGGGCCATGGCCGCAGGGGTGGAATCATTGTGCACACAGTGGGGATTGGGGGGGGGGGCAAGTGCACACAGGCAAACACCAATCCCCACCCCCCCCAGGGAGC
The DNA here is from genome assembly GCA_003113815.1 of Sphenodon punctatus. Classification (NCBI taxonomy): domain Eukaryota; kingdom Metazoa; phylum Chordata; class Lepidosauria; order Sphenodontia; family Sphenodontidae; genus Sphenodon; species Sphenodon punctatus. Next base: position 976,100 of record QEPC01004358.1, on the reverse strand, counting down.
AATCTTCGTTTGGGCCAATTGCTCTGTGTGCGGGCGATGGGTCACTAGGGGTGGGCACTTGGATTAAATCTATAACTGCTCTTAACGGGCAGCTATGGATTAATCTGTACCAGGTAAAGGATGGGGAAATGCCTTAAACCTTCCCTTTTCCTAACATGACCTCTGACCCCACGGAATTTTGTGGGGGCAGGAGGCACATCAGGAAAAGGGCAGAGAAGTGGCTTAACCACACCCCTTTCCTGAAGTGACCCAACCGTACAGAGCACAGTAAAGTCACAGCATTCAGTAGGGACAGGGCCACCTGCATTAAAGATTGGGTACAGAAGATTGCAGCTGTGTCAGAAACGGATTTGGGTGAATCTCAAATCAGCCAGGCTTGGATCGGGCCTGATTTTGGAGCCCATGTAGAGCTCGAGTGAACATCTCTATAGAGAACAGGAATATTGGATCACTTTGGGAATTAGTACAAGCTCTGAAGACCGCACAGAAGTTGGGGCAAGAGTGATTAAGCGATATGCTCGGGGTGAGGGAAGGAAGAGAAGGGTTCAGATTATGGCTCTCTGCCATGGATCCATCCCCTATCCTTGGGTGCATGCCCTCATCCCTACTTCCTTTTCCCGAGCTCAGTCTTTCAGTGCTTGAGAGTAGAAACTGGAGCCAAAGGCCAGATCCAGGAACTGCAAAGGGGCCAAATAAACACTAGCCATGGGACACATCTGGCGCCTGAGGTCTCCCACTTCTGTTACAAAGATTAGGATGAGACCTTCATTAAGGGTAGGGTTGCCATATATGCAAAGTTTTAGAGGGCACTTATGAGAAATACAGGTTGCAGGGCTGCATTGGAGCCAATACAGCCCCTGCAACCTATATTCCTCATAAGTGCCCTCTAAAATTTACATATATGGCAACCCTAATTAAGGGCAGATTATCCCACATCTGCTTAGTCTGAAGCATCAGGTACTGGGCACTATTTTTTTTTTTTTTAATTCAAGTTTTATTTAACAACAACAAAGAAGAAAAAAAGAATAAAACAAACCTACCAATATCATCATGTTCCTGTATCACTAATACACAATTGCGTTTTTCATTCTTTCACCTACAACTTCCCCAACCCTACCCCACCCTATTTATCGCGCTGCCGGCCAAACAGTCTCTTTTGTTTATCTTTCTCATTAGGGTTCAAATGCTGCTTAGTCTTGCTTTATAAATCCAATAGGAAAGCCTGCTGCTTCCCCAAGTTCTCATCTTGCAATGCTTCAAAACGTTTCGTCCACTTCTCCCTCAACTCGCCCCTTTCACCATTGAACTCAGCCAATGTCGTTTCCATGCTAAAGTTTTTCCTCATCCGTTTTTTCCAATCCATTTTTAAAGTGGACGTATCCCCTTTCCAATTTTTTGCCAAACCATAGAAACCCACCACCATGCACTCCCTTGCTATCAACCATTGACTCTTCCCTTGTAACCGATTCAACGAGTATCCTAAAATGGCCACCTCTGGTTTAAATGGGAGGTTTACCCCCGTGGCCTGTGTGATGAATTTCCATACCCACCTCCAATATTCCCTAATATGAGGACAACTCCAGCAGCAGTGTAACATATCCCCTTTCTACCCACATCCCCATCCAGCAGTCACCCTTATTTACCTTCACCCAGTGGCTAATTCTATTTGGGGTTAAGTAATAATGAAAAAATATTTTCAAAAGCGTATCCTGTGTATCCATTGATTTGAATTTTTGAAAAATATACCATGTAGTCCAAGCTCTATCTGTTTTCTCTATTTTAATCTGTAACTCTTTCTCCCATTTCCCCCATATTTGCATAGGTTCTTTCAAGTATATTTCCTGGAGGGCAGGTACTGGGCACTATTAGGGGATGGATATTTGGCCAGAAATGAACCATGGGGCTGATCATATGTCACTTGATTTAAGAGAAGAGGTGCTTTTCTTTGTGCCCAAAGCAGCCCAGCACACACAGTTTCCTTTAACAATTGCACAACCAAGACACTTCTTGTTAACCAGCGAGGAGGACTTAGTGCTTGCCAAGAAGGTAAAACCTTTATAAAGACAAAGCATTTGAAAGCCTGTGTCAGCTATCCATCTTCCAGGCATGAACTCCTGGCACCCATTCCTTCCTAGGTCCATGTTAAGAGATGCTGATTCACTTAGAACCTAGGGGACAAAGGCATATCCACCACCCTCCTCATCTTAAACGAGAGGCCTGGAGTCAACCCAAAGAATGGGAGCCCATAATGGAACAAAGTGTGTGGGGGTGCAATTTGGTTTTTCTCAACATTTCTTGGAACTCATCATGCCTGGGAATGATTCATGCCAGGAAGCCTCATGCTCATCTGGCTCTGCGGCACTGAATAAACCCAGGCAGTGAACCTGCCGCATGTTCAAATGCAGCTCAACACCAGGGGAAAGACAATGGGTATATAGATAGTCCCATACCTTCCAACATCTCCAGCAGCTAAAGAGGGGCAAGCCCTGCCTTCTCAGTCAATAAGCTCCACCCTAAAGCAAATAAGCTCCACCTCTCACTACCTACATCTCCCAAATATTCCAAGCGCATAAGGAGAGACAGAGAGTGTAAACAGATGAACAACAGCCCCTGCCTCTGCTCTGCCTCACACCCAGGTGGCCTGTCCATCTAAAGGTGGGCCGCCAGATGTGCAGGTGGAGCAGAGGTAGAGCAGGATGCTACAACCCCACTTGTGGTGTTTCAGAACATCCCGCAGCACTGCCAGAGGACTGAGCCACTCAAACCTGGGGAGGCAGCCTGAGGCAGAGCTACAGTCCGTCTACTTGGTGGACAGCGGCTACAGCTCTGCTCTCAGCAGGTGGTTGCTCCGGGCAAGATCATAGAGTTGCGTGTGGCAGCTTAGAGGGTCGGGCAATCCACCTGCAACTCTATGGTGTGGGGAGGAGGCGCTATGCGAATTTACAGCTGATCGTATGCCGCAGCAGCCGCTGGGTCTGTATGTGGGCAGACACCCCCAGAGCTGCTTTCGGGTGGCCAGCCCCACATTTCTCTAAAAACACCCAGAAGCATTCCTGCTTCTCATTCCACTTTGTTTCTTGTCACTCCATCATCTCCCCATTATCCTCTCAAGGGCTTTTCTTGGGAGGCAATCAGGAAAGCAGTGCCTGAGGCTTGAATATCAGCCTTTTTGCCTCTTTCATCTGAAAGAGGGACCTTGACCACTGGAAGAGGGGTAATGGGATTCAGCACCAAAAGAAAAAAGATAAGGGACTGTCTCTTCTAAATATGGACTCTATTCCATTTACACACACTTTAATATTAGGCAGCCTTCATGCCACGCTGAATCAGAGCACAATTCCTATTGATTCAGCAGCAACCCATGTTGCCCCACACAGAAGGTATTCAAACTCATGGTAAAGTCCAAATTCATCCACTTCCCAGAGCTGTAATGCTGGCAAAGGGAATCAGGATCAGCTTATGTTTCCTTCCTGAATCAGCGCCTGTTCCCATTTCTCGTCAGAGCTGCCATCATCTCTCTGCTACAGAGCAGGACACCAATCCCTCGGACAAGCCAGCTGTACATTCAAGATACTGCTCTGGGGTCCCATCGCTGTAGTGCCTGAGCATCTCACTAACCATAAATGCATTTATCTTCGCAACTCACACTGAGGCAAGACATGGCTAATGGAATGTACAGGGAACCGAGTCCCAGAAGGAGGAAATTATTTTTGCCCATAGCCCCACACAGTCTGCGACAGAACTGGGAATTGATCCCATGTCTCCAAAGTTAAAGGCTAGCACCCTAACCACTGGGTCATCTTTCCATTCCTCTGCTGGGTCGCAGCACCTGGCAACCAAAAAGCCTTGCAGGAAAACCTGCTTCAGCATTTGGCAGAGGGCAGAGCATATGTACGGTGCTATATAAAGGCTTCATACTGCCATCCTTATGCTGCTTGACAGCCAGATACCAACCTCTTCAGATATTTTTTGCTTTAAACATATTTAAATTGGTGGCGTTGTGCTCCTTTAATTTGCTCTGTTGGAGACACGTCCTTCCCTGGGGACAAATCTTTCAGCTCACAGTGACTCAAGCGTTCCTATATGCAGTCACCCAGTCACTGTCACCCAGGGACAACGTCCTTCTGAAGCATTCACATTCACAAACACTAGAGTCTTTTACAGGATCCCACTTCCCTCCCTCTCCTTCTAGGCTGTAGGAGTCTTCTCTCTCTCTCTCCTTTTGTCTCCTTAAGTCCAAACTTCTTACTGACAACACTCTTCTTTGCAGAGGAGGATTCTGAATTACACAAACTTGCTTCTTAGGGCAAACGTTCCCAGTTCCCAAACTCTTTGGACCTTCCTATGGACCACTCTAAGCCCTCAACATTTCTTACAGACCAGCATGCACCTCTATCATCATTTCTCACCCCCACTGAAAACACCATAAAGGCAATGGTTCCATGAACTAGCTGCAGACTGCCGTTTGGGAGCCACTGTCCTGGGGCTTGTGTATGAAACTATTCCTTTGGATCAACCTGCCCTTGATACACAAGAAATAGAGGTTACTTACCAGTAACTCTGTTCTTCGAGAGAGCTCCGCGTATTCTCACTATTGGGAGTCACTTCCTGCTCCGCAGGCACCAGAAGAACCTCATTGTCAGCAGTTTCAAGGCAGATGATGTCCTGGAAAGATTTAGAACATGGTGAGGGCTCCACCCCTCTACCCCCTCCCCTCCCGCAAAAAGCACGGGCTCCAAATCGTGCAAGAGTGGGGGTGGATAAAAGGGGGAGGAGCCCTAGCCGCCCCAGTTCCTTCCAACTCCATCCCTGGAAGACCCAATCAAGGTACCGCCGAGACTGAGGGGAAGGTGGGCGGGTCGTGAGAATACGCGGAGCGTGCTCTCTCGAAGAACAGAGTTACTGGTAAGAAACCTTTATTTCTTCTTCGAGGATCTCCATGATTCTCACTATTGGGAGAGTGAATAGCAGTTCCAGTCATCTACCTCAAGGTGGAGGGAGTGAAGGAGGTTAATCAAACAGTGATCGGATAACCGCTCTCCTCACCAATGAGCCCGATCTGGCCGCCAGGTCCAGGGAGTAATGCTTCGTGAAGGTGTGCACCGAGGACCAAGTAGCAGCCTTGCATATGTCCAAAATCAGCATGCCACGGAGATTGGCTATCGACAAGGCTACCGTCCTAGTGGAATGTGCTCGAAGGTGAGAAGGGGGTGTCCTTCCAGCCTGTTCATAGCACCTCTGTATGCAAAGAAGGATCCATTTTGACAGTCTCTGAGACGTGATCCTAACGCCGATACGTTGGCTGCTGTATGAAATGAATAGAGCATCAGATGCCCTGATGAGTCGAGTTCAGTCAATGTAGAACAAGAGTGCTCTTTTGACTTCGAGAGAGTGGAGAGTCTGTTCTGCCCGTGAAGCGTGTGGCCTTGAATAAAGACCGGCAAAGAGATGGTCTGATTTAGGTGGAAGGGGGAAGACAACCTTGGGTAGGAACGAGGGGTCCGTCCTCAGGTCTACCTTATTGTTATAGAAGCGAGTGTAAGGAGGGGAAGCTCTAAAAGCCGAGAGTTCAGAAACCCATCTTGCGGAGGTGATCGTGAGCAAGAAGGCAGTCTTGATACAGAGATTCTCCATTGTACAGGAGGTCATAGGTTCAAAGGGGGGTTCCATCAACTTGGCTAATACAAGATTAAGGTCCCACTGAGGGGCCGGTTGAGTAGTTGGGGGGAAAAGAGTTAAGAAGTCCCCTCCAAAAGGTCCTCAAGAGAGGGTGGGAGAACAAGGTGTCAGCTCCTTCCGGTTGTAAGCGGGAGGAAAGAGCAGCAAGGTGTACTTTTAAGGAGGAGATGGACAGTCTAGAGCTCTGTAAGTACAGCAGCTATTTGAATACATGATTCATATTGAGGGAGGCTAAGAGACAGGGAAGAGAGGAGCTCCAACTGGAAAAACAGGACCACTTAGCAGCATAGCATGCTCGAGTGGAAAGATGGCGGGAGTTCAGGAGAACCTCTGCAATGTCCGGTGAGGAGTCCTGCATCACAGCGGGATCAACCAAGCACAGAGGTGGAGCACCCGTAAGTTGTGGTGCATGATGGAGCCTTGCTGGCGAGAGAGGAGGTCAGGTATTAGAGCAGTTGTGTGATCTCTGAAGATATTTCCTGTCGAGTCTAGAACCAGGGTTGCCGGGGCCAGAAGGGTGCTATTAGGATTATGCGGGCTAGATCTGATCAAATCTCGTGGAGAACTTTGTACAGAAGAGGTACTGGGGGAAAGGCATAGAAGAAGGTCCCATTCCAAGAGATGGCGAAGGCGTCTGACATCGACCCTGGTGCCTGGCCTGCTCGGCTGCAGAATCCGGAAAGCTTCACATTTTCCTGCGTAGCAAAGAGATCTATGGCCGGAGTGCCCCACCTGCAGAAAATATCATCGAGAACGACGTCGTTGAGAGACCACTTGTGGTGTTCCGACAATCTGTGGCTGAGTTGATCTGCCACGGAGTTGTCATGGCCTGCGAGATGAATGGCCTGGAGGTGTATGTCGCGCTCGATGCTCCAGGCCCAAATGGTCTGAGCCTCTAGAGAAAGGCCTATGGATCATGCACAGCCCTGCTTGTTGATGTACCACATCACTGCGGTGTTGTCTGTGAGGATTAGGACATTGCGTCCTGCGATGTGGTGAACCAGAGCCTTGAGCGCCCAACGGATGGCTTTGAGCTCGAGCATATTGATGTGGAGGTCTTTCTCTTCTGGAGACCAGAGGTCGTGTACCTTTATCTGATTCATATGTGCGCCCCATCCTGTGAGTGAGGCATTGGTGGTGATGGATATCTGAACCTTTGGTGGATCGAACGGCATGCCGGTAAGTACGTGGTCTGGATCGGTCCAACATAGAAGATCGAGGTAGACCTCATGAGGAATGGTTATCTTCATGCTGAGATGGTGATAGGTAGGGCTGTAGGAACGTGCGAGCCACTGTTGCAGAGATCGCAGATGTAGACAGGCATATGGTGTCACGGCTGTGGTTGCAGCCAGGAGCCCCTGAAGGCGTAGGAAGTAACGAACTGTTCTTGTGGTTCGTGTGGGTAAAGCTAGGATGGTGGATATGATGTCCTGAAATCTGCCTGTAGGCAGGTAAGCCCTTGACCGTTGAGTGTCTAATACAGCGCTGATGAACTGAAGGTGTTGTGACGGGAGCAGATGCAATTTGTTTAGGTTGATAATGAAACCTAAGCTCTGTAATAGAGAGGGTCCATTGAAGTTGAGTCACTAAGGTGTGACTGGAGGAGGCCACAAGGAGCCAGTCATCGAGATAGGGAAACACTCTTACTTTCATCTTCCGTATGTGTGCGGTGACTACTGCAACACATTTGGTGAAGACTCTCGGAGCTGTGGAGAGGCCAAATGAGAGGACCGAGTACTGGAAGTGAAGGTCTCCTACAACAAAACGTAAGTATCTTCTGTGAACAGGGCTAATAGAAATGTGAATGTAAGCATCCTTGAGGTCAAGAGAGACTAGCCAGTCTCCTTGTTGGAGTCCCAGGAAGATAATAGGAAGGGCGGTCATACGGAATTTGAATTTCCTAATATACTTGTTGAGACGATGAAGGTCCAGGATAGGCCTGAACCCTTCGCCCTTTTGGGGAACCAGGAAGTAGCTGGAATAAAAACTAGTATTCCATTCTGATAAAGGAACCTCCTCAATAGCTCCCTTAGAGAAGAGTTCCTGTACCTCCAAAAGTATTTGAGAGTTGTGGGGAGAGCCCTGGAGGGGCGGGGGGGGAATCTGGAGGGAGAGTGTGGAATTGGATAGAATAACCACAGGAGATTATCTCCCTAACCCAGCGGTCAGAGGTAAGGGAAGTCCAGAGATCATAAAAAGGCTGGAGATGGTTGAGGAAGGTGAGTGGACGCTCGTTTGCTCTCTTGACATGCGGAAAGTTAAAAACGATGCATGGATGGGGGTCTGACAGAAGATTCCCCTTTTCCCCTTTGCTTGTAAACCTCCTTTGAGGTGGAGCAGAGGGCATCTGTGGTTGCTGGTATTGAGTTGAGGAGTGTCTCTCTGTCTGGTAGGGGTAAGGGTATCGCTGTCTCGAAAGGTAGCGGTAGGAAGAAGAGGTATGGTAGAATCTCTTCCTAATAGACCGAATGACTCCGGTAGACCGGGTAGTCTGACACATCTCCTTGATCTTTTTCAAGGTGCCATCGATAGAGGCCACAAAGAGGTCCTCACCATCAAAGGGTAGGTCCTCAATGTTCGTTTTATTTTCAGGTGTCAGAGCGGTGGACCGGAGCCAGGCATGCCATCGGAAAGTAATGGTCGAGGCCATTCCCCTGATGTTAGAATCTGCTATATGCATGTTAGCGGTGAGTTGGAATTGTGCTATCTGCATGCCCTCTCGCTGTAGTGCTAGGATTTGGCTAGGGTCTGAGGCTCTGCTTAACTGGGACCAGAGCCAATGCTGGTAACCGCATAAAGCAGAGGCATAGTTGGCTGCTCGAAGGGAAAGAGTCTCTGAGGAGAAAAATCTTCCTGCCGATGACATTGAGGCGTCTACCCTCTCTATTTGTCGGGGAAGTCTGGATACCCCCTGCCCTAGACTTTAGAGAGGCCGCCGTGATGACGAGGGAATTCGGAGCCGGGTGCTTGTAGAACATGTCTGCTCTGTCCCTAGGAATTGCATACAATGAGTCGGCCAGTTTGTTAGTGGGTGGTGCAGAGGACGGTTTTGCCCATACTGCCTTGGAAGGTTCCAAGAGCTGCTCTAGCATGGGTATCATGATCTGACCTGTTTCCCCCGAACCTAGGATACCAAAAACTGGCCCCGACTGAGATTTCTTCACCACCCTTGTCGGGAGTTTGGGAAGGGTAGAGACAAGTCTCTTTAACATCGACTGAAAAGCCTTGGTGTCCTCAGTGATGAGGATCAAGTTGGGGTCAGAGATGATATCAGGCGGGTGTGGGTGGGAGATGGTCTCATCATCCTCTAGGAGAGAGGAGGAGGAGGATGACACAGAAGCAGACCTTTTGGACAAGAGCTCCAGGTCTGGAGGAGCTGCAGGGCCTGGTGGTGGGATGCCTAGGAGAGTGTTAAGGAAAGTGGATTCAGCAGGTTGAGCTGACCTTGCATCCTATTGTTGCCCTGTAGGTGCAGTTGGTACTGATCGGGTCGTGGAGATGGTCGGGACCGGTGGTTCCATAGGTCGAAAAGGACACAAATGAGGAGACTGAGTTGGCTGCATTACTTCTGGGGAAGGCGCGCGATCCTGCAAGGTTGGAGAGTCCAGTGGGGGTCTGGATACCGTTGCCGTAGGAGCCGCGAGTGGTGGAGCAGGGGGTATTTACTGACCGGCATCAGCATGGTAGTCAGTAAAGCGCTCCAGGTCGTGAAAGTCCCTCCTCGCGGGATAAGGTGACCGGCTCCGGGAGCGGTGACGGTACCGGTAGTCTAAGTAATCATACCTGCGGTACCGGCTATCATCATATCAGTACTGGCTATCATCATATGGAGAGCAGCAGGAACACAGGGAGCGTGATCTTTGCTCTCTGTGGTACCGCAGGGGCGATTCCTGGTGTTCGGGCAGATCATCTTGTGCCTGTCTGGTATGTTCCTCCAGCTCGGATGGTCCCTGCCTGGGGGCGGATCCGGATCGATGGTGCCCATGGTACCTGCTACGGGAGGCAGAGCGAGAGTCTCTGTGCCGGTCCGATGTTGAACGCAGGGGCAGAGCTGGTGGAGCGGGAGGCTGTGGAGCGAGAGGCTGCGGTACCGGGGGTGGCACCAGCGGCTGTGGTACCAGGAGTGGGGTCGGTATGGTTGGGAGTCTCACTGGCTCAGAGAAGACCATCTCCACTTCAATTGTGCATGGGGTACCAGCTGCATCAGCGCTGGTTGATCTATCTTTTTGCACTGCTCACCCTGCCTCTTAGAGTGGCGCTCCTTGGAGCGGGAAGTACCTGGGGCTGGGGTAACACTAGTTGCGCTGCTGGGTATGGCTGGTACCGATAGTGGGGCAGCTTGAGGAGAGGCTGGCGCAGAGACTACAGGTCCGCGTGTTATGGCCCTCTCCCAGGCAGGCGAGGCACAGATCGTGCTTATCACTCACGGAGAATGTGGCGGGGCAGGAGGCACACTGTTTGAAGCCCGGCTGCTTGGGCATAATTTGCCAGCCTGGGGGGGGGGGGGGGGGCAAGGTGGGATGACCCCGCAGGGTGGGGATCAGCCTAACCACGAAGTCTTCTATTTCTACTTCTTTACTTTAATCTTTTATTCTATTTGATTTTACCAGTGGTAAAAGGTCCTTTGTAAAACTACTGACAGTGCTGAAAAGCACGGAGGTCTTCCAATTGCAATGCGGTTGGAAGGTACTGAGGCGGCAAGGGCTCCTCCCCACTTTTATCCACCCCCGCTCTCGCGCAATCTGGAGCCCGTGCTTTTCGCGGGAGGGGAGGGGGGTGGAGGGATGGAGCCCTCACCATGTTCTAGATCTTTCCAGGACATCTTCTGCCTAGAAACTGCTGACAATGTGGTTCTTTCGGTGCCTGCGAAGCAGGAAGTGAATCCCAATAGTGAGAATCGCAGAGATCCTCAAAGAAGAACTGTGGTTTCAAGGACTGCGTAGCTATACTGCTCCTCAGCAAATTGCTGCTTTCTACAAAGCAAGCTGAGGCAACTGTTCATGTGTGCAGGCTACTCTGGAAAAGTTCACATGGAACTAAAAACAGTTGCTCTGGAGCAAGGGCCAGTTGCCTTGAAAGGCAAATGGATGTGAAGAAGCTTCATCTGACTCAAAATATTTCTTGGATGCTTGTAAGTGGGTGGCCCACAAAGCACGGGCCCCAAATGTTTTCCCCAGAGACCTGGATCTCAGGGGCCAGGATAGAGCAGCAGAGCATAGTTTAATATGTTACTTAGTAATTTCTTGGGATTGAGCCTGTAATCTTTTAAGTGGCTAGCAACACCCCTGCCTGTATGCCCTCTTCCTTCTATCAAGTCAACAAAGCCCAATAATTGCAAGTTTCAGAGTCTAGTAGAAAACATATTTGCTTCTGCAGACTGAACAAAATAAATGTATTTATTTTATTTATTTAATAGATTTTTACCCCGCCCCTCCTAAAAAAAGCTCGGGGCGGCTTCCAACAATAAAATACATATAATATATATATAAAACCATTAAAAACATATCCACCATACAATTCATAATATTAAAACAGGGCCCGGGAACTCACTAAAACAATAAATAGGGTAGGGGATATAAAACCCTCTACCCCACCCTCCTCCCATCCCCAAAGGCCTGGGCGAACAGCCAGGTTTTACAACTTCGCCAAAATGTCAACAGGCTTGGGGCCAGGCGAGCTTCCTCCAGAAGGGAGTTCCAAAGGCACGGCACGGCCACCGAGAATGCCCTCTCCATTGTGGCCCCCCGCTTAACGCAGGGGACCTCCAGGAAGGCACCCCCGGTAGACCAAGGGAGCTGCTCTGGGGCGCAGCAGGCGAGGCGGTCCCTGAGGTACGAGGGGCCCAGACCGTGAAGGGCCTTATAGATCAACACCAAAACCTTGAACCTAGCTCGGCATGCTATTGGCAGCCAGTGCAGAGTCCGGAGCACAGGTGTAATATGCTCCCGGTGACCCGTCCCCATAAGGAGGCAGGCCGCCGCATTAAGTTCTCTGAGAAGTCCTCCGAGAAGTCCTCAGTCCTCTGAGAAGTCCTCTGAGAAGATGCTCTGGGCAGAATTCCAAGAGGATCAGCCTCAAAAAGAGGACAGACTAAGAATGTGACAAGTATGTCAGCGGGTGTCAATGGAATTCCAATATGTCTGATAGAACATCTTCTGAACAGTGTCTCACAATTAGACACGACTGTTTTGATCTGTACTAGATCACCATTAGGGCACTGGCAAAGCACAGCGGTGACAAATCCTGTACAAATCTGCACCAGCTAATTCCCAAGGAAGTATATACATTCCTGCACACACACTACTCTATTGCAACATTTTTTAAACAATCCTGCCTTGCTTACACGGACTAGATTTCAAGGCAGCAGTGTCTCTTTAAACCCTGCTGATCATGACTCAGAAGTCGTTGGGTTTTACAATCAGAAAATCCTGTATTTGTCCTTGATATGCAAAAAATGGTCTTAGTGTTTTTTGGTGTTTTTTTTTCAAATGCTATGAGTTTGCTTTTTAAGATCTGCTTCCACTTTTCTCCAATGTACAGCCCAGATACAGTCTCTCAGTGGTTGTCAAGAGTATCAGCCAGTCCTCAAAGAACTCCCCCAGTGCAAACTCCATTAGCTTCAATGGCTATATCCAGGGTCCTGTGTTCCCTGCGTTTTCCCCACTGTAACCAATGGGAAGAATGCAGTGAACATGGGTCCCTGCCTAAGGATTTGCTTTAGCATCTTGGAGAGGGAGGTTAGAAAGGCAGAGAATTAGTGGCATGTATTTCTGAGAAACTGAATTGTGCCACTTTATATGCCGCAAAGTTTGTTTATTTATAATTTTATTTATAATAAAATTTATATGCCGCCCCCTCCTACTAAAAGCATCTCGGGGCAGCTAACAACATATTATAACAATTTAAAACAACAATACAATTTGAAACACTATTAAAACACAATATAAAAATACAATATACACCCACCTTAACCCAACCCCTCTCCCTCAGGAAAAGCACGGCGGAACAGCCAGGTCTTACATTGTCTATGGAAAGAGGGGAGATCGGCAGTCAGGCGGACTTCCAACGGGAGGGAGTTCCACAACCGCGGTGCAGCCACAGAGAATGCCCTGCGCAAGGTCAACGCCCGAGAAACCCAGGGGACCTCGAGGAGGGTGCCCCTGCTCGACCACAGGGGCCAATCCAGGACCCAGAGGGTGAGGTGGCCCTGCAGGTAGGCAGGGCCCAGACCGTTCAGGGCTTTAAAGGTCAGCACCAACACCTTGAATTGGGCCTGGAAGACTATAGGCAGCCAGTGCAGAGAGCGAAGCACTGGTGAAATATGCTTGTGTCGGCCCGTCCCCATTAGGAGACGAGCCGCTGCATTCTGCACCAGCTGCAGCCTCCGAGCCAGCATCAAGGGGAGCCCCACGTAGACTGCGTTGCAGTAGTCCAATCTCGAGGTAATAAAAGCATGGACAATCGTGGCTAAGTCGAAGTCTGAGCCGGAGCCAACGCACCAGGTGTAATTGGCGAAATGCCCCTTTCGTCACAGCTGCCACCTGGGCATCCAGATGGAGCTGCGGGTCCAGGAGCACCCCCAGATGCCAAACCTGAGATACCAGGGCAGGATGGATCCCATCAATTATGGGGGTTGCCACTCCCCTGGCCTTCCCCACGACCATCACCTCCGTCTTGTCGGGATTTAACCTCAGACGGCTCGCCCTCATCCAATCCCCCACAGCTGCCATGCACCAGGTAAGCACCGAGACTGCCGGGCCTGAGTCGGATGAAAAAGAGAGAGAAAGCTGGGTGTCATCAGCATACAAATGACACCATACGCCAAACTACCTAACAACCTCCCCCAAAGGCTGCAGGTACGCATTGAACAAGAGAGGGGACAAGATGCAACCCTGCAGGACTCCACACGTGAGGCCCCGGGGAAAAGATGAAGAATCACCCAGGACCACATGCTGGACTCTCCCAGCCAGGAAGGAGCAGAACCACTCAAGAACAGTCCCGCCAATCCCTGCCCAGTCCCACAGCCAAGTCACCAACAGCTCATGATAAAACGGTATCAAATGCAGCTGAGAGATCTAATGACCCTGGTCCAACTCATGGGAGAGGTTGTTGACTAAGGCCACAAGTGCAGTATCCGTGCCATATCCAGGGCGAAAACCTGACTGCGAGGGATCGAGGAAGTTAATCCGGTCCAGATGCTCCTGCAACAGCTGAGCCACCACCCGCTCAATAACCTTCCCTAAAAAGGGAATGTTAGAGACCAGCCGATAGCTGGTCAGGACGCCAACATCCAATTATGGTTTCTTGAGCAGGGGCCGCACCAGTGCCTCCTTAAGGCAGTCCGGCACCCTGCCCTCCCCCAGGGAGGCGTTGACAATCCCCCACCTCAAGGCCTGTGCAAAATATCATGAAAAGGGTATGTCCTCCAATATGTGTGGGGCCCACCATCCTCTGAGACATGCTCATGGTTGCCCCTCCAAGACTGGCATCAGCATAGATATTGAAGTCCCCCAGGACTATTGCCCTGGGAGACAGCAAGACCACCCCTGACACCAGCTCAGTCAGTGCAGATAGGGAAGTTGCCGTACAGGTGGGTGCCTGGTATATCAGCAGTATCCCTAATTTATTTCCAGCCAAATCCAGCACCAGATGCAGGCCCTCTATCCCCATGATAGTTTGCAGAGGAAGTCTCTGCACAGACAATGTATTCTTAAAAATAATGGCTACACCACCACAACCCCCTGGCCCCCCAGCCGAGGCTGATGCTGCACGGAGGACCCAGCTGGAACAAGGCCAGCCAGTATAGGCCTTGACTCATTGTCCAGCCAGGTCTCTGTGATACATGCAAAGTCAGCTGCCTGGTCCAGGATCATTTAATGGACCGCAGTTGATTTATTGGCTACCGATCTCACATTCAGCAGCAGTAACCCAAGGTTAGGGGCCCTCTGATCCCTGATCACCTCACCGTCTGCCAGGGGGCTAGTGAGTGGGACAGGAATATAACATCTGTCCTGCCTCACAGCTCTAATTTGCCTCCCAGAGGGACCATAATTCCCCTGGCCCAGGATGACCCCTATAGCTGCAGATCCCCCCCTGGTCAGACCCCCCCCAGAGGCCGTCCTGCCAGCCTCCCAAGAAAGATCCCACCCACTACTACACCCCCTACCCTTCTCTTGCATCAGAGGGCAGTTTCCCCTCCCCAGGGGCTGTGCCCTTCCCTCACATCGAGGGGAGCTGATTCTCCCCCCCAACCCAGTCCCTTCATCCCTCACCCACACAAGACAAGCAGGCTATCTCCCACCACCACTCGCCCTAAAATAATGTGCCCCTGCCTTCTATTGATAATGTCCCGGCCCTCCTGGTTCCACTAATGGCCATGCCTAAGGGCCCTTTGGTGCGACCCTTAGGAGCGAAACCCCCCGGCACGGCCCCTGGACATCGGGTCCATCCCCGGTAGCAGCGGTGTTGGCAGGTGGCTCAGCAGTGTTAGTGACGTCCGATCCCCTGCAGCCAGGCAGCTGGCAGCTTTTGGCCTCGCCGGGCCGGAAATCCTTTCATGCACCCCACCCCCGTCCCCCTCCTCCCAACAGGTTAACATGGATTCCTCTTGATTTCTTTCTGACGATTCCATCTGAACACAGTCTCTCTATAGGTGTTAGATATCAAATGCACAGCATTAAGACACAGGCCGGCATTGAGACGTCTAAGCAGATCAGTAGAACGGGACCAAAGCAATAATGCTTCTGTCAAACAATAAACTCATCCTGGATCAGTTCCCCAACACTGACTTATCTCTTCATCATTTTCGTAAGACCAATACAGTTTTCATCTTTTTACTACATCAATGATTAGTGGAGGTGGCTTGGACAAGGATTACTGATCCTGAATAAGATGTGTCTTTGGAAAGGTATGAAGTTGTTGTCAGGGCCGGCCTTAGCCTAAGCGAGGCCC
Organism: Sphenodon punctatus; assembly: GCA_003113815.1. Taxonomy (NCBI): domain Eukaryota; kingdom Metazoa; phylum Chordata; class Lepidosauria; order Sphenodontia; family Sphenodontidae; genus Sphenodon; species Sphenodon punctatus. The sequence goes on along the minus strand of QEPC01004358.1, from coordinate 960,470 downwards.
AGGGCAGGGAACAAATGCGGGGCCCCTACCTTCAGGGGGCGCTACCTGGCCCGGTGTGCTGCTCGGGCCTGGGCTCGGGGATGGGCGGAGGGGCACTCTCCTCCGCCCATCCCCAAGCCTGAGCAGCCATTCAGATCACTTACCTGGACTGCTCTCACCGCCACCACCTCCAGCCTGGGCTCTGCGCTGGGCTCGGAGCTTCAGGTAGGGCGGGCACCATAGCAGCAGATTAACTCTGCCGCCGCGCTGCCCGCTGCCACTGGACGTTTCGCTGCCCCCCCGCTGCCTGTCACAGTCTCGACCAGGGGAAATGAGGGGGAGAGAGAGGCAGAGGCCCTGCCTTTCCCTCATTTCCCCTGGCCGAAACAGCCAGGCAGCGGAGTGGGCCAGAGGCGTGCGGGAGAGGTGGGGCCTCTGCCTGCTTCTCCCTCACTTCTGGTAGAAGTGAGGGAGAAGCAGAGGCCCCGCCTCTCCCTCACTCCGTGGGTACCCCCCCTGCCTGTCAGTCTCTCAACCGGGGGAAATGAAGGAGAGGCGGGGCCTCTGCCTCGCTCCCTCATTTCCCCTGGCCGAGACTGTGACAGGCAGCGGGGTGTGTGTGTGTGTGTGTCACAGAGTGTGGGAGAGGCGGGGCCTCTGCCTTTCCCTCACTCCTGCTGGCCCCCTCCGCTGCCTGTCAGTTGGAGTCAGCGGAAGGCCCCGCGCTCAGAGCTCCCAGCTACTGTCAGGCCAGGAGCTGGGGACCTCGAGTGTGCCCCCCCCCCCAGGAGCGGGGCTCGGGGCAATTGCCCCGAGCTGCTCCGTGGTAGGGACAGCCCTGGCGGTTGTTCTGGAACTGCCTGCCGGCTCCATTGTTAACTGGATAGTCCCTTTCCCTCAGTTTCAGCTGGAATAAGACAAAAATGTAAGGCTTGTTGGATACCGTATCCCTGATTATAAATAAATATTAGCTTCAACTGCTTACCACACCTGAGCCCTTATGCCAATAAATAGCATATTCTGGCCAGCTAATATCAGGTTTCAATTATGCTTTCCTTCAACAATGAATTCATGCTTTGGGACTGGGAATTGATATAATTCATCAGACTCCGGGATCAAATTCATCATTATCAATTCAGATAATCAAGGACAGAAAATGGAATCTTCTGCACAGTGTGCCCACTGCTAGGCAACCATCATGCCAAAACCTCATGAACAAATTTACTTCACCTTCCCTGTGTTCTCCCAGCCTTAGTACAGGCAGTGGCAAGAGTTTAACAGATGTATAAGACTGGAACGACAGAGGGGGACTGTCATGTTCTATGTACAAGGAGGATATCAAAAGATTGCACGCATCCACTGTGAAAGAAGCTGGGTTCATCCCGGCCCATGTCCTTGCAGCTGGTGCCACAGCCCAGAAGGAATGACCTCTGTAATGAGAAAACATGCCAGACAGAGCAGTCACGCTGCGCACATTATGGGGAGAAAACAAATATTCTCATTCTCTCCTCATGCTCTCTAGGCTTAACTAGCACGTTGGACTGAAGTGCTCACCCCACAGAATTGATCTCTCCCTATACATCAGGGATGAGAAAACATAGGGGATACTTGCATTGTCATTGCTTTTGGTGTCCCTGTAGCATGTTAGGTACTTCAGTCAGTCACAGGCCACTTTCAGACATTCCCCTCCCCACCCGTGCATATTCTGGCTGCGGGGGGAATGCATAGCCAGGATATGCACGGGAATCGGCTGGTCTATAAGCAGGGACCCGAGTTCACTGCACCAAAAAATCTTAAATTCTGTAGCCAGTGAGGCCAAATTCTTCAAATTCACCACGAGCATTAATATTTGCATAATGAACTTGATTTGCATAACTATGCATGCTGGGAAGCAAATTTGCAACAGGTTTGACATAGAATCACAACTTTGCTAATCAAACACAACTCAAATCCTCTGGAATTTCAGCACCCCAGAATTCCTACCTCATATTAAAACCTCAGACCCCCCTCACTCAAACATAAGGCCTTCAGACCCCACCCACCCACAATTCATCTCCCAGGGGCCTATTTACCTTCGGGTCATGGTCACACCTCCCTGACAGACGGCAGCTGCAGCAACAGTTTTAGTTTGGGGTCAGGCGACAGGTTTATGCCTGAGCCAGGATTTAAAGATCCTGCAGACAGCCCCCACTGCAGTGTCACTGCAATTTCAGCACGGCACTGCGAGGATTGGCTGATTCTGCAAGGATTGGCTGATCCTGCAAAAATCACTGCAAATTGCAGCAACACAGTCAACTCGGGTCCCTGTCTATAAGCCCCCCCACGTGGCTTTGCAGGCAGAGACGCGCAGGGATGCAGAGCAGGAAATCGAGTTCTGCATCCCTGTGCGTCTCTGCCGGCAAAGCCGGGGAGGGGGGCAGAGGCTTTCAGACCAGCCAATCCCCGCGCATATCCTGGCTGTGCATGTCTGAAGACATGCGCAGGGGGAGAATGTCTTAAAGTGTCCTCAAGAACATATGTGCAACGGTAACAGAGCAAGGGATGTCTAGGACATGGGTAGATGTGGGGTTTGGGGGTGACAGGGCTCAGGAGTCAGGACTAAGGCAAAGAAAGGGTAATGGAACAAGACCAGACCAGGAGGGGGAACAAGAGACAAGGCACAATTAGAGGGGAGCAAAGACAAGGACCAAGAGGGAAGCAAGACAAGGGGTAAAAAACAGATGTGCAAGTGGCGGGATTGGTCCCCAGGCTGCCCCGGGGAGGAAAATCATAGGCAACATGTTCCAGGCGAGGTCAGGGTACTGAACTGATGTGTTTGCGACTGGGGAGCTATCCTTCTGGCAGCACACAGTGTTCCCAGAGTCCCCTGCCATGCCGGGCAGCATGCCAGGGCACAACAGATGTGCTAACCTGTTGTGGCCTGCTTTGGCCCACTGTGGCCTGGTCAGGAGGGCCTTAGACCGAGCTGTGATCTTGGAGATATGCTGAGGTCACAGTCCAGGCTAGCTGCCAACACAGCTCAGGGCAATTCCAGGCCAACATCTGGTGGTGCATGCACACCTGTGAAGACGGGTTCTGGGACACAGCGGGTCAAAGTGGGCCACAGTCATGTCTATTTTTACCCAAGGACTACACTAGAGGAGGGTGCAAGACAAGGACTAGACTGGACCAGTCTGGGAGCAAGAGTGGGTGCAAGGCAGGAACAAGACAAGATCAGGAGTGAGAGAGTGTCATTGGCAGGGACCACGTCTATTTCTATGTTCTGTATAGCACCAGGCACATGGCTGGCACTATATAAATGTTTATAATAATAATAATAATTCCACGCAGCTTCCCATTGCTACCAGCATGCCTTTTATGCTTGCTGGCAGCCAACCAGGAAGCTGGGAGGCAGAGCATGGAGAAGATGGAGAGGAGATGGGGCGAGGCCAGGACAATGCAGAGTGGAGACATAGTGGGGATTAGCTGGACCAGAGGCAAGCTGAGGTGGTGGTGTCAATGGGCTAGCCCCTGCTCCAGAGCCCTAGAGGGCAGGGGTTCAAGGCTGGTACCTGACAATATGTCTGCACTGGGCAAAGTGGTGTACTGCTCCCCAGCTGCTCTATTGTTCTAGAGCAATTTGGAAAATTTCTCCTGCGCAACTGCTCCAGAGCAGTGGAGCACATGCAGAATGGCTCATACAGGGTGGCTGTTCATCAAAGCGACCAAAGACAACCTCAATTGGAAACAGGATGCTGGGCTTGATGGACCATTGGTCTGATCCAGTACTGCACTTCTTATACATAACATTTGCCACTGTTTTTTTTTATTATTCCACTCTATCCCTTAGACTCAGGGTGGCTTACAATTCTTTAATTTATTAACTGTTACATTAACAACTAACTAATTAACTCAACTCTTAATCCTCACAACAACCCTGTGGCATAGGTTAGGCTGAGGGGTCTGTGACTGGCCCAAAGTCACCCAGTGAGTTCAGAGCTAAGGCGAGACTTGAACCAGGGATTTCCTCCTAGCTCCTGGTCCAAATACTGCACTTTTAACCACTACACTACACTGGTTCTTTCCAAAGTGACCATTATGCTTGGTCACTTCAAACATGGGTTTTGCCATAGAGCATACACAATTTTGTCACCTGGAACGTATCTGGGGAACTCCTGAGGTGACCCATAGTGCAGTTGATAACCTGGCACACAATTAACATCTGTTCAATGCCACTGATCGCCTGCTATGTGACATTGTTCAGCCAGGAGGCCACCATTCAGGACTGGCAAAATCTACATTTTTGTTGGTTTAAATCTGCGGGGGAGGGAGGGTGTTGTGGAGGGCAGTTTAAACTAGCATTTTTATTTTATTTATTTTATTTAAAAAATTTACTACCCAACCCATCCTGCCACAGGCAGCTCTGGGCAGCTTACAATTATAACAAAATAAAAACAGCAATAAAGCTAAAAAACATTCATAATAAGAATTAAAATATCTCTCACCACCTACCACCCCAACCCACTCCCCCCCTCCCCGCCAAAGGCCAGGCAGAACAGTCAGGTTTTACAACTGCATCGAAAAGAGGGGAGATCTGGGGCCAAATGGGCCTCTTAACAGCAGGGAGTTCAACAGCCGTGGAGCAGCCACTGAGAGAGCCCTCCCCATCATAGCCCCCCAAAAGATTTGGGGGACCTCGAGGAGTACCCCTGATCCAGGACTCAAGGGGTGAGGCAGTCCTGCAGGTAGATCGGGCCAAGGCCATATAGGGCTTTATAAAGGCAAGCACCAACACCTTGAATCGGGCCCGGAAGACTATAGGCAGCCAGTGCAGCGACCAAAGAACCGGTGTAATATGTTTCCAGTGGCCCAATCCCATCAGGAGATGGGCCACCGCATTCTGCACCAGCTGCAGTTTTCGAACCGTCACCATGGGTAGTCCCATGTAGAGCGCGTTACAGTAGTCTAGTCTAGAGGTGATGAAAGCATGGATGACAGTGGCCAGGTCAGAGTCGGAAACATATGGCCGAAGCTGACGCATCAGATGTAATTGGCGAAAGGCACTCCTTGCCACAGACTCCACCGGAGCATCCAAGTGGAGCTGCGAATCAAGGAGCACCCCCCAGACTCCATACCTGGGGAACCAGCAGAGGACAGACCCCATCAATGATGGGGGTTGTCACCCCTGCTGCCTTACCCATCAGTATCACCTCCATCTTGTCGGGATTTAGCTTCAGTCGATTTGCCCTCATCCAATCCCCCACAGTTGCCAGACACTCAGTAAGCACCGAAACTGCCGGGCCTGGGTCTGATGAAAAAGAGAGGTAAAGCTGGGTGTCATCAGCATATTGATGACACCGCACGCCAAATCTCCTGATCACCTCGCCAAGTGGCTGCATATACGCATTGAACAGGAGAGGGGACAAAATGGAACCCTGCAGGACTTCACAGGAGAGGTCTCGGTAGGATGAAAAATAATCCCCAAGCACCACTCGCGGAGTTCTTACAGCCAGGAAGGAGTGGAACCAGTCAAGAACCACACTGCCCACGCCTGCATGGTCCCGCAGGTGCGTCACCAACGTCTCATGGTCAACGGTATCGAAAGCAGCCGACAGATCTAATAGAATCAGAAGGGCTGAATGACCCTGATCTAATTCCCGGCGTAGGTAGTCGACCAATGCCACAAGTGCAGTCTCAGTGCCATAACCTGGGCGATATCCTGACTCTGAGGGATCAAGAAAACGGATACAGTCCAGATGCTCCTGCAACTGCCAGGCCACTACCTGCTCAATAACCTTCCCTAAAAAGGGAAGGTTAGAGACTGGCCAATAGCTGGCAAGGGAGTCAACGTCAAGCGATAGGATGGTTCATACCAGCAGTTGAAAGCGCAGTGGTCAAAACCATTCTACTCTCCCACCATTCTGTAAACTTAATAAGCCATTGGGAAAGTGTAAAAGCATCCAATGATAAAAGGGCAAAAAACCTACTACAGTGGTCTGGTACAATTATTGAAAAAGATTCCTGTAGTTCTACAGAAATATTACATAGTGTTTCAAACACTAATCCTGCATTACCATCAACAATCTACTTACAAAAGCACAATACCAGTTTGTTAGTGCCAAAAGTCTTTTTGGTAAAGTGAACTATATGTACAAAGTACAATATCAATATAATTGATTCCCAGTCTCAAAGTCATTGTCATTTATCATTAATATACAATACAATGATACTTTCCAAAAGCAAGACATCGTCAGAGAACCAACGTAGCTTTGTGCAGCAAAACAGTTTCTCTTTTTCTAAAGTTTCTTCCATCATTTGCTGCACTGTATCACTTGATGAAAGGTGACCGTATTCCCATTAGCCTGGTCACTATCACCCTGGACTACAGCAACCTGCTGAAAGTGAAAATGATCAGGGAAAAGGGATCCTGACCAACTTTATTAAGCAACTCAGTGCAAGCTGTGTTCCCTGTTCCTGCCTGACCATCAAGCAACAGAGAACCCAACCAAGGGATTCCTTTTCCTTAAAGCAGACCCAGGTGGGGCTGGAATCAGGTGGACATGGGGGGTGCACTCCCAGAGCAGTTCTGGGGGCAGACAGTCCATATCTCTTTGTTTACACCCACTGAAGTGAATGAAGTCTGCACCACTTTGATGACAGAGACAGACTATGTACAAATTCAATTTAGTTTTATACATTTCATTCAATAAAATAGATTTATCCATCCTTTACTCCACTCAGCAACACATTGTAAGTGCAGTTATAAATACAGCTGGTTCCTTTCTACAATTGACCATATGGCATGTACCATTTTTCCTCTAGAGCGTAAGTTTGTGAGACAAGGGTAATTTCCCCCTCTGTTTGTACAGCACCTAATACAAAATGGCATGGATTCTGTCTGGGCTCTGGGTACCATTATAATGCAGCAATATCAAAGTTATAATAAAGTAACAACAGCAGAAGCATACATTCATAGAATGGCAAAGTTCAAACACGAATATGACTCTGATTCCCACCTTGCTTTTTTATTTTCTACCCTTTTCCTTCTCCACACACATTTCTCATGCAGAAAGACTTCTCTTGTCTTGTAACTTATGCAAGGAAGGTAAGGTTTGTTATTATTGTCATTCTGTTTGAAATATAGATTGTTTAATACATAGAGCTAAGCACAGCATTAAGGATGGGAGTTCAAGTCCCACACAAGGCCAGAACAAGCAAGATACAGACTAGGGGTGGGGAACCTCAGGCCCAGGTGCAAAGTGCAGCCCAGGGTTAGGTTTCATTTAGCCCCTTTCCAGTTCCCATGCTGAAGCACTGAAAGAATGATCTGAGGTTAGGAGCAGCGATAAGGGAATGCACATAAGGATATGGGACAGATCCATACCACAGATCCATGTTCTGGATACTTCCCTTCCTGAGTGCACCCTTTAAGCACCTCCACACCCAACTTCTGTGTCCCCTCAGAGCTTGCACTAATTTTTGAAGTGGCCCTGGGAGAGAAAAGCACCTCCAACCCCAACTTCTATGTCCCGTCAGAGCTTGCACTAATTTTTGAAGTGGCCCCTGGGAGGGAAAAGTTTCTTCCATCCACCCCTGATATAGACAGTCTTTACAGCAACTGTAACCACTTTTGCATACACATCCTAACAAGGTCTATCCCTGCAACTCTGCATGGCCCTGAGAAAAAGGAAGAGATTAAAATGATTGTCAGTTATGCCTGTAGTCACACTCTGGTTTGACAGTAGCAGATTCCGATCAACTCTCTGCTCTAAGAGGACTGAACCAGCCGGGAGATGCAAAGCAAATATAGTCATTTCCTGCCAATCGTGTAAGTTAGTTCAAAGGTACTGAAATCAGGGTAGGAAGCAGATTACAGGGGGTAGGGGTTAAAGCCTTGGGCCTTCCAGATGGGAAGCTAAATATGGCACTTACTAAGAAAACCATTTCTACCACTTACAAGGGGAGTGACTAGGAAACACACATGGAATGCTCACAGTGTGCTAAGGGAACTAGAGAGAAAGGCAAAGGGGACATCAAAGAAGGAAGAGTCACCAGTCCCTCTACACTGTCCCCTTCTGATGCCAATACTTCCTCAAATTTGTCAAGCCCTTTTGGTGCTGTTGGCACAGCATAAAGCAAACTGAAATCCACAGGCTGTGCTTTGTGGAGCTTGCACTGGGGCACAGGGTCTCTGGCACAGGAAAGGGTGTGTTGAAAATCGAGAGGGTACAACTGAGTCACAATCCCAGCGTAGGAAGGAAAGCGGATAAGCGAACAAAGGGGAGGGGGGCTAGATGCCCCTCGCCGAGATTTCACTCCACGTAGCTCCCTCCAGTCAAGCTACCCCCCATCTACACTGGAGTTTTAAAATTGTATTAATGCCTCCGCCCGTCCCCTACAGACGAGCTCGGCTGGGGCAAAAGTCCCAGCTGTCTGTCGGATGCAATCTGCCCCTGTCCCCTTTCTGCACACACATATTCAGCCCCCATGTGAACACGACTCAGCTAATGCACCCAACATCACTGAGATCACAAGCCTGCTGTGGGAAGCCAGGGTGATAACAAGGATTGACTCCCTCCTCCGGCAGACTCGCCGGTGAAAAGGGATCCTCCTCCCCCAGAGCAGCGGGAAGCCCAAGCCCATCCCCACTGCACGAATTCTAATTCTCCATCCTCTCTAGCACAAGCATCCTTGAACTCCCCCGACTAAGGCTAGGGAAACTGAGTGCTCCATACAAGGCCCCTACCCCCGATTGGGGACCCCCCCTGCCCCCCAACCCCGCACCTGCAGCTCCGGCCGCTCACACCATCTTCACTCGCGTGGTTGAGGATCACCGCCCCACAAGCAGCTCATTGGTCTCCCTGCCCAGCCAATCTCCCAAATGCAAATCACCAAAGCGCGCACAGCGCTGATTGGCTGGTTAAGAACCGCCTCCGGGTGACAAAAGAACAAGACAGGGAGCCCTCCCTTCTATCAAAGCATCCTCCTACTTCACCCCCTCCCAGCTATCCAGCACTCATGCATTTCCACCCCCACCCCCAGAAACTCAGCGCCCCTGCAACCCTCCTTTTACCCCAACTACCCAGCCCTCCTGTCCCCCATCCTCAACATCTTCTCCCCCCACCCCTGGTGCCCAGTGCCCCTGCATCCTTCCCATCCTAGGTACCCAGGACCCATATATGCCCCCTACACCAGAACATCCTATCTCCTGCCCCTGGACTCCTGCTCTCTTTCCTGTGCCCCGGCACTGTGCTTCTTATCCTAGGTACCTAGCACTCCCTGCACACACACACACACACACACCGCCCCGAATATATGTCAGGCAACCTGCCTCTTGCATCCCCCCCTCCCTTTTGTATCTTCTCCCACCTGCCCCAGGCATCCAGTACTGCATCTTTTCCCTTCCCTTTTCCAGGTATTCAGCACCCCCTATATGTCCTTCCCTGTATTGTACCCTGGACTTCCAATTCTTTCTGACATGGTGCCAGACAGTATACATCTGCCTTGCCTCAGCACTCCTCCAGACACTGAATTCCCAACCCTTATTACCCATTGTCTTGCATTTTCACCCAGCATCCTCTCCTCCTTGTATTGTACTACCTGTCTCCACATCCTTCCTGCTTTTCTCTGAAGCCTATTCCATCACCTCTCCAATGTCATCTGCATTCTGGTTTTTGATATGGTCCCCTACAATCCTACATCCTTCCCTTAACCTGCCACAGGCCTGGGTACCCAATGTTCCCTACTTTCCTCTCCCACACAAATAGAAACCCCTAGTCCAGTGGTTTCCAAACTTTTTGCCTAGGTGACCCCATTTGGAGACTTTTGATCCCCAGCTTGATCCCAGACAGTGACAAAGACATGACAAGTCTATTAAATATCAGCCTGGATTGTTTGTGACCCACAACAGATTGTGTAACCCTTGATGTCCCAACCTGTCGTTTGGGAGCCTCTGCCCTATTTCCTTTAATTCTTGCTCTAGGCACAGTGGCCCTTGCCCTGGGCTCAGAGCTTACACATGGCTCCATCCACCTTGCTCCTGACATTCTCCCTTATTATTAAATTATTAATAATTATTATTGTTATTTATATAGCACCAGCGATGCACCTGACACTTAGCCCCTCACACAGTACTCTGTCAGGGGCTGTGAGCCCAGTGCAATGTCTGCACTAGGCACCATGTGCCAGTACTCTCACAAACACTTCCCCCTGCTGCCAGGAAATCTTGCAACACTGGCCGGTACCAAGCCCCATCACCTGTCCCAAGTACCCCCACGCTGAGCACCACACTCCCTCACAGCTCTGAGCTCTACTCACCAGTTAGAATCACAGAACTAAAAAGAATCAGAAGGGATCTAAAGGGTCATCTAGTCTGCCTCTGTTCAAAGGCAGGATGCCCTGTGCCTATGGTATCGGGTAGATGCTTGCCCAGATGGTTCTTGCAAACATCCAAAGGAGATTCCATAACCCCTGTAGGCAACCAGTTCCTGCAGCCTCCCCAGACTACCTCAAGGCACCATGCCTGCACTGCCCTCTACCCTAGGGCACCATGCCCAGCACTGCTCTCTGCCCTGGGGCACTGTGTACCCTTCTCCTCTCAGTGCATTGTGTCCAGAACTGCGCCTCTACTCCAAGCCACCACGCAGCCCAGCACTTCCCTTTGTCCACTGCATGCCCTGCTATCCTCAGCGTACTGTGCCAAGCACTGCACCGTGCCTGGCTGGCATTGCTTTCCTCCTTTCAAGTCACCCTGCTACTGCCCACCACTGTCTTCCTCTCCCCAGGGCACCATGCCTAGCACTGCTCTCCTGTTTTGCTCCCCTCAAAGCACCCCCTTCCCTGGCACTGCTCCTTGCCACCTGGGCATCACGGCCCTCAGCTCCCATTGTCCTGGGCGACAGTTCACCTCCCTCTCCAATCCCAAACCCACTCGCACTCACCGCCGGTCGCTCCTCTCTCTCTCTTCTCTCTCTCTCTCTGGAAGCTCCGCCCCCAGCCCCCGTCGCCCCGGTAACCCGATGCTGAGTCCGGGCCCGACCATCCTGCGGGGGGTTGGGGGTGGAGCAGGGCTGGTCCACTCGTTGGAGGAAGGGACGGAGGAAGAGAGAGAAAAGGGATCTCTGGCTCCGCCTGGGGTGGGGGAGACGGCTTTTCCCTACGGCCGTATGGGTGTGTCTGTGGCGGGGAGGCAGCGGCCGGGTCGTGGAGAAAGGACTGTGTCACCCGCTTACGGCGGCGAGTGGTTCGTCCCGACAAGATGGAGGAGCCCGGGCGGCAGGTAAATGTGTGGGATTAGACCTAGAGGAGGCGGGCGCGCGATCTCAGCCTTGTTTACTCTGGGGTCAGGCTGGTTTTGCCCGAGAGCTGCTGGACTTTGGGCCCGGGTATTGGGGGAAGTCTGGCCCCGCTTGCCCCTTAGCTCCAGTCGGCACCCCGTCTCCCTTAGAGCCTGCCCCTTCTCTCCGGCTTCCGACTACTCCCTTATGCCCCCCCACTTTTGCTCCCTTATCCTCCTCCTTGCGGTCCTATCGCCTGCCCCAGCTCCCTTACCCCCCCTCCCTGTAATCGCAGCCCCCCATCGGTCTTCCCCAGCTCCCTTACCCCCCCTGTAATTGCAGCCCCCCATCGGTCTGCCTCAACTCCCTTACCCCCTTTGTAGCCACAGCCCCCCGTAAGGACTGCACTACCCCATCTCTCTTACCTACCTACCTCCTGTCACAGCCCTCCATAGTTTGCCCCACCCTGTGCTCCCTTACCCCTCTCTGCTTAGTCCCAGCTCCCCCCCCCCCCCCCNCCCCCCATAGTTTGCCCCATCCTGTGCTCCCTTATCCCTCTCTGCTTAGTCCCAGCTTCCCCCCCGCAAAGCCGCGGTCCTTGCTCCCTTACTCTCCTCCCTCCTGCCCCACCCCCCATAGGTCTGCCCTGCTCCCTTATCCCCTCTCTGTAGCCACAGCCCCCTGACTGCCCCATCTCTCTTTCCTCCCTCCCTCCTGTTGCAGCCCCCCCCCACAGCTTGCCCCATCCTGTCCCTGTGTTCCCTTACCCCTCTCTGCTTAGTCCCAGTCCCCCCTTGGTGCAGCCCCTGCTCCCTTATCCCCCTTGGCACAGCTGCAGCCCCTGTTCCCTTACCCCCCACTCCCTGTTGCCCTAACTTTGGTATCCTGCTCCAGTTTCCCCAGTCCCTGTTCCTTTATTCTGCTTAGCCACAGTACCCTACTTCTCTTAGCGCAGTCCCAGCTGCCCTTGCTTCCTTGGCTTCCTCCATGCAGTTACAGCTCCCCTGGTAGCATAGGTGATTGGTAACTGTCAATATTGGAGGGAGGGAAGGCATACGAGTGGGAGCTGGGCAGAGAGTCTGTAGGGCTTCTGGAAATCTGGAGGGGGCATGTACCCCCCATGCCCCTCCTATGAGTCACCTATGCCTGGTAGCCTGCTCCAACTTCCTCTCTTCCTTCCATTGTGCACCCTCACTTTATGCTTATTATTATTTATTATAAGCATTTGTATAGCGCCAGCTGTGTACCTGGTGCTTTACAGACCCTGCCTATGGTTTACAATCTAATAGACACGGAGGGGGAAGACAAGGAGGGGGGATATAGGGAGAGACAAGGGATAAATTACATTCAAGCGGATGCGAAGTCTCAGGTGCACGTGCTTTGGCTTGGTTGCGGTTAGGCAGGAGTCTGTGGGGAGGATGGGACTGAAGTTGGTTCCTTATTCCCAGTTCCTTATTCGTTCCCAGTTCTTTATTCAAAGTTTGTTCCCTATTCTCAGTTCCTTATCCATTCCCAGTTCCTTATTCACATTTCTAAGGTAGGAATGACCAAAAAGAACCTGCACCAGACCTGGACCGTAGTTTTGGCGTGCCAGCCTGGCATACACCGCCCCCTCTCCTCTCCCCCCCGCTATCTACTATATACATAGCCTTGAATAAGGAGCTGGGTTTGGGCTGGGATTACTGTGCAAAAAAACCTTTTCGGGTCACCCCACTTCACACCTCCCCGTCACGAGGAGGGGGGCGGTGTATGCCAGCCTGGCATGCCGAAACCACGGTCCGGGTCGGGCCAGAGTTCTTGAGGAGAGTCCCCACCATGACAGGGAGGTGTGAAGTGGGGTGACCCGAAAATAATTTGCGCAGTAATCCCAGCCCAAACCCAGCTCCTTATTCAAGGCTATGTATATAGCAGATGGCAGGGCGGGGCGGTGTATGCCAGGCTGGCACGCTGAAACCGCGGTCCGGGTCAGGCAGGGGTCTGGCCAGAGTTCCTGAGGAGAGTCCCCCCGTGACAGGGAGATGTGAAGTGGGGTGACCCGAAAAGGATTTGTGCAGTAATCCCAGCCCAAACCCAGCTCCTTATTCAAGGCTATGTATATAGCAGATGGCGGGGGGGAGAGGAGAGGGGGCGGTGTATGCCAGGCTGGCACGCCAAAACTACGGTCCAGGTCTGGTGCAGGTTCTTTTTGGTCATTCCTACCTTAGAAATGTGAATAAGGAACTGGGAATGGATAAGGAACTGAGAATAGGGAACAAACTTTGAATAAAGAACTGGGAACGAATAAGGAACTGGGAATAAGGAACCAACTTCAGTCCCATCCTCCCCACAGACTCCTGCCTAACCGCAACCAAGCCAAAGCACGTGCACCTGAGACTTCGCATCCGCTTGAATGTAATTTATCCCTTGTCTCTCCCTATATCCCCCCTCCTTGTCTTCCCCCTCCGTGTCTATTAGATTGTAAACCATAGGCAGGGTCTGTAAAGCACCAGGTACACAGCTGGCGCTATACAAATGCTTATAATAAATAATAATAAGCATAAAGTGAGGGTGCACAATGGAAGGAAGAGAGGAAGTTGGAGCAGGCTACCAGGCATAGGTGACTCATAGGAGGGGCATGGGGGGTACATGCCCCCTCCAGATTTCCAGAAGCCCTACAGACTCTCTGCCCAGCTCCCACTCGTATGCCTTCCCTCCCTCCAATATTGACAGTTACCAATCACCTATGCTACCAGGGGAGCTGTAACTGCATGGAGGAAGCCAAGGAAGCAAGGGCAGCTGGGACTGCGCTAAGAGAAGTAGGGTACTGTGGCTAAGCAGAATAAAGGAACAGGGACTGGGGAAACTGGAGCAGGATACCAAAGTTAGGGCAACAGGGAGTGGGGGGTAAGGGAACAGGGGCTGCAGCTGTGCCAAGGGGGATAAGGGAGCAGGGGCTGCACCAAGGGGGGACTGGGACTAAGCAGAGAGGGGTAAGGGAACACAGGGACAGGATGGGGCAAGCTGTGGGGGGGGGCTGCAACAGGAGGGAGGGAGGAAAGAGAGATGGGGCAGTCAGGGGGCTGTGGCTACAGAGAGGGGATAAGGGAGCAGGGCAGACCTATGGGGGGTGGGGCAGGAGGGAGGAGAGTAAGGGAGCAAGGACCGCGGCTTTGCGGGGGGGAAGCTGGGACTAAGCAGAGAGGGATAAGGGAGCACAGGATGGGGCAAACTATGGGGGGCTGTGACAGGAGGTAGGTAGGTAAGAGAGATGGGGCAGTGCAGTCTTTACGGGGGGCTGTGGCTACAAAGGGGGTAAGGGAG